>JAKSZT010053929.1:47266062-47527369 GCA_026826555.1 Tolypeutes matacus
ATGTGGCTCAAGCGGTTGAGCATCTGCTTCCCACATGGGAGGTCTCAGGTTTGGTCTCCAGTGCCTCCTAAAAACAAATAAGTGAACAAAACAAACAACAAGCAAACAAATGAAAAACTGACCGTGGGGAGCCAATGAGGCTCAGTAGTTGAGCACCGGCTTCCCACATACGAGGTCCGGGATTCAATCCCCGGCCCTCAGTATCTCCAAAAAAAAAAAAAAAAAAACACTTTCCAGTAAATGCCCTAAAATTCTTTGCCCAACTGTTCTTCTGTAGCTCCTACCTGTCTAAAACCAAACCCAAACCCTGAACAAACACAGCAACAGGATACTGTGGGGGGGGGGGGAACAGCACATTGTTATATATTCTGATAATATTGCCTTGTTCCCTACTCAGCTCCTTCTCCCACTCTCCAGGAACAACCATTTCCTATCTTCTATGCCCCTGAAACCTCTAAGTCTACATCTAACTCCACAACTCATTCTTAGCAGAAAGCCTTTCTCAGGCAAATGGAAGCCAATGGACAGAAACTCCCTTGACCTACCTACCACCCCCAGCATGTCTATAAACCTACCAGACTCTTGTCCTGTTTTATTGGAGGAAGTGCTCTTCCTCCTACCGAAGCTAACCCTCCGCTTATGCCCCATCTCTTTTCAAGGACCTCATTTTGTTGGCCATTGTCTCTCTCTTGTATCTTCAACCTCCTGGTTCTTTACTGGATCTTTTCTATCAGCAGTCACACCTGCTCTAGTCCAATAATTCCCTGACCTTTAGATCTCTTAAGTCAATAAATGTTTTTGAAAAAAGAAAAGAAACAAAAAGGCTGTGGGGAGTTACCAACATGGGCTGCCAATTTTTTTTTCCATGTACAAAACATAAAACAACCCTATCATCTACTATCATCACATTTACTAAATGAAAGGGTATTTTTCACACACATACACTAGGAAGGGCATCATGTGAATGGGCAGCCCTCATCTTACTTAACTCTCACCTGCTTTTGTACAATTGACTGCTCCAAACTTCTTGAAATACTTTCTTCCCGTAACTTCTGATACTACACCATCTTGAATTTTCTCACCTCTGGTCACTGGAGGGGACCCTATCTACTCTATCTTACCATTAAAAATGGAAGTTCTGTCTTAGATCCCCTGGTCTTCTCACTTATACTGTTCCCTTGAGCAATCTCATGCATCCCCACAGCTTCAAATGCTTCTGTATCTATGCACAAAATTCTATCTCCAGCTTACACCACTCTCCTACGTTTTAGACCTATATATCTGACAGGTTACAAAATTTCACTACTGGGATATCTCACAAATAAAATTAACAGAAGTTAGCTTTTACACACCGCTGGTCGCCTGCGCTTTATCCACACCCCACTCCTCTTCCGTATAAAAAAAAAATCTGGGGAAGCGGCTGTGGCTCAATCAGTGGGGCTCCCGTTTGCCATGTGGGAGGTCCCGGGTTCGGTTCCCGGGGCCTCCTGGTGGGGGCAGGCACGCCTGCACGGCGTGGTTGGCTGACCCAGCGGGCACAGGCAGCAAGGGGGGGATAAATGAATAAGTAAATAAAATCTTAAAAAAAAAAAAAAAAAAAAAAAAAAAAATCTGTTGTCAGGGGTAGCAATGTGCCCAACTAAAATAAAAATACTTCCTTAGATTTCCTTGCGGCTACAGTTATCAGATGATTTTCTGGGAAAGCTTCCATTTCACTGATTCAGATATCATTCTTTCTTGACTTTCTTCTTCCTACTTTGATCATACAAGTGAAGCTAAAGGTGGAGCAGTTATCTTGTAACTACAAAGCAACATGCTAAGGATGGTGGAACACTGATGGCACTAGTCCCTGAATGTCTACCCCAGAATTTATTAGAAAACTAAACCCCTATTTGTTTAAATCAACCTCTTGATACACGTAGCCAAACAGATCCTTAATTGTTACAATAGCCAAATTAAACTAATTTCTTCCCATCCTCTCAATTTTTGCTTTTCCATTTTAGTAAGTGCAGAATCATCTGCCCAGTTGCTTACTAAAAACCTGGTAGTCAACTTGATCTCATTCCTTTTCACCCACCAAATATTACCACAAAGTGCTGCCAATTCCATCTCCTAAACACATCTCACATCTATCTACCTCTCTCACTTCTATTACCCTCCTCCAAACCACCATTCCATCTTATTTCAGGCCCATAACTTCAACTTTGTGCTTCCTCTAATCCATTCTACAGAGAGCAATCAGTTTTTAAAAACCAAATTCTGTCACTCTCTTCTTAAAAGCCTTCAAGTTTTACACTTCAATGAAGTACAAAAACTCTAAGACCCTGCATAAATGTTTCCCAAACTATATTCAGAAGACTACATACAGCAGAATCACCTGGGGGTACTTATTAAAAAGGCAAGCTTTTGACTCAATCTGTGGGGTTGGCCCTTGGCAATCTGCATGTAAAAATTAACATTAAAATATGAGAATGCCCACCCTACATGAGATGGTCTTATCTCCAAGAATTCATCCAAGACCCATCTCCATCTGCCTCTCTCCATATTTTGCACCTTCTTTCATATTCTCAAATGTGCTAAACTCTTTCCTGTCCTGGGACCTCAAACCAGGTTATCCTATCAATCCTATTCAACCCTTCCCTAACTCCTTCAAAACTTAAATATATTACATTTCAGGGAAAGACAACCATACCTAACCACCCAGACCAAACGAGGTCTTCTTGTTATACCTCTTTGAGCACTCTATACTTTTCTATCATTATAACTGAATTTGTTTAAATTTTCTAAAGAAATAAAACATAAAAGATATAGCTAACTATTCCCTTCATATCCATTCTTCTTCACAGACGGTGGCTTTATCTGAAGACTGGAGTGCATGCTATTATACTTTAACCACATTGTCTGTGCCTCATTAAAATCTGTTATTAATGTATAAAAATGGACTCATATGATATATGTTATTTTGCAATTCACTTTCTTTATAGCAGTTAAATGAACTAGATCTACAAGTATGAATAAATCACATGACTATTTTAACTATTTTAGTAATTATTTATGCAATACCTGCATCCCCTTCTAGACTACAACCACCACAAGCTGGACCATACTTGTCTGTCTCATTCACCCATTAATATCCTAAGCATCTTGTATTTCTGGCACATAATAGGTCAGAAATAAATATTGGCTTGATGAAGAACTAATCAATGAATGAACAATGAACAGGAATAACCCTAAGGTTTAGATACAATCTGAACTACTCCATCAAATTAAATTACTAATTATCTCGAATTAGTTCTCTCTGTGGGCTGTTTAAACAAAAACTAATGAATTGCTGAGTTAGAGAGAAAACTCTCTGGATTTTACTTAGTAGAAAGAAACCCTTTTTAAAAAGGTAATAAATAAAATAATTTTTAAAGGTTATGCATTTTCATTTATATAGAGAAATTTAACCCTGAACACTGGTAGAGGACATAGATAGTACCAGAATTGAAGAGGAAAATAAAATTTAATGAAATAAAGTTCCTGCTCCAGGGAAGGGATGGAAAATTTTTTGGTAACAAGTAAAACAGGGATTGAGAATATTGAAATGGTAACCAGGACACCAGAAGAGTAATGGCCTTCAGCCACTTGCTTCTGTAGCCACATAGGTGGCTTCATAAAAGGAAAGAGCTTTTTGTCCACTCTTGAACCACACTACATTATTACAAATGCAATATTGTAAGAAAAGGAGAGAAATTTAAATGGAAAAAGGGTATATTTACAATAAAACTTCCAATTTGCTAGAGTAATTTGCCCATTAAGGGCACTGGGATAGGTAGAAGTTGTTTTTTAGATATACTTTAACAACACACTTGTTTCTTCATAGTCCAGTTAGAGGCGGCAAACAACATGATTTTATAATAAGTCTTAAGTGTTACAATAAGCATCAGCTTTTAGTGCTAACATACTAATTTATATTTAGTATTACAGGGCTATAACAAGAAAAAATTTAAGTAATGAAAGGCACTTTGAAACACTTCTATAACAGAACTAAGGAATGATACTTTTTATATTACAGGCGAGTAAAGATCATTACTTTCCCCACCTAGATAAACACTTTAGAATAAAAATCTCATCATGTCAGATCATATCTGCTGAAAAAAAACCAATGGTTTCCATTCACACTTATTTTTCTGTAGGAAAGGGAGCTTTGGAAATAGGAATTTCTTTTTTCCTATGGGTGAAATAGTTTTATGTGTATATTAAATTCATAGGATATTGGTGATATGGGATAAAGGCACTGTCCACCTTATATAACTCTCATAGTGAAAAACTAACTCATTGCAGGATAGCCATGTTTAATTATGAAGTTTCTCTGAATTCTTTGTCTATCAAGGTTCTTTAAAATTATTGTCACTGTCATCCTTTAATTTTTTTTGGAATACCTCAATTTTAACAACATGGAGACATAAATTGCTCCAAGTATACTTTGCAATAGAAAATACTATCGTCTATGGTTAAGAAAATGGGCTCTGGAATTGAGTCTGCCTGCACTCAAATCCTGGCTCTATACAACTAAAACCTATGTGACCTCAGGGAACTTACATGAACAATTTGAATCTATAGAGCTAATAATAGTAGTGACCTTAAAGTTTTTATAAGAATTAAATACTTGTCAAAGCATACTTTACACTGTTGGCTGACCCATAGTTTAGGCACAATAAATGTTAGCTATTTATAATCATTGATCCTAAAAACTGTGCTATTCAAATTTTGACATAAGGAGGTTTATGCTGGGGTATATCACGCATGCCTTTTGCTAACAGTGACTAAAATTAACACAGGAAGCAAAAGGGGGAATCTCTAGAAAACCACAGGATCTTCCACATTAGCAAACTGCACTTACCCAGGTTACCTGGATTTATGCCCATACTTTTAAGGACTAACTGCTGTATACTCAGTTCTATTCTACACACTACTAAGATACTCTAGGCTTCCAAGTTTGTCACAGGCAATAGGCTTGGATGAAACATGTTTTAACATTTTAAATCACAGCCAATTCTAGGTATGTATGTCCTTTCAAATACCTTCTGGTTATCAAACCTAGGATTAAGATTGTTTATGGCTTAACTGTTATGGTTTGCTGTACTATGCTAGGATGAATAAGAAGCATCATGATAAACATGGCATATCTTCCTCAAGTCAATTTTACTCAAAGACTTTGGAGGAAATCAAAGTCTAGCCAAAGAACTAGTAAATATTATGCTTTTAAAATATTATAACAGGTAATATCAAGTAGAATAAAATTTATCAGGATTTTTATGGTGGAAAGACTTGGAAACTCATGCTTAAGGTATATCACATGGGGCTACACACCCAGACTCTATGACTGCCCACTCATCCAGCATTCAAAGCAAGAGGTTAACTGAAAGGCTCAAAAAACTAAGAGCTTCTCTGGAAGATCCCAAATTCTTAACCAATGACACAAATATCTAAGCCTCAAAATGGCACTGAATGAGGCTTTTTGCAAAGCAAAATAATAGCACACAGTACGTAAACAGAGCAACAACCCATCAGCCAGAGACCACAAGTACAAGGTAAATGTACTAATACATGAGTAAACAGACCATTATATGACAAAACTCAACATGTAAGGGATACCAAATAAACAACAATGCTGATTCTGTGGCAAATAAATATGGTAGCTGTAAAATAAAACTGTACAACACTGACTATAAAAATTAAAGCTTCTCAAATTTTACTACTTAGCTAAAAACAGCACAAACTTGTTTTCTTTCCCTTTTGTTTCTCCTTCAGGTGAATTCTCTATGCTGAAACAATGTTTTAGTTGAAAAACTTTGCAAAATTATGGAAACATAGAAAATTAAGGTTTGCTTCCCCACTTACTTAAAATCATTCTCAAAACTTTCTATTTCTGGTAAAATAAAAAAAAAATTAAGGCAGAAATATTTTATTGGTATGATTAAAGAGAGATAACAGCATTAGTTACCACAGAATTAAAACAAAAATTAACACTTGCCCTGTAATTCTAGTCGAGATGTTAATGAAGTTTCATTGTGCAGAAAATATAATCTTTATTCAACCTCACCTCAAAGAAGAAACATTATTTAGTTCATTTCTTTATATAAATTACAAATCTTGTGTATAGATCTAGAGACCCACATTATACTCAAAGCGCAATATAAAATAAAAATGTCAACAATAAGCTATATTAATAATGAAGAAAAGTTTGGACTTTGACATTTCATCATTTCAAAAACTTAAGAAAATAAAACTAGATTGGCAAATGTCAACAATATTAAAAGATTTGGAAGTGAACGTAACAGCAATATGGAGATTTGGAAATAAAAACCTATTTCATGAGTAACTTTGATACAGTTTTTTAAATGATATAATTTTCACCCCAAAATGAATTCTTATGAAAGGATGAAAAAGAAACTAGAAACTTGAAATTAAGACAATATATTTTGAGTGTGAGAAAGAACAAAACAGAGTACAATTAATTTATATATCATGGTTTTATACAACATCATTCATCTCATTTAATGGAAGGTCATTATGTAAAGATACAGTTTTCTGCTGTCCTTTCAAAGGACACTTTGTAAATTGTCCCTTAATGATGACATATGAAAAAATATATATATACAAAATAATGAAAAAAAGTAATTCTAACCTAGAACTAAGAGAGGTTTAAGAGGTTAAAGATCATGATTTTAATTTATATTTCACAATGAACTGGTTCAAATATAAGTAGTTATACTTCCACAATTGATGCTAATATTTCAGCATCATTCTAATTTTAGTATGTATAATGTAAAAACAGGTAGAGTTTCTACTGAATAAGAGTAAGAACTCTTAAAAGTTCAGATTCTTACCTATATCAGCTTGTGGGGAGAGGAGCTACCTAGGGGAAGTTTTAAGTTTTGAGAATTAAGAAACCAACACTCTAAGAGTTAAAAAAGTCATTACATTTTGTAAGTCAACAAAGGCTTTTAAAATTAATGCATTTTAAGAATAGCAATATACAATTTCCTTTCTAAACTAACTGAATGATTCAAAAAGTTAAGGACAAGATATAAAAAAAATCCTAAAACTATGTGCAATAGAGATTGAAACTATAGACAGAGTGACAGACACCAGGAGCCTTGTTCTGAGGCCCACTCATAGATGGAAATATCAAAAATAAAAACAATCGAAGTGCTGGATATTTTGCACAGGTTACGGTCTGGGGGAGCTAACATGCAAAGACAAAGAAAAAAATGTTTTTTCTTTAGAAAACATGTATTTAGAATGAATTGCCCTTTGTTTATTTAAATGTTTTTTCTTATATATTCAACCTAACCACTAAGGAATTTATTTTTAAAGCCAGTGGTGCAACATTTATTTTTAAAGTCACATTTCTGCAACACTTCCTTTCATAGGTTCCAGGGTAATGTTTTGTTTTTAGAGCCACTGTATAATTGCAACATTCACTTCTAACTCTAGTAGTTTTTAATAACTGTGGCATATGGCTGCTTACTAGAAAATACAATTAGGTATCTTTAAAAAAACATGGATGAGACAGTCTGCCAAATAATCTGTAGTCATATTAACTACTACCAATTATACTTCTTGTTAAAAAATAAACAACAAAAAAGCCTCTCCAAACAAAATACAAAGGAAGCTCCATCAGAAAAGGAAAAAAATAACTGTAAATATGCTAATAGAGAATGCAATCTGGATTTCTTATATAGTCCTATATAGCTATAACTAAATTAAGATGGGAACTTTCCCTGTATTTAACAAAAAAAAAAAAAAAAAAAAAAAAAAAGGAGGGCAGTGGAGAGTAGAAGCCTACACCAGATAAACTTTAAGATTACTCTCCAGTTCAATTCTATGATTCTAAAAAAAAAAATACAAGACTTATGGTAAATGGAAGGATATTAACAGCAAAGGTCTAGAAAGGTTGAACTGTTTTAAAAATGAAACAAATCCTTCAGCAGTTCACAAAACATGAATTAAATTACAGCTCAAGATTCCAAATGGATTTGCTGGGCAGAAGAGATTGTCATTATATAAACAACAATCACCAGGAATACAATATGGAAACATTAAATATTTAAAATTATTTCAGGTAACGATTTTTCCTTTCAAAAGCTAGGTCCTTTCTCATAGATAATTTCAATCAGCTAAGGTAACATGATTGAAAGCACTTCCCAGTGGGGGAAAAGACGACAATTTTTTTTTTTTTTTTAACCAACCATTTGCGTCACATCCGCCCCACCGACAATTATTTTTAATAATGCTGTTTTAGAAAATTCATGTCCTCAGATATTAAATATCGGTTATTTAAAAAATTGTACCAAATTGTTCTTTGCCCCTGCAATCTGGTCTGCAGATTTTTCACTAAAACATATCAGAATTAGTAAATGAGATTTAGGGTTAAAGGTGTAAAGAGAATGCTATGAGATCAACTGCCAAATGTGTCATTTCATTACTCTCTGTGAGCCTCACACTGGGCTGCTCATGGAGTTCACAGTACTCAGCACCAGCTCACCTGTTCTTTTATAAGCCTTTTGTGGGCAAGGACTATAACTTGTTCATTTTTGTATTTCATCAACTCATTCCAGTTTTCAATAAATGCTTTATAATTTATTGTTGAGTGTAATTAAAAATATATACCTCAAACACCACCAAAAAAACAATGCACTTGGGAGCGAATGTAGCTCAAGTGGTTGAGCGCCTGCTTCCCATATATGAGGTCCTGGGTTCGATCTCCAGTACCTCCTAAAAGCAAAACAAACAAATGAGAAAACCAGTTCTCACTGGGGAGCGGATATAGCTCAGTGGTTGAGCACCCACTTCCCATGTATGAGATCCTGGGTTCAATGCCCGGTACCTCCTAAAACAAAACAAAAACAAAAACAATGTTCTTAGGTGCCAATTACTATACTAGTCATTTTAAAGTAATGGATTAAGATGCCCTTATGAAAGTTTTAATCAATATAGGCTTTATATATATAGGATATTTTAAAAATCTTTATAACTTTTAACTAGAAAAGAAAGTTTAAAAACCATAGAAATAGAATCATTTCACTAAATAAATATAAAGATTTATGATCAGTCAATTTAACATCTTTTGTTTAAAATTAAGTACTTTTTCTACTACTATTTATGAAGTTAAAGACTCTATGATACATCAAATTTTGCCGGCTCTGTTTTAGGTTGGATTGATTTTGCCCCAGATGCTCTTATAGAAGTTTTTAAAATAGAAGTACAGATTGAGACAGTATAATTTCTAAATTTCTTCAAGTCATGTGTATTTTATGGTATGCACATTAATAACTACTGGGGAGGAGGGAGGGAGAGAAAGATAAAAGAACCCCGTCCCAAATTCCTTTCATTTCTAAGTAACATGAGAAATAGAAATTTTAACTGTTATAATTTGAAATAAGATTAATGAATTTGAATACACATGAATGTTATGTTCATATATAATTTTGCCCTTGAATGCCATAATGGCAGAAAATGGACTGAGTGAGGTAAAGTCCATTCTGAATAAATCTACACGAATATCTGAGAGATGGGACACAAATAGCTTAAACATCCTATTATATATTGCATCTCCAATGTCTGGTTTTGGTTTTATTACAAAACACATATATTTACATTCAATATTAAAAGGAGCCTGGAGGACATTATGTTGAGTGAAGCAAGCCAGACACAAAAGGGCAAATACTATATGAATGCATTACTGTGAACCAAATATATTGTGTAACATATTGTTTGATTAAAAAAAAAAATTTATATGTATCCATTACATTTAATTGAGAAATGTATATATTTATACATCTGTGTTTACTTTTTATTTTTTAATTGTTTGTATTTTCAATTATTAAATATACAAAATAAAGTTTAAAAAAATCACACAAAAAAAAAATATTAAAAGGAAGAGAAGGACTTGAGGATAAATCACATGGAATTAAAAAAAAAATGGGGAAGCGGCTGTGGCTCAATCAGTAGGGCTCCCGTTTACCATATGGGAGGCCCCGGGTTCGGTTCCCGGGGCCTCCTGGTGAAGGCAAGCCGGGGCCTCCTGGTGAAGGCAAGCCCGCCCGCACGGCGTGGTTAGCTGACCCAGCGAGCACAAGCAGCAAGGGGGCCCGCCCGCACGGCGTGGTTAGCTGACCCAGCGAGCACAAGCAGCAAGGGGGGGATAAATGAATAAATAAATAAAAATCTTTATTAAAAAAAAAAAAAATGCATTCTAGTATTTTCAGGGACACCCAGGAGAAAAGCCAAAATTTTTACAAATAATAGTAAAGCTGATTCTTAAAACTGAAGTCAAATTCCACATACAATCTGATGTTACTGCTTTCCCTTTTCTGGAGTTCCCAAATACTAGTGCAGTGCTGGCAGTGAATGTGAGTAGTAACAGAAACCACAAATCTTTAAAGTCAAATTGAACAAGAAAAATATGTTATATGTGATAAATTCTGGAGCAGGCAAAAATATTGAGAGTCCTTATATGAAGCATAGAATAGCAATATAGTAAATAAATCAACAATTTATACATAATATACTGATGCTCCCTGTCAGCAGATACAAAGGGAGATATATTCACACAAACATATACATCCATACACACACATACATAATTTATCAAGATATATGCTGATATCAGTATATATCAGTTCTTCTCACATACTTATAGCTATAAAATGCTACAATTTCAGACCAAGATCACAAAGTATTTTAAGTTTCCTCACCCTTTGCTTCAAATGAGTTAAAAAAAAAAAAAAAAAAAAAAAAGACCAAATGTATCTTTAAAAGAAAGTATGTATTATAAACTGTTAAATATTTTGCATCTACCTTTACAGTGGAACTCCTTATTAACTAGCCCTAAAAGAATTTTAGTAAAAAATCTTACAGGGTAATACAAATTTATGGAAGTAAGGGTATTTCCCCCTTTCAAATAGTTTTAAATTTTCTACAATGTATTTATAGGAAATTTTCCTGGAATGTGGATGGCAGATTTAATCAAAAGGAAAAATTTTAAGTACTATATTTGACCCACAACAGATGGAGCCTTGCTATAATGTGGACCATGCTATGGAAATACACTTAGTGCCTTCTGAAAATTGAACCCACTAAGAAAGTAGTAAAGGTGAATTTCTATATTACAGTTATTACACTCAATATAAATTCCAATGGGATTAACAGTTCTATTCTAAAGCAATATAGTGATAATCTTCATTTGATTCTGCAATACTTTTCCTACTTTTGAGGCAACAAAAGATAAAAACAGAGTTAAATAGTGAATAACATCAATGATATTTCTTCCTCAGAAAATACAAAGAACCTGAAATGGGATTGTGTTTTCTTTTCAAGTTATCAAATGGAAAAACAACCAAAAAAATTGGCAGAATAAATTTTATTTAAATAAATGCTTCCAGTACAACCAATAGGAAACCCCCTCAAAAAAAAAAAAAAAAAAACAACCAAAAACCTATGAACACTATATACTGCATTCAAAAATAAAACAAAACAACAAATGATGCCCTTTTGAGTATTTCCAGCTTCTCTTCATGGCAACCTCATAATTAATTTAAAATATTAAACATTTTAATAGTATCTTCATAAAGGATATTTTTTCTAAGTTAAAATCCCAATTACTTTGTACTTAAAATGTTGGAGTTGCTTTCATTAAAAAGAAAAAAAAAAAAAAAACAATAAAATCAGCTTAGCATAAATTTATTGTACAATACAAAAAATAGTCATACTGGAAAATAAAAGGTACATTATTAAATATACAAAGCAAATAAAAGTTAAACAACACAAATGTTTTAATCCAAACACTAAGATAAAATGCACAACATTTATGCTGAAAACAAAGTATTTCAGGAAGAATTTGCATTTCAAATGAAATGTTAAGGATGCCAAAAAAAAAAAAAAAAAAAAAAAAGCAAATATGCTAACTTCTAAATGCTTGAATATCAAGAATCAGTAATGGCACGAAACAGATTAAACCCAACAATACTGGGTACTTTTCAAGAATTTTATTTGAAAATATATTAAAAATAGTAAAGAAATCAAAATAATGTCCTTAATTCTGGCAAAGTTTTTCTTTCTTTCTTTTTAAAAAATAATGTTTGGGGACCTATTCACAATATCTTCCCTCTTCCATTTATACTGTCCTCCAATGGAAGATAAAACAAGTTGTTTGTTTTTTAATTTCTGGAACTTTATCCTTAACAATATGCTACAAACACAGCGTAGCTTAGATAACTCTATTTCATTTATAAATATGCATTTAAGCCTTACCTAGTGTCACCAACAACCTAATTTAAAAATCTATACAAATATGTACACAATATGGAACATTAAATCTAATTGTTATTCAGCAGACAATGTTTTACTGTCTTAATAATAGAATCATTTTTACCACATTTTCATTTTATATTAAGACTGACACCTGAATGAAATAGTAAAATGTAGAAAGTTAGAGCATAGGGGAAAAAAAATAAAGGCTTCATTTAAACTATCAATTAAGGCACTCACTTGCCCAAACCACAAATGGCCCTGGTGGAACTAATACAAATGTGATACTGTCCAAGGGTCCAACAGTGGCAAGGCCATGAAGAAGCACCACTTTCCTATAAATGGCCAAACCAGAAACAGCCTCAGGATATGCATCTGCATACATCCTAGAGGAACATTTGAGTAACCATAAAAACCCATGGTAAAGTCCTCTAAAACTTAATACAAAATTATTAAAATATATAAATTTAATACTTAAGTTAGCCCAAAAGGCTTTTGACTAGTATTTTTGAGAGGAAACATCTGTTCCTAATATCATAGTCCCCAAAACTCAAGACATCATATGATCAGGATTTTCTATAATTAGATTTACACTATAGTATCTTAATCACATTGTGAAATCTTGCTTGCTACCCTATATTTACTTTTTTACAGATTTTGCACTACCAAATTAAAAGCCAAGATCCTAAGAAACTACCCAGTTCTCCTAACTCTTACCCTACCCCTAGCCCACAAAGTAAAAAATTTACATGATTAAAAAATTTTTTTTAATTTTTGAAAGAATTGTGGTGGAAAAAACAGGGAGGTATGTGGAGGGAGGAAGTGTGAATAGGTCTTACAGAACTTTAAAATCACTTTGCCAAGACAGATTTTAAATAGTGGAATAATTATTTGAAATCAGGTTGCAGAGAACCTAAAGTTCTCTTAAAAACTAGTTCTGATTCTCAATATTACATTCTTATAACCAAACAAAAGGATTCAGATCTAGTAGATATTTTAATAGTATACTTACTATCTTTAGACTGAATTAACTTCCTAAGTACTCCAAAAGAGTTCACATAGAACAAACTTTATGAAATGTTATTATAATTTACCATAAAAGAAATATTCAGTAGCATTTAGGAAATTATTAAAAGCTAAATACCAAGGACTTGCCATTCATACTTAAATCTAACAGAAAAAGTTAAGTGCATAATTGTGAACATTTGGTTTTGAAGATACTATCTTTCCTTCTAGGTAAGTAACCATATAAGGCTTTTAAATAAGAAACATATGTTATTAGCCTACATCTGAAATTCTTTGGCTGGAATGTTTGAGTAATGTAAGACATTCCTGTATATAACAGTTCTGATAGAATATGAGTATAGGAGTTGAAGAGTAAAAAAGCAAGGACACAACTTATATTTAATAGAGTTAAGTAACCAAGTGTTGTTTGATAAAATTTAAAATGTTTTTTAAAAAACTTAAAGCCAACCTATCACTAAAAATAGTATAAATGAAAATTTAAGCTCATTTTGTAATCTACTGCCGTTTTAAATAAAATTATTTGGGATTCATTATTTTGCATTTTTAGTTTTATATTTAGCATAGAAATAACTTCGGTTGCCACTATGGAACTACAGACATCACGTCAATTTTAAAAGTGGAAAAGAAAACACAAAATGCAGTAAAACAAGTTCAATGTAGGAGTTTTAGAACTAAGAAATTACAATTTTCTGTTATCGTAAATGGGATTATCTAACTATACAGTCTAAATTTTAATTACACCAAGAAAAATTTTAAGGAATTTTTTTCCTTTCTGTATTTTTTCTTTAAAATAAAGCAAATTTGCTTTATTTGTAAATATCTTTTTAAATACCAAGAAATTCACTTTTTAATCTATTATCTTTACACAGAGATTAAAAGGAAAAAAAAAAAATCTTTATGGATCCAACACCCAAGGTTTAGAACACAAAAAACTCAAATAAATATAGTATGCAAAAAAGCTAAAGATGTTTGAAAGCTTAAATGAAGAACATTCTGAAACTAGAACCCATTTCTTTAGCTTTTCTCTCCCAGACTTTCCATTCTATATACTACAGTTGTGGAGATGTCCTCATTTGACTCAGGTGACACTTTTTTCCATACTGTCTCTTTTAAAGCAAGTTCTTGTTGGAGACTTTCATAGTCCAATGGTCCAAAGGAATGCTAGTTGTTCAAGCAACATACATAATTTATTAGTGCACTTGAGTGAAGAAAGGTCCAAGCTATAAAATGGTATTTTTCAATGAACGTTATTAAAATCTGTTAACATTTTCACCCACCACCATCTGATATTTTGTTCCATGTTACTCATGTTGAGTCCCATGGAAGTTTCTATTCTTTTAGGCTTTACATAATTCTCTTATATTATCAGAAATTACTTTGGAATTAAAGACAGGAAAATTTTCTTAGTGTGTGTTAAAAATATCTTCTACTTGTAAGTACTTATAAGTACTTCATATTAGCTTCAAGTCTAACTTGGTAATTTTATTATAAACATCTTCCATACAGAGTGCAAATGAACTGAATTAAAATGCTCAGCACAAGTCCCTTGGTCTAGTGAATATCTATTTAATCCAAAAAATCTTGTCCCTGAGATTTAAGTCCTGATTCTTAATACTAGCTCCAAAAGTATATATGTGCAATAATATGAAGCCAAATATACTGATAATAAATAAGACTTTAAAACTTATTATAGGGCTTCATAAGGTCTCACTAATCCCTTTCTTCATTTACATACCCATTTACAAAGTAGGCAAGGAGTCAAAATAAACTTCAATTTAGGAGTATAATGGGCAAATATTAAGAGTGAAAACAAGACTTTATTTATAACTACTTTTATAGCATATATAGCCCCTTTCAATGTGTCTTCTTCACAGAGAATTCTAAAAATCTTGCTTAAAATAGCATAAAATGGAGGGAAACCCTGCTGCTAGGCTAGGATGAAAATGTAAACAATTTTCACTCTCATTTCTGATTAGCAAAAAATGAGGCCACCAAAACAAAGTTAAACGGGCGAGTCTCATTTTCCCTCTCTTAAAAAAAAAAAAAAGGATATTACATATTATTATATATAATAATTTTGCTTACCCTTTGATCACCACCTTCTCTTCGAGGATCAAGTTTTTTTGCAAAGTGTCTCAAATTATCATAGTTATGGAAATTGCACAGAGAAACCAGATCCTGTAAATAGATAAACAGAACAAGTACAAAAAATTGGCTTTTCATTGGCTATTGTTTACTAACATTTTAACCCACTGTGTTAACATTATCCAGCCTATTTCATGGAAACCATCAATGCAAGTTAAAAAAGCAGCATGATGCATTATTAAGAAGAGAAACGAAATCAGAATATGATATAGACACAGATTTTGAAACACCACTTACTAGCATGACCCTAGAGCTCACTCACCTTGTCTAACTTTCATTTTCTATAAAATGGGGATTATAATAACAGGCCACATGAAAGGATTATATCAAAAACTATAAAGAGCCATAAAAATATAAATATTCTGGTTACAGTCTATTATAATTTACTTTATATACAATCCAATGTCATTCTCTAGTTTTTGTAAAATTCAGAGGACTGAAAAATCAAAATTTTAATTGAGTAAGTCTGAGGCAAAAATTATGGTACTCAACTCAGGCTCTAGGAAGTAGTAAATGTAAATAAAACCAGATGCTAAAATATTAATTGGCAAGACCTGGGTGACAAGATACAATACAGAACTCATCAAAAGTAGTCATGCTTTCAAAAAAAAACAAAAAAACAAAAAAACAAACCCTGTTCCTTTTGATTACTGCCCTCTCCTCCACCCTGCAACTAATACTTGGAATTAATTTCTAGCTCTGTATATAAAGGCAGTAGTTATTTCATTTAAAAAAAAAAAAAAAGGTTTAGGGGAAGTGGATGTGGCTCAAGTGACTGGGCTCCCACCTACCACATGGGAGGTCTGTGGTTCGGTTCCTGGTGCCTCCTAAAGAAGACAGCGAGCTGGCGCGATCGGCAGGCGCGGCCAGCTGACACAACAAGATAACACAACAAGAGACACAAGAAGAAAAACAAAATGAGAGACACAACAAAGCAGGGAGCAGAGGTTCCCGGTGCCTCCTAAAGAGGACAAGCAGGCATGGTGAGCTGGTGCAACGGGTAAGCGCGACAAGCTGACACGACAAGATGACGCAACAAGAGACACAAGAGGAAAAACATAACGAGAGACACAGCAAAGCAGAGAAAGGAGGTGGCTTAAGCAATTAGGAGCCTCCCTCCCACATAGGAAGTCCCAGGTTTGGTTCCCGGTGCCTCCTAAAGAAACAAAGACGACGAACAGACGCAGCAAGTACAAACAACAAGGGGGTGGGGAGAAATACATAAATAAAATCTTAAAAAAAAAACAAAAAGACTTATAAAAGGTAACTTATGAATAAAGATATTCAACCATGAAGATTAAAGATGATACATTAAACTATAATCATTCTTAATTATGGTAGATTTTAAATTACCTTCTGCAAGTTTACTATCTTTTGGTGAGCATGATAAAAACTAACTGAAAACTAATTACAAATGTGAAAATTAAAACAGAGGCATCAAACAAATCTAACTTTCTGTGAGAATAATTATATGAGCTCTCTTATAGAGGCACTTGAAGCTTCTGTAACTACTCAGCAACTGGCACACATGTAGAGTACTGAGAATCAAACTACCATGGAAATGGGTAAAAAACAGAATTTTGCAGGGCTAAATTTATTTGGATCATTATTTTCACTAAGAAAATATGCTTACATGACAGAAGTGAATTCCCTTAACGCTGTTGCCCATCTTGTCTAGAGGAGGGGACCAGCACATCATGCCCATAACATTGGGGACAACTAAAAGAATACCCCCAGCAACTCCAGATTTTGCAGGAAGACCAACCTGAAAATAATTTGAAAAAAGGAACACTCACATTAGCATTTTAAAATAAGAAAAGTATGTCCAACAAGAGGAGAACTGGTTAATAAATTATGGTATACAGCCATACAATAGAATTCCAACATTAAAAATGCTATAGATATATATCAATATACTATGTTACAGTATAGTAAATGAAAAAGTTATAAAACAGTTTGGGATACATTTAAACATAAAAAATATTTGGAAAGATACACTCCAAGAAGTTAAAGTAGATTAAATTGTGGGCTATGGATATTTAACTTTATTCTTATTTTCTAATTGTCCGACAACAAATATGTATTATTTTAAATATTAAAAGTTATTTTCAATAAAATAGTTTACAACTAGAAAACAATGAGAAATTATGTCTTCCTCAAAGATTATCTATGGTATACCATGAAAGAAATATCTGGGGAACAGAGATAAAATGGTAACCCAAATTAATTCTTTTCAAAAAAAAAGTTAAGTTTATATTTTGCAAAACATTACAATTATGATAAAAGACAAAATTAATGTCATCAGGGCAGGGTTCATTAAGGGCTTCCAAACATTCAGACATTAAGTACCTTTTGACAGAAGTATACCAATGAAGTAATGTGACACAAAACAAAACACCAGAATTGGATCTACTAATTTACAAGAAATACAAGAGACAATGGAACAGATGCAATCGGCAAAATATAGACTGAGAAACTGTTCAAGATAAATGACTGTTTTTTCAACCAAAAATAACAACAACAAAAAAAGTCAAGGGGAGATCTATAGATTGAAAATAGAAAGACATTATCAACCAATCACAATGTCAAACTTTAAAATGAATAATAATTTATAAAGCAATCTAGAAAGTTTGAACACTGACTAAATATTCTGATGTTAAAGAGTAAACTTTTTAAGATTTTTTAATATGTAGTAAGAGTTCTGTGGTTATTTTTTTTTTTTAAGTCCTTATTTGGAATTACATACTGAAATAAGATGAAGATAGGGGAACAAGGTGTGCATACAGATGAAACAAAATTGGCCGTGTACTGATAATTACTGATACTGAATGATAGGTTCACTGGACTCATTAAATGCATCTCTAGTTTTTGTTATGTTTGAAATTTCAACAAAAAATTTAGAAGGGCATTATGACTTGACAAACAGAATAAAGTAAAAAAAAGCCTATCCCTTTCACAAGTAGCAAATGCACAACAGAACTTAAAGTACATTTTTTAGATGTTTTAACTTTAATATACTTTCAGTCCTTTAAAACATCTATGGTTATAACCCAATATGTAAACAACACATTTATACACTGTTTCTGAACTGAAGGAGTTCTTGAGGTATATAATAATCATAATGCTCTAAATATTAACAACCAGAAGTAAAGAAAGTCTGTACTAACCTTGTACATTGGGATGCCTTAAAAGTAGAAGTGATATGGTTGTATGAATTAAACTTCGAGTTCTTGAGAACATCTGGGAGACTGCTTAACTGTATTAATTACCAATTTTGTAACAAATTAACCTTGAAAACAAGTCTCCCTCAAATTAACGTACAGGTTCAGAAGCAAAGTTCAAGTTGCATTTTTAGAAGAATAAGCACAGACTACTTTCTTGCCAGAGAAAATTAAGATTAAACAATTACTTACATGGAAAGCAAACTGCCCTGAGAAATCATACATGCCACAGGAATGCATTAAACTCAGCGTATTTCGAACTGCTTCAGGGCTCAGTACTCTTTCACCAGTAATTGGGCAGAAACCACCATTAGCCAGTGTTGCAGCCATCACACTAGCTGATTCACAAGTCACTTCAATGGAGCATAGCTAAAACAGAGAGAAAATGAATTCTAAAAATTCAGGTCCATAGTACTTTTAGCATTAAAGTTGACTTCTACACCAGTAACCCTCCCCTGCCATACTTGCCAAAAGAACATTCCCAAACATTGTAGTTTCAACCACAGACCTGCAAATACCCAGAGCTCACCAGAGGTTCTGAGGTTTGGGAGAGGGAAGAATAGGTGTAATATGGGGGCATTTTCAGGACATTGGAGTTGTCCTGCATGACACTGCAGTGATGGATACAGGCCATTGTATATTTTGTCATAACTTACAAAATTGTGCAGGACAGAGTGTAAACTACACTGTAAACTGTAATCCATGGTTAGTAGCAATGCTTCAATATGTGTTCATCAACTGTAACAAATGTACCACACTAATGAGGGATGTTGTTGATGTGGGAAAGTGCGGGAGGGCGAGGGAGTGGGGCATATGGGAACCGCTTATATTTTTATGTAACATTTATGTAATCTAAAGTTTTTTTAAAGATTAAAAATTTTTTTTTAAAGTTAACTTCTAAAATACTTTATCTAGTATTTCATAAGGTCTGAAATCTTTCTCCCGAAGGGATTGTTTTAATTTAACTTCATGACATTCCAGAAATTTCAAATGACCACAGTTCCAGTCCTTTTAAGGTTATCCTGATTTATCCAGTTATTCAGCCCTCTAATAGCAGAACCAGGATAGGAAGAGCCAATCCTTAAGCACTAACATTTAACTGCCTCATGTGATATTCAAACTTGTTTAAATATTAGTGCTTTCTGTGGCACATACAACATACAAATTTTTATCTCAACAGGGGAAAATGAGTGATGATTTTATTTTTTTTAAAGAACATCTTAAATTTTTAATTCTTTCTTTACAGGTACTTAGACCACGTTTGATTAAGAAAACTGTACAAAGTTAGTAACTGCCACAAGAGGACACCAGGCGGTGGCACGTGTCAATTTTCCAGAGTCCTGCTTTGCCGGGTGTAATGCACTGCTCAAGGTCTCTGCTCACACTTGCTAGAATCAGTCATGGCAGATTTTAGTCCAGAGTTCGCTTTTCCCCATATTTCTTTGTAAACTCTTCAACATTCTTACAGAAGTTTTTACGGTCTTTAGAGTATTCTTCAGCTAGGTCAGCCCGAAGCAGGCGCTCGGGCTAGGGGTCATTCACCAGTGCAATGAAGGACTGCATTACTTGGTCGGTTTTTGGTGGTTGGATTCATTTTCAGCCCTAATTACTGGCAGACAGGCCTGCTAGATCTGTTTTAAATGTGATCTTCGGTGGTTTGAATGGGTACTCTGCTGCAAAGATGATTTCAATTCTGAAGTTCCCCTTGTCATAGGAAGGGTTGTCAGGAAAATAAGCCCTTGCCAAGTCAATAAATTAGCTTCATCAACCTGCATGTTACAGATGTTTTTCATTTCACATTTGCAGATTTCTTCAAGCTCCTTCATCAGCCTCCTGCTGGCTGCCATCTCGGATCTGGTGCTGCTGCTTCTCCCTCATGATGTATTTTTAAAGTAAAATCGACCTATACCAGTATTTAGATAGAGTCTACATGAGAAATTACCACTTTAGGGGGAAAAAAATGCTAAAATGTCTGACATTTTGCCTATAATGAAGCTCAGTGTCCTCAATGATATGGCAACATGCAAAGGACAAAGGGGAAGAAAAGTCGAAAAGATAGCTAGTTGTAGTCTGGGTGCTCTGTGTGCCTATACGAAAATGTGACCTTTTAAACCATTTATTAATATTCAAACATGTATTTGATATTGACTATGGGTGCTGGATACACTATGATGAGCAAAAAAAGATAAAGCCTAGGTACTCTAGGATGAAATTTTTACATCTAAATACAATCAAAATTCTTGAAATAGTTTACTACAAATCCCAAATATACCCATAAAACTAAAATAATATCTTACATATTTTATTTTTAATTAACAGCAACCAAGATTGGGGGAGGGGGGCGGGGGAAGAAGAGGCAAAGGAGAGGAAGAAGAATGTTTTCAACTAAACTTTCCTCCAAGATCATACTCCAAAGATCTCCAGGAGGCACAAGGTATTTGGAAATAACAACAAAGAAAACTAACTACAGTAAATTAGAAAACTGTGTAACTTTGATTGGGAGCCCCTTTTGATCAACTTTCACTTTTGTCCATTTATATAACATTTTCTTCTCTATTTCTCCAAATACAGAATCTACTTAGTATATTGTCACAGACAGTACAGACTTATGATACAGAAGATTTAATCTTGAGAGGCTTTGTAAAAGAAATAAGATATAAATTCCAATGACCATTTCCTAATTTAGACTTAGTATTAATTGGGATTTTGTTTTACATAAGGTGACATACTTCTGATTTGACAAAGCCCAGTTTAGGGGTTCTTTCCTGATACCCTGAAGGATGTTCAATTAAATATAGCCCTTCTTCAAAAAAAGTAAATATGGCTTCTATGGCTATCTCTTGAATTTTTGCCCTAAAGTGTAGAAATTTCATAGTAAAAAGATAGCAACTAAGCTATAATAGGCAAAGTTAAATAAGTAAACCAAGGAAAAGAAAATGTGGGCTAGGGAAAAAATAAAGACTATTAGATAAAGGAGTAAAAATGATACTATACTCCATATAGCACTTTATAGTTTACACAGCAATTTCACACATATCATCTAATATTATCTTCAATGTAATTTATCAGGTTACATCAGGCATATGTTACAGGATCAGTAATTGAAATTAGGTCACATGGGTAATAAGTGGACAGGTTAGATATTGAATTTTATATTGACAAACTTTGAAACCCTGATTCACATTTCTTTACACTGGCAACATGGATAGATTTATATGTTATTTAGTCTACTAACATTTTTACTATTTAATATAATCTGACAGAAAGAGCACTGGATGAGGAGATATCTCTGGTATATATCTGCTTCTCCAATTATCTGGGCTGATGACAAACTGTGACCTCAACTTCCATTACAATCTACTTCATTATCAATTCCCATTCTATAAGATTATTAAAAGGTTAAAATTGAAGCATCTTCAAAAGCGGAGAGACATAGACAAATGTAGGTAAACTAGAAATAAACTACGTAACTTCATATTATAGACCCATCAGGGCCACCAATGGTATTAATTCTTTAAAAATAAACTGAACTGAAAATATGGGGGGCGGGTGGGTATCCAAGAAAGCTATCCTAAATTGAGTTCAACACCATAGCAGATTATGTGAGTAGTCCTTTTCCCCCACCAATATGGAGAACTACTATAACTTAGAAGAAAACCCATTAAGTGACAATAGAGAAATTTTCTAAACAACTATTTTTATAGCACCAGTTAAGCCAGGATATAGTACCAACAAAGAACTTACAAAAGATATCAAGATAGTTGATAAACTCCCTTTGAAATGCTGAATATGAGCTCTCTGGTAAAGAAACAAATAGCTTCTCTCAAAGAAAACTGAACTTAGAACTAAAAAAAACAAAGCAAAAAAAACAGAGCTCAATTTATAATTAGGAGAAGCCAATTTCTGGGACCATACTTTTTTTTTTTTTTTTAAGGCAAGGGAGTAAGGAGTTTATTAAGAAACAAGAAAACCAGAGAAGTACATGGTCCCAGGCATGGATCGCAGGAGGGCTGCAGAGTTAAGATGCACCACCATACATTATTTTTGACACTTGTTATAAATGTTTTTTCAGAAAATATTTTCCCTATTATATTCTAAGACATGAATTTTTAGGAGATATGGGCACTAGACTGTGTTTCCATAAGTTTCAAGAAAACATTTTTTTGAAAAGTCAATGAGAATGTATTATTTTCTCTTGGCCTTGAGAAAAGTTTTCAGAGACTTCAGAGGCAAAATATGATACACCAATTTATACACAGAATTCATACAACTAAAGTAAATTACCTGGAAATAGAAGTCTAATATACCAACCATGTCTGTGCCTTCTGGAAAACACTGAAAAAAACAGAGGCAATTAAAACATAATATAGGCACACAGAAAAAAAAATAATGCATATAACACTGAGAACAAAGGAGCACATAACCTTATAAGGGTGCAAACATAAAATTATTAAGGAAAATAAGGCAAAATTATATTACATCATATTAATTTCCAAATACTAGTTTACCTGACAATGATACACTGATTCCTAATTCATCTATCATGTTTTTGGATGAGTCATTTAAAATAAAAAGCCAAGTGTATAGTCAGGCATTATACTTCTGAAAAATTGGATTAAATCTCAACCAGAATTTGCAGTAATGTAACTAGTTCAATACTGGAAGTACTGCCAGATACAAATCAATTTAATAATAACATAAAATAATTAATAGCATCAACTCGAGTGCTTTCCCAAAACTTGTGCACCTTAAATAGTAATATGTAGTTGTTTAATGGCTATTGTTGAATTCTTAGCATTTATAAATCTTCATGTTATTTTATAAAATAAAATGACTTGAAATAGAAACAAAAATTTAAAAACCTTTTTTTCTTTTAAGTAATATCCTATTGCAAAATTGCGATCTCCACTTTCTCTTTCAGACTGAAACCTGAGGGGGGAAAAAACATTTGCTTTATTTATTTATTTTCTGCAAAAGTGTGATTGTTCTGTAGTTTTAATTTGTATAGCAAAGTACAGCATAAAAACCACTAAGAGTCAGGAGCACTGGGTTCCAGTCCTACTCACAACAGGCTATATCATTTGGCAAGTTGTTTAAATAACAATTCTTTCAGTCCTACTTTTCTCAGCTGTAAAAGGAGGGAAATGAACTCGGACCCTTTCTAGTCTTCACACTTTGTGAAGAAGCTAATTTTAAAACGATCAAATAGTCCACCACTAAAATACACTGAAAAATTGCAGAATCCTCTAGCTCCACCAAAAGAAAAATAAATTCCAACTAAGAGAATCCATGGAGTTTCAGAGAAACAGACATGTAAAACTGTTCTTGTAGTACTCATTAGATTAACGAATTTCAGAGAGAATCTAGTGGGTGGCAATACCAAGCGGTATTAACAAAGTTATGAATGTAAAAGACAGGACTTCATTGAAAAATAATCTGATGTATTTGGAAAACAGGGTTCATGGAGAAGAGTGGAGAGACATAACTAAAAAAGTACACGGGGACCAAATTATTAAAACCAATAAAGGCCAAGGAGTATAATGGTTCCTTATTGTCTACGAAATAAAAGCATGAAGGCTTCCAAACACGGATATAACCGTATCAGATCTAGATTTCAGATTAACATCAGTTTGGAAAAGGGGAAAAAGAAAGGATGAGAGATGAATTAGGGAACTACTGTAATGAGAGCTGGAGAAAGCCTGAACTTATTAGGCAGTGGTGACAGAAATGGAAGGAGAGGTGTGGTAAACATGAGAACAGACACATAGGCTTTTCAACCTGACAGGAAAAAAGAGAGACAGTGAAATCTGAACTGGATTTTTAACGGGCCTACTCAGAGGTTCCCTGAGAGTAAAGAACAGTTTGGGAAGAAAGAGAATGAGTTTTGATTTAGGCAGATTTAATTTGCAATACATTTGAGAGATCAACATACAAGTGTCCTAAAGGCTGCTGATATAAAGGCAACTATGGGTGACATTTTTTGTACTACTGATTATAATTTCACATTTTAAATTTATACCCTTGGGTATCCTTTTGAACTGTGCATTTCAACATTTCTATGGTCAGAAAAACAAGGTTGGATATGGACACCTTCTTGGGAACTCAATGTTAATTTGCCAAACTTTTTTTTTTTTTTTTTTTTTTTTTGAGATACCGAAGGCTGGGGTTGGGGATTGAACCCAGGACCTCACATTTGGGAAGCTGGTGCTCAACCACGGAGCCACATCAGCTTCCCTGAGTTGGCTTTTTTCCCATTTGTTTTCCCTTTTTTTTTTTTTTTTTTTTTGTTCCTGCCTTTTCAGGAGACACTGGGAACCGAACCCAGGACCTTCTATGTGGGAGCTGGGTACCCAACTGCTTGAGCCACATCTGCTCCCTACCAAACTTTTTAAAAAATATCAACACAGTATAAATAAAAGACTACTCAGCAATCATCATAGTGCCTGGCACATAGTTCATTCAGTTCATTAAAAACTTCATCAAGTATCCATTATTTGTCAGATAGCAGAGATACAGAAATGAATTGGAAGACACACATTCTATCCTTGTTTTAAGGAGATCAGAGTCTAATAGTAGTGATGGGGTAAAGAAAGACACGGAAAAAGTTCAATAAAATATGGTACTATGAAAGCACAGAAGAGGCAACTTTTCATTGAAAACTTCCTGGAAAAGATTCTTAAGCTGATAAATAAAAGTTGGTCAGGTAGAAACTGACATTTTTCACCCCCTGAAATGTGAAGCAATAAGTAGTACAAAATACCACCTAGTTAGTATTCATGTCCAAACTGTTTACCTTTATCTAATCACAAGAAAACAATCAGACAAATCCAAAATGGGGGATATCCACTACAGTCCATAGGCCAGTTCAGCTTCCTGCCAGTTATTATAAATAAAGTCTTAATAGAACACAGCTTCGCATCATCTATAGCTGCTTTTGTAGTAAAACAGCAGAATTAAATAGTTAGGACAGAGACCATGTGGTCCACAAAGCCTAAAATATTTTCTATCTTGCTAGTCTCAGGAAAAGTTTGTCAATCCCTGCTCTAATAAGACAACTGGTCTGCACTCTTAAAAAAAAAAAAAAAAATGCCACAGAATAAAAATTTTAAAAGCAAGGGGGTTCAGGGACTGTTCTATTTTTAAGAGACTAAGAGATATAGTAAATTCAATGCTTAAACCTTGATTAGTTCCTGAATTAAAAAAAAACAAAAAAACAAAAACAAAGCTGTAAAAGACATTTAGGGATCATTGAAAACATTTACATATTGATTAATATATTTAAAAATTAATGTTAATTTTCTTAAGTGTGTTAATGGCATTGTGGTTATATAGGAAAATATCTTTACTCTAGGAATATACATGCTGAGTTAATATTCTTTCAACTTTTCTGTAGACTTGTGGGGCAGTTTGAGATTATTTATGAATCCCCAAAAGAGAGATTATGTTTATAAACTGGTCTGTTCCTCTGGGTGTGATACCCTTTGAAAGCATTAGATTCAGCTGACATGTCTTAATTAAATTGCCTGTTAAGATTAGGGTTTTGATTTGACCACATCAGGAGAGCGTGACTCAAGGTTGAGTCCCGTCTCCTGTTTTGGGCTGATATAAACAGACACTCACTCAAGAAGACATACAGGAAGAGAGAGAGAGCTCCATAGACACGGCAGAGGAGAGAACTTTGATCCTGTGGCCCTGGGAAGCCCAGAAAGAAATAAGCCCTATGCCAGCCTGTAACTGAGAGAGGGGAAGGCTGAACCTTTGCAGAGATTGCCCGCCATCTCGCTTCAACATGTGGCAACTGACTTTGGTGAGAAAGCAACCTTGATTTGGACTCTTTAGGGCCTTGTAACTGTAAGCTTTTACCCCAAATAAATACCCTTTATAAAAGCAAACATATTTCTGATACTTTGTGTCAGCACCCCTTTGGCTAATACAACTTGCAAATTTCAAAATAAAGAATTAGGGTAAGAATCTCGTTAGCCAGACAAAGAGAGATAAAAGTGGTAATACAGGTATTATAGGCAAAGAGAAAATTAAATAAGTGCCAATCATTTTGAGGTAAACCTGAGATCTCTTCTGATTCTAGGATTACTCACTAGAAGTTTATCAAAACTACCTGAAAGCATTTTTAAGTGTTCTCCTCAGGCAATTCAGAAATCATTCATTTCTCTTTAATGACTCAATTTTTTAAACATTTATTCATTCACTGAAGTAAATCCTGGGACGAACAAGAAAATGCAGACTAATTCTAATTTGTTACTTAGTATATATACTAACTAACAAAACAATATTTAAAATAAAATGTATAGAATCTATTTTTTTTATTAATTTGAAGAGACCTATGCTACTGTAAAAACGAATCAGACTCACGTTGCATTACTGAATCCAACATATTCATTACCAGCCATCTTATTCAAAAACTGCATCACCTATGAACCAAAAGTGGGAAGTATTAGTAATCAAAAGACAAAGAATGTAGCATGAAAACTGAATTCTATATTCCACTTACATAGTCAAATTTTTCAGCATTATTTACTCCTTGCTGCAAAGAAATAAGAGACATAAATAAGTTAATATAGGTACCACCACAATTAAGTTTTAAGCTAATAGTACCAAAACTTTCAAGGTGCTACCATTATAATTAATAAACTGCATTAGTACTTTTAAATCTAGGAAATACTTCTAAAGTTATTTAGTATTCACATAAACTCTTTCACATGTTCCTTTACTAATACCATTGAGAATGGATCTGAATTACAGAAGGAATGCTTTAAGTATATCTCCACCCAACCCGAAGTTACAGAATTTTAAATACAAGTTACCCCTAATCTCCCTCTTTTATGACAGCACATATTCTGCTAGAATATGCTATTTATTTAAATGCATATTTAAAAAACGTAAAGGTTCACCATTAAAAAAGAATTAAATATATATAAATTATAATTTTCAATAAAGAATAATCTATTTATTTAAAAATAAAACTTAATCCAATATTAGAGTTAGAAAAGTGAGTTATGATGCAAAACTAATCTTTTATAATTTTAGTATTTGCAAACATTCTGAGTATATTTACTAAAGTAAAGAAAGCTCTACCCTTGTTACAATATGTGAACTAAAATAAAATTTATATTTCATAATCTCTCAAATGCTTGTTACAATTGTACTTAGTATTATGCCAATTCAGAGTATGGAAGATGTATTGTTTCATCACTTCTATTTCTGGAATGTTAGCTACTGCAAAATGCCAATATGAAAAGCCTATGTAATACAGATCAGTTCAAGTAGCCAAATGGTTTTATTTTACCTCGGCGAAGTTTACAAAGCAGTAAGTTGTAGATCTGAAATCAAACGTATTAATTGTTGATATGCACCCAAAAGAAACAATACATCTCTAATTTTTAAAACAGGTTTAAAATAAAATAATTTGGTAACTAAAGTTTTTAAAAATGTATTTTTTTTAAACTTTATCCTCAAAAAATCTAAAACATTACACTTTAAAATTTTATTATGGGGGAAAACCTGTATCAGAGTATTACTTAATTGAATAAAGCCAGTTTAATTCTCCACTTTACAAGCGGATTAGGGCATGGTTGATAATCTGTGAAAACCTACCAATCAATTTATTCAAGAAAGGATGTGCAGTCATACATACACAATCAGTAGCTAGAAGGAACATCACACTATTTCACGAAAGTTAGAGCATCCTTTGACATATTTTGTTTCCTTTTCTTATAATAACCAAAAATCAAAATGTAGAAATGTAACTCCAAAGCTGTTCAATGAAAAATAATTAAAAGAAGAAATTACCAACTTCATTGAACTGTTGCAGTTGTCAAAATATTCCATAGATCCTAATGCTGTAAAATATGTAACAACATTTAAACCACAGAAACCTTTTTAACCTTTGAAAAAGCACACACACAAAAAACAACTCTTTGGAAAAGGATGTCAGCATTTGCATTGGGATGTCACATGAATAATTACTGATTATACAGTTAAATCAATGTAAAATAAGCAAGTTATATTAAACTTTCATACTCTGACCTAAACTGTGTCCTACAGAACTAATACAAATTTTCCTTATTTAGCTGTAATATTTAACAGGAAAGAAACAAAAACTGTTTCAACTCTAATCTAGATCACATACATGGTCTATTTTTAGTTTACTAAAGGTAAAGCACAATTAAGTTTTGCTTCTATGTTGTTTTTAAGAAACAACTATTAGTTAGCAATGTCTATCATTATGTAACATTTTGGGTAAGCTACCTGAAATGCCCTAGGCAGATTCTGTAAATAGGGAAAAATAAAAATATAGGGAAAAATAAAATAATTCAAAAAATCCACCCCTTAAAAAATTCCCCTTTAAAAGTAAAGTCATTTGATTAATGTTCATTCTTATTATCTCTTCTGGAAATGACTCTTAAGTGAATAAAATATACTGGTCCCTGAATCCCCTGGAAAGATTTTATGTCCCCCAGAGAATATATGGGATCTAATAATCATTATTAAGTTTTTTTGTCATTTTAATTTTGAAAAAGTTAAAGTAAAAAAATTATTTGTAAAGCTGTTAGAATAAACACACATACACGTACAAAAAAAATTAGAGTAAACTGCACCCCCTCAAACAAAAACTGTAGAAACCAATATCGTCCTCATGTAGTGTGGTGCTAAGGGGCGGAGGAATAGATGTTACAAAAAATGAATAGGTATATGAGGGCTTGTTATATATTGCTTATCTTGTGTATGTTTGAAAATTTTCATAATAAAAAAACTCAAGGAAAAATGTTTATTTGCTAATAATTTTCCACACTAATTTAAAAAATTGTTCCTTTAACTATATCCTTCCCCTTTGAAATAGTAATTGATTTTTATTAGTTCATTGCTAGAATAAGATGGGGTTTAATTTTCTTCTTGTTTTTAATTTTTATAGACATATGAGCTGAGCGCTGAGAAGCCTTGCTTACAATATTTAAGGAGATGAGAACAGAAACCGTTTTGTTATGGCAATGTCACTCAGTTCTTTACATGTCTTATTATATGCTAAAAGTCACACAGTGATCTATCCTCAAATATTATGCATAATTGCCCTTATTAACTGACAACTTGATTAGATCCTCTTTCACTTTTTTCAAATCAAATACCAGAAACAATCTGGCATACGAGAGGATTTATTACATCCTCAATATCACCACTCCAATATTTCAAAATGTTCCCTTCTATTGGTGTCCAAGAAATTTTTACAACTTGAAGCAGTGCACCATCATAAAATTTGAGGCTCATAAGAATTATGCATTTCTTCTGGAAAAGAAGATGACACCTTGACCAAAGGCAGATCAGTTTTAAGAAAGGAAACAAATGGAAACAGATATGGAAACGGTCTTAAAATTATCAATGTCCCTTTAACTCTTGGAAAGACTTCATATACCCTACATGACATATATGTACCCCAGTTTGAAGATCATGGACAAGCGTTATTAGATATGTCATTTTAATTTTGAAAAAGTTACTGTAATATGTAGTAAATGCGGAAGCAAAACTTTTTAAAAATAAATTAAGGTAGACAAAATATATTTACCAAAATTTCTAATCCATTCACCAAATAACTTTTAAAAGCAAACCACATGATTTGTCTGAAAAAGGTAATCAGACTCCAGTAATAGAAAATAATGCAAATTTATTTACCTACAAAAATGTCTATTAAGCTACAGAATTACATTCTTTTGAAGAACTTTATGAACAAAAACTTTATGATAGAGTCACAAAGTTCTAACACTGGCTATTAAAATAATTAATGTAACTATATTGGAGTGTTTGTGCGTGTGTGTGTGTGTGTGTACGCATGTGCTTTTGTTGTTTTTTGAGGTGCCGGGCTGGGGTTTGAACCTGGAACCTCATATGTGGGAAGCCAGTGCTCAACCACTGAGCTACACCAGTTCCCCCATCTTGGTTTTTTCATTTGTTTGTTGTTTGTTTTTGTTTTTAGAAGGTACTGGGAATCAAACCCAGGACCTCATGTGTGGGAAGCAGGTGCTCAAGCACTTGAGCTACATCTGCTCCCCTGGAGTTTTTTTATAGTCTGTATTTATAATATAGTCATGAATTAATTAATCTATTATGCATCATAATACCAGTAAAAACACAACTGTTAACAGAGACGGCTGCCTATAAGTTAAATATAAAAATGTTAATTAAAATCAATGCATTAATCAGTTATTTTATATCACTTGATTTCATTCAAAAAATAAGGAGGTGTAAAAGCCAATTAAAATTAGAGATCATAGTGGAAAGAGGTATAGAGGAAAAGGGCAAGAAAAGGTCACTGAAAATATTATAAAATACTCTTACTTTAATCTTCCCACAGAAAATGCCTCAAAGTTAAATATTACTGGGAGAGTTAAAAGATATGACAGGTAAAAATTAATATCTAGCATATTCATAGGTTAACCTTGTTTTTTTTTTTTTCAGGAGGTATCAGGGATTACACCTGGGACCTCATACATGGGAAGGAGGCGCTCAACCACTGAGCTACATCCGTTCCCCAGTTAACCCTATTAATAAAGTAACAGAAAAATGAATTCCAGTGGCAGTAAATTATCTGTCCTTCATTAAAAAAAAAAAACTTAAAAAACCCCCACAAATACATTAACTGCTATAAACATGAAAGCAAATAAACCAATATAATTCTGTCTCTTCCCATTACTCTCCAGAACCACAAACCACCTCAAAAATGTGGCTTATAAGCAAGTCTGAGAGGTTAATGCTAACATGACCAAACTGAGCATTAAATATAGATAAACTAAACTTGTCCTGATTTTCATGGAGTATAATTACACTGGGGTGGGAGGGAAAGAGAGAAAATGGAAAATTCAATTTTTTAGATTGAAAAATACTTTTGAGTAAAAAAAAAATCTAGCTTCTTCAAATGGCAAAAACTAGAAATTACCATTAGAATAAAAAGAAACATAAACAGAGAATAAAGCGTAACTTATTCTCTACCTCTAAAATAAAAAAGCAGTAATGTGGCAATTATTTTGGAGTATGTTGTACACGTTTTCCCACCTACCCTTCAAATTATCACCAGACCTTAACTTTTAAACTGTATTAGGTGAAATTTTTACAACTGAAAATTATATATATAGATAGATGAATAGATGCTTCTATGGTATCCAGAAATAACTTTGATCCTCTCAAATTTAGTTTTTTCTTTTCTTTAAATCAAGCAACCACAGATTATCATCATCAAATAAAACAGACTGCATCAAAAAGCATTCCTTTAATGTTATGGTAGATAACTATAGAGAAAAAGAGAGCAAGTACTGTACCCTTACTTTTTTTTTTTTTTAAGATGTGCATTTTAATTGTAAAATGACATTTGTTTTTAAAAAGGTATTTACCCATATAGCTTTGTTTAAAATTTTAAATATTGGAGTTTTTCTATAAGTTTAGTATTTAAGAATTAATGCAACAGGTTCCTTCTGTCCAAACCTCCTTTTTTCCACAATCTGCTAATCCTTTTGAACATTTTGCTTTGCCTCTTCCCCCATTTCCTGAGGATCACCATCAATCCTACAAGGAAAAAATATCAATACTACAAAAAAATGATATAAAGAGTCTTACTAAATACTCCACTTAACTGAGGGGTGGGATGGGGAGGAAGTAACATGAGAATGTGTTAATGGCACCATAAAATCCTGAATTAGGGGAGGCGGGGAGAATCACAAATAGCCTTGAAGTCATCAACTAAAAGGGCTAAAAACAAAATTCCTATCTAGTAGCCATGGTAAATATCCATGTTTTGGGTACTCAAATACAAACTCCTTGGGAGAAGTTTGGTTCCTTAATAGCAGGCACTGACCAATGTCCAAAGAATGACTATATATACATATCTCCACTGAAAAAAAGAGGTGACTTTTAAACCAATAAATTGATACTTTGTACAAGTTAAAATTAAGAAAGTAATATTTCCATTTTTCAGATAATATAAGTATGCTAGGTAAAGTTAAAGATGTCATCAAGAGAAATAGTATACACCTATATTCAATATGGCAGAGTGAAATCCAATGAACAACAAACAGAAAATCAGTCAATTTCAAGCCCAATTCTAATGCTGTCACAATCTAGCTGATCTAATTTCCTCAGCTATATTAAAGTAAGAGGACTGAGCTTGAAGAATTCTGAAGGCCCTTTTGGCAATGATTTTATCTCGATTTCAAAATAACTACTAATTCATAAATGTAGGTGATCATACAACTTGCAGAAATTGCATATAGATATTTATGAGTTTTGAATTGTTTCTTAAAAAGCACCTAAGGAAAGTATTATATTCTGGGACAGTCCATTTTATACAAGGTAATATCAGACTTCCCCTTCCAAGATTTGTATTCATTAAAAAAAAAAAAAAAAAACCACTTGTGAAACACATTCTAAAAAAACAAGAACTGAAAGCTAGCTTAAAAATGAAACATACCCCAAAGCCTCATATACGACCTTGTCAATTTACTTAAAATATTTATAAATTTAAAATCATGTACCGATTTGTAAATCTTAGATGACAGTTAAATTTTTGTACTTTTTGACACTGAACTACGCTTATGTTTTTTTTAACTCTGGGTTTCTAAGTGCTCATATTAATGTGGCTCAATTGTAGAGTTCATGGATTATGACTGCACATGGTAAGTGAAATTAATGAAGTGATGGCATGATATGACCAGGCATGAAATTTCCACATGCAGCATTTCAACGTAGGGTATTAAATCCATGAATCATTAAACAAAAGAAGATTTTTAATGGTATGAAGTTAAGGAAGTCTTCTATTAATCATTTACACATGCCCTTTCTTTAGAATACTATTGGTGTGCCATGTTAATCTTTCTCCAGTTTAAGAATTCTTAAACAGAGGGCTCATGGATCAGCTTCAAAGGATATATATGTAAAATCATAATATGTGAACATTTTTCTAGGAAGACCTAAAAAAGATTCAAAATCATTCAAGTGTTTTTCTTAAGCATTAACACATACATTGTATTATAATAATTTTCCTAACTTCTAATTTAAGTTACTTTTTCAAATCTGAACCACCATTAGTGAGAGTTTTCTCTCACTGCAACATTTATTGAATCTCACTGTCAGGGCCTATTTACTTATATACACTACACTGTATGCTACTTGAAGGTAAGACTGTGCCTAGTGCATATTCACACTGTATTTTTCTACAGTAAACAGTTTCATCTTAAACTGACATTTCTCTTATGTAAAGGAGTCATGAATAACTAGATGTTTAATGGGGAAAATGAAAATTTCTTTACTGTATTAAAACTAATTACATTAAAAAACAATACTTGGTTATAACAATTACCTCACTGGGGTTATAAGGATTAAGTAGGCCATTGTTTCTGAAGCACTTGCCCCAAAATAACAACTAAGTAAATATATTTTTAAAAGAGTAGTCTTCTGTTATAAAGTCTTTCCTCATAAATATATGAAATTCATGAAAGTTAAAAGAGGATTTCTAGTATACAAATAAGTTGAATTTTTATGAATTGGGCCAAGGGTGTAATTTACTTGTACGCCTTCTTCAGTAATCTATCTACAAAGCCATGTAGTTATGTTTTATTCTAACTTGTAATAAATAGGCACAGATTTACTGAAGAAAGTATGCAAATGCTCCAAACACAAATTAACTTATTTTCATATAAATGAAATTTAAAATTAGAAATTAAAATCCAAAACACAAAAGCACCATTTTCAAATACTTATTTCAAAACAACATTAGCTCTTCCAATTATTAAGGCAAACCAGACACTTAAAGAAAAAAACACCAAAAGCATGAAAACTTCAAAGCATAAGGAAATAATATAACTTAATGAATGGAATAGGCCTTATTTATGGCATGATTTAAGTAAAACAAATGAAAAGTTCAAATGGCAATTGTGATTACAAATTATAAGAATATAAAAGTCTTGAGAAGATTCAAGAGTAAATGTACTTTGTCTTAAACACAAAGTACCAGAACATTTGTTCCTACATAGGCTAATGACAAAAATTATACAGTAAAATGCTTTTAATTCTGTTTACATCTCTTCATTCTAGAAGAGCCAAAATAAAGACAAAGAAAAATATATCAAAACTTGAAGAAAAACATTTCTATGCCTATTGTTCAGCAGACATCTTTTAAAATTTTTGCCAGATCTTCAAGTCAAGAATAACTAACTGTTGGAATTTACAAGGAGTCATCTGTTTTTCATTTGCCCTTGAAATTACTACATCATTTATTTTTAAACAAATGAAACTTCTAACTCCATAACATGATTAATTTTCTTTTAACACTAGAGAGAAATTTTAACAGTTCTTTATGAACAATCCGAGATTCATCTTTATGCTTTAACTATTAAAAAAAAAAGTACTGGGTTAAAAAGAAATGTCAACATTTTACCTTTATTAATGAGGTCACAACAATTGCTCCAGCATTTACCATAGGATTGTGTGGTTTATCTGTAAAATATAAAAGCAGTAGCATTTATTCCAAAATCTGATACCATTTTCTTCAAAGCATAAGTACTACCTATGAACATATTTTTCTTTTTAATGTAAGCCACTGCTATAGTTTCTTGTTGTTTCTTTTGGTGGGGGTGTGGGGAGGTTAAGTGAGTTACGTATCAAACCAGTAATTCTGAAAGCCACGAGAGAGAGAGATGCAACTTGTCACATAAAAGAAGCCTTAATAATATCAATTGGAAATCATAGAGCCAAGAAGGCAGAGGGATGACATATTTAAAGTTGCTAAGAACAAAAAATTGCCAATCAAGAAATTCTATATTCAGCAAAACTGTCTTTCAAAAATGAGGGAGATATTAAGATATTCCCAGATAAAAGCTGAGGGAGCTGTCATCACTAGACCGGCTCTACAAAAAATGCCAAAGAGACTTCTGCAGGTTGAAAGAAAGGACAATAGTCAATAGATCAAAATTGCGTAAAGAAATAAAGATCTCCAGGGAGGGTAAAAGACATGGGTAAATACAAATGCTGTACTATTGTATTTTTGGTTTGTAACTCCATCTTTTACTTCCTACAGGATCTAAAGGTCAAAGGCATAAAATGTAATAATAGATCAGTGGTTTTGGATTCATAATGCATAAACATGTAATTTGTGACAAACATAAAGGTAGGAGGATGGAGGGGTTTAGAAACATAGTTTGTATATACGACTGAAATTAAGTTGGTATCAAAGCAAATGAGATTTTTTCAGATTTAGGATGTTAAATTTAAACCCCATGTTAACTGCAAAGAAAATACTGGAGAATATGCAAGCTCAGAGGGACAGAAAGAGTACAGGTTGCCGGGGGTGGGAGGCAAAGAGAATGGGGAGTTAATGAATAACAGGTATAGGGTTTCTGTTTGGGGAAACGGAAAAGTTTTAGTAATGAAAGGTGGTAAGGGTTCTGCAATATTACCAATGTTATTAATACCAATAAATAGGATGCTGGGATGCTGGGGAGTGGTTATGATGGGAAAGTGTTCTCACAATTTGAAAAAAAAAAAAAGGAAGAAAGAGCAAACAAGAAACAATGAATTAAATGTAATACATGATCCTGGATGGGATCTAGCAGTGGAGGAAAAAGGCTCAAGGGGACATTACTGGGACATATGAAAAAAATGGAAAATAGACTATAAGCTTTTATATCAAAGTTAAACTTCTTGACTTTGTTTAACTGCACTTTAGGGTGGTTACATAAGGGAATATCTTTGTTTGCAGAAAATGTACATGGCAGTATTAAGTGTTCAAGGAGCATGATGTTCAGAAAAATGGGTAAGTGGATAAACAGAGAGAGAGAATAAAACAGCAAATTTGGCAAAATGATAAAATTGGTGGACTCTGGGTATCTGGGGGCAAGGGTAGGTTATGTTGGAGTTCACTGTATAGAGTTTGTATTATTTTTGTAACTGTCCTATAAGTTTGAAAGTATTTCAAAATAAAAAGTCATAAAAACAAAAAATACATGGAATGCTTAGAAAGTGCCTGTCACATGCTTGGGCACTTAAAAAACATTACTATTAAAAACAGCTTTGGCAAAAACACATCTAATGTAAATCCAATTTTTTTTAGGTGTTTTTATTTCTGTGTTTATGTGTATACATGCCTTAAAAAAAAAAACAAAAAAAAAAAACGCATACAACATTAGCAAGTGATACTCATAGGATGGTAAGATTACAGGGGATTTAAAAACTGTCTTCTCTATGCGTTCTATATTTCCTGACAATAGGATGTAATTCTTCTGTAATTTTAAAACTTTCTCAAAATTTTAAGCTCATTCAGAATCCTACCTCTTTCTCCTAATTCTTTTTTTTTTTTTTTTTTATTATGGGTAAAAATCAAAATTCTCACAATACATACAAACATTTGCAAAATGATATATAAATATATATGCATATATGTGTATTTGCTTACAAAAATGTTATATATATATACATATATTTTAAGATATACATATATTTTAAGAGGTGCTTAGATTACCCAAAATATTACACGGAACCCACTGGGATTCCCATGTTGCCTACCTCCCACACCTCCCACCACATCCCACACAAACATCTCCCACAGTGTGGCCCACCACCCTCAATGAACTTACACATCCTGGAGCCTTGCCACCAACCATAGACCACAGTTCACACTGTAGACCACACTCTCTCCCACTCAGTTCTCCTAATTCTTATACAAAATTTCAAATCTCAATTGATTATGTTCTCAGTCACTGTGTGGCACAAATGCCAGACACAAAATTCTCAAGGTAGTGAAAACATTTACTTCCAAGCATATTTCCTAATTTATCTATTTTTTGTAGTTATGTATTTCTTTGGGAACAATTTCTCATAAATCTAGCAGAGTGCATTAAGTTATTGCTCTATTACTTAGTGCCCTTGAATTTTAAACAAGCTACATTCTGTGAGATATACTTCTAGCAAAACAACTTTGAGCTTTGTTTGGCAGTTTCTTAAAATGTTAAACAAAGTTATCATATGACCCAGCAATTCCACTCCTAGGTATATATCCAAGAGAAATGAAAACATATATCCATGCAAAAACTTGCACATGAATGTTCACCACAGTATTATTCATAATAGCCAAAAAAAGTGGAACAACCCCAAAGTCCATCAACTAGTGAATGGATAAATAAAATATGGCATTATCCATACAATGGAATATTATTTGGCAATATAAAGGAAAGAGTTACTGATACTGATTACTGCTACAACATGGATGAACCATAAAAATATTATGCCAAGTGAAATAAGCTTCAACAAAAAACAAATATTATATGATTCATGTATATGAAATGTCCAGCATAGGAAAACCTATAGTAGATTAGTAGTTGCCAGGGACTAGGGGTAGGGGCAAAATGGCAAGTGACTACTAATGGGCATGAGAATTCATTTTGGAGTGACAAAAGTACCCTAAAATTGACAGTGATGATGGTTGCATAACTCTGCAAATATACTATAAGCCACTTTAAACGGGTGAATTGTATGGTATATGAATTTTATCTCCATAAATCTGTGAAAAGAATTTAAAACAGAAAAAAAAAGTTGATTGGTAGGAGTAAATTAGGGTCTACCAGTTTTCTTCAGTAAAGATCAACAATGTGATTTAGTAGCTATGATTTTAAATTGTACATTTTGGGTTCCCCATGACAAAGACCAGTTCCAAAAGTTAAAAAAAAAACAAAACTTAGTGTTACATCTTAATATTATAAGCAAGATTTTGCCTATTCCAAATTATGCTGGACATGACTAAGAAAAGTTTGCTTTGAGACCACATGAAATGAAAGCAGTTGCTGTTCCAGAAATACTACATGGAAAGAAAGTCAAGAAACAAAAATTTTCCAAGTATCATGCACCTGAAAGAAAACTCACATGTAAAAAGAAAGCAAAATACAGAAATTAGGCTGTGCTAACTTAACTTATACTTGTATTTGTGTAGATGTTTGTATCTTTCCTTTCATGGATTTTTCACATTATCAGGTTTTAGACTCCAGGAACTAGGAGGCAGCTAATGTGTATATTCCAAACAGTACTGCATAAATGGAGGCATTTAATATTTTAAGTCATAAATATTCTACAAATACTGCATAAGTTATATTCAGGAAGATCTTTCAAAGAACATATAAACTACTAAATCATTTCATGTCATAAAAGCTCAATTTTCAGATGTAAGCATCTGCTTTGGCTCAAAAGTCAGACATTTGAATGTTCTGGAACTAAATCAGAAATATTACTTTAACACAATACCAATCTTAAGAGCTTGGTATAACTAACAAAACAGATATGGGTGACACCTGAATTTCATGGATATGTTTTTAACTAAAATGTACAAAACTTACCAAGTTTAAAAAGTATTTCTTTTTCCCAAGGCATAACATATATAGAGTTCTTTCACTTTTAGATTAGCTTTTCAAACTGTTAAGTACTTGAACCTTACGAAGTTATGGTTCATGACTGAGGCTAAGTAAAAGTTTGCTAATGCATTTAACTACAAAATATCAAAAAAGGATGCTCAGCTTAATTTGAATATTTATATTTTAATTACATAATGAAATTTTATAGTGCCATATAAAAATTATAAAGTTAAGACACCTAATTATCCCATTTACATACTCATTTGCAATATATTATATATTTGCAATATATATATATGATTTAATCCTGGAATGCCCACTCACATTCTTCCCAACCACCCAAACTTCTTCCTTTCTATACAATCCAGTCCTATCTATCTTGCTCACATAAATTAATTCAACTCTTCTTTCTCAATGCTTTATACATATAACCAGCATACATTTTGATATCTGTCAATTACATTTTTGTAAGATAACAGAATTAGCAGTGTGCAATGCTTAAGTCTGTCTTCTCTTTCCATGTATTAGTGGCATATAATTGTTCTCTGTATCCTGTAGTTGTAGCTAGATAAGTTACATCAGGAACCAAGGCCCTTATACCCTCCATAGCTACTACCAAAATGGGGGTGGTGGGAGAGGAAGGAATATATAAATATTTGCTGATTCATCTAATCACTGTAAGGTACAAAAAGAAGACTTCATTAGAGGTCGGTAGGTTTCAAAATTGACATCTCCATAAAGTACCTTGCCTTGGTCTATAATGATAAAAAATACCAACCAACTCCCTGTACCACAGAACTAAAACTTTTGATGCTATAAATCATTTTAAACCTACTGATATTAAAAGAGTAACTGCTACAATTCCTTTATCTATTCATTATATTCATATTAATTTTAATTTATCATCACAATCTTACAGAGCTAGTACAATAGTAATACATTTATTTTAGAAAAATGTAATGCTACACAGACGCATATTTACAAAGTATATAGTTTCACCATAAATCTACCTTTAAAATTTTAAATATGAAAAAGACCTACAAATGTTTTTGCTGGGATTGGCCTAACATCAAGACTGCTGAGCAGAGAACCTCTTTAAAACTCAGGAGGGAGTGGCATAGTGAAGCCTTCATTTTACCTCACAGTGAGGCAGTCATTCCAAGATTACAGGTGCCGGCTCAGGCTTGGAAAAAAGTCAAAGATCATGAAGTCAAAACCGCTTGTTAAACTTCATATTCCAATTTTATTCTAAACCACTGCTAAATTCCTGAGTTCTTATAATTTTTTTCTTATCGTGTCAAATCATAATTGCTGAAAGCAGAAATGTTTATGGCAAAAAATTTCTTACTTGCAATGTTAAGTTCTTTTATCCCCCAAGCCTAGTTTCTGAAATACTTTTTCACATCCCAATTCCTGTATTTTATTATCTTCTATTCTTTACCCTCAAAATCAATCAATTCACCAGAACCACTAGATTATTCTACTTGGTCTTTCACAGGAAAATATTATTTTTTTCTTGTAAAATATTTAGTTTTGTTAGAATAAAAATATTAATTCTTTCCATATTAAACCTGGATGCCAATGACATTAATAAATAAGGTGTCATGTCCTTACTGAAGTTGCTAGTTTATGGTAACCTCCATAAAATCATATTTGGCATCAGGACAGAAAGAGTATGGTAAAATAGCTAAAAATGCACTTGCTCTCAAAATAAATAGTAAGAGTAGCATAACAAAATACCAGTCTCATAACTTCATTAAAAAAATAACTTAAACAACAATGCATATAAAGTGTATTTGATTTTTTATCCAGCAGAAGGAAAAAAAATACAAAAGTATATTTCTCATAGCCATTAATTACAATCACTGAATTCCTTCATTCTTTTGTTTTCTTCAATTCTATTTAAGTCATTACCCAATTAGGAACCTAGCATATGCTTGAAAGATGGAAAAATAAGAAACCAGTCCATGTAAGTCAAATTTAACCTGTTTGTATTCAGCTAGATGGTATTTAGATTTAAAGCTACCTTTAAACCAGATCAAAAGTACTAACTACCTTTGTCCTCTCCTTTTCTTTTTGGATTACTTTAAAATAATAAGACTTATTAGTTATCCTACTATTGAATGCAAGATATTTCCTTCAAATATTAAATGTTATAATGAAGAAAAATGTAAAAATACTTTCTCAGCCATGGTCACCATAAACTTTGTATTATGGAAGTTTTCAAATATATACAAAAGTAGAAAGAATAGTCTACAAACACCCAGGAACCCATCACTTAGCTGCAATAATTAACACATAGTAATCTTATTTCATCTATACCACATATCCTACATTCCCAACTACCTTCTATGGAATTATTTTAAAGCAAATCCCAGACTACCATCAGGTTTTACTAAAGTAATTCACTATAGATAGTTATAAAATGAAACTCTTAACTCTCCACCCCTATCTCCTCCCCAGCTCCACTCCCTAGCAGTATGAGATGCCTAAAACAACTAGTTTTAAAGGTAGATGATTAGAGTTTCTAGTGATTTCACAGAAACTCCACAACAAATGCAAATATATATATGAAAAGCTATTAATCGTCTTAAAAAAAATGAAAATGAAAATGAAAATATATTACTTAGATTTATGAGAAAGTTCTTTTTCCACCCAACTTTTATGAAATTCTTACCATCTTCATTTAAAAACAGTTTGTTGAATCTTAATCCACTCGGCTCTTTCCCAACATATCGATGTACATAATCTGTTCCAAGATCATTGACCGCAATAGCGTATTTCAAAGGTTTTACACAGGACTGCAGACAAAAGGGAACTTTGGTATCTCCAATAGAATGCCTGTTTAAAAACAGATTTACAAAGTAATTAAAATCAACTGGAAAAAACACAACTACATAATTGTACTTGTTATTTTACACACTTTTCCTAAACAAATTCATTAACTGCAGGTACTTGAATGATACATACCCAAATAAAAAGACTATAACTGTGAATAAGATAGATGAAATGCCTCATAAAATTTAGTATAAAATTACCATTTCGGTTTTTCAAATTAAATTAAAATCTAAACTATTTACCTTATTGAACTTAACATGTTAGGGCTAATATCCATTATAGAAGATGATCCTCTCCACACCCATGCTCACTGTTAACACAAAATTTAAGGCTGAGTCAATTTTTATGGACTTAAAATAAACTTACCTCTGTCCATCTACTGTACAAACTGATACACCCCACAAATCAGGACTGAATTTGGCCAGCTGAGGAATATAATCTGCAACCTATCCAAAACATTGGAAAGGAATTAACAGATATAATATATGCAAATATTTTCTTCTATCAAAAAAATTCTTAGCTCAATCTGGCTTCCACTGGGATGGCTATTTTATAAAACACAGTGACTTTGTGTTCTATCTCTTTTAACAATGTTCTTCAAAAACTAAGGGCACAACAGACTCGAGCTAAGTGACTTCTCTCAGTCTCCATCAACCCCTTTCTTTTCCAACATATTCTCTCTTCCTTAGAAAAGCAAAAAGAGAAATTTGGACTTGATTTTGTTCTTTCTTTTAAGGAAAAGTAGTAAAGAACTTAACCTTATGGGTGCTGGTAAGGTTCACTATGTTAAAAAAAAAAAAGTGAGAATAAAATATTTAAAAAGCAGTATTTACACTGAAATTACTACCAAGAGGTAAAATTATACTTAAACTATAGTACTCAAGACTAAAACAAAAGAAAATAAAAACTTTCAATAAGGAAATTAAACAAACTAAACCCTAACATTATTTCAGAGGTTTATAAAAACTGGAAACATTTCATTTAATATTCAAGGATATCAGATCTGCAGAAATTCCCAATAAGTTTATATTTTATTAATATTTTAAAAGCCATTTGAAAATCAAAAGTACTTTTTAAAATTAGATTTATTTTAAGCAGAATAACAATATTTGAAATGTTTTAAAAGCCTAAATCCAATGAATTAATTAAACCTAAATTTCTAATTAGCAAAATACAAGAAAACGACACAATTTTACTCTCTGTACCTTAAGCTGAGCTTAATTTATAAATGATTAGGTTATGAAATTATGCATAGTAAAGGTTACCTTTCCTCCAGACTGCTTTTTAGCACTTTCATATAACTCATCTATGTGTGAAGTAAAAGACATAAAATCAGGAATGACAAACTTTCTTCTAAAGGCTTGTGTTAACAAAACAATGTTGCTCTGAACACATCTGTGGAATGTGAGAAAAAAAATTAATAGACTGGATAATATTTGGTAATAAGCAATAGTTCTAAATAGCAGAATATTAACCTCAATGGTTAAACAAAAGATAAACTCATCATTTTATACAACAAACTAAATTCTATAAATTACACTCTTCACATATTTTATTTCCTCCCATCAGCCTTTCATGTACTTCCTTGAAAGCTGTTGAATAGGTTAAAGAAAAAATTAAATATACTTAAAAGTTGCATCAAAGATTAAATATCAGAGCATTCCACCAGGTTAAGTATTAAGACCATCTTGAACCAGTTACTTAGTCTATCAGAGTCGATAATCAGGCTTTAATATGTCACAGTTGAAATCTATTTTTTTGATTATGTAACCTCAAAAAATAAACCTCTTAGTTCCTATATAATAATTATTACTGGTATTTTAAAAAGCTAAACATTTTCTATTTTAACTTAAATTTTGAAAATTTGCATTTCTAAGTTTTAAAATTGAGATAAAATCAACTTTTGTTCAGTCAGATTAATCTATTTTTTAATTCTTAAATATTTGTTAAAATGATTATAAAAATAATATATAATTTTAAATAATATTATATTATACAATAGTACAACAATCGATTTTATATTTTGAGTCATCAAAAAGGTTAAACTGCATAATTCTGTATAATGAAAGATATGTATTATACTGTACAGTAAAAATATTTCACTGCTAAAAACTGTTTAAAGGACATGGTAAGTCACAGACATAACAAAATGTGAACGGAAGGGCATGAAATCCCATTATTTGAATCAATATCCTACTTTGTTCTAAAAAGGATTTAAGCCAGAAAATCAATACATAATTTAAATTTAAGAGTTTTATAAATAGGATACAGCCTATCATAAACTCTGAGCTCATCATCTTAAGACAGTCTCAGTAACTCAGTACTAGAATACTTAATTGATAAAGGAGGACTTGCTATATAATGTCATGGGCATCCAGACTATAATAAATTTCAAGGCTAAGCCCTTAACAGACAAAAAACGAATGCTTATAGATGAAGTTTTAAAGTTAAACCAGTAAACTGTGAGAAGTTAATTTATATAACTGGATTCGTCACTGGTAAGTGATGTGCTACAATATCAGTAGCTTCTTTGGGGAAGAGAGAAAAAAGAAAATTGGCCAGTACTGTTCACAGTGTATAACTCAAAATATCAATGCTTTGATAAAGATGATTTCCCCATTTCACAGATTAGAAAATGAGACTCTGAGAGGTTGAATGACGTGCAACTAATCATAACTGGGGAAATGAACAAGTATGCATCATTCTTGGTATCTCTTTTCTACGTTTGTAATAAAATAAATTTTTAAATCTCAATTATTTTAGTTCAATTTTGTTCCAGATGAAACATCAAATTAAAATTAAAAATCATATTTCATTTTAACTATTAATAAAACTTCAGAATATACACTTTTATGGTCAACATAAAATTAACACATTGTTTTTTTTTAAAAATCCTAATTTTAAACAGTTACTTGTTTCAGTGATAAGGATATCCCCATTACAGCATGCTAAATGTATAGTCTAGATTTCCATAATTAAGCTACACACGTAGAAATAATTGCCCTCCCAGAGCTCTAACCAATATCTACTTCAATAAACTTTGATAAATGGTTTTCTGATAATGTTTCAAAGTTAACCTATAAAATATTACATTTTCCATTGCTTTAATATTTTTTAAAATAGCTTCCAAAATTGAACTTGTATATGTCAGAGTAGTAAAGAACATATATCAAAGAACACACTTTTCAGAGGAAAAAAATTAAGACAATTTCTGATTTTAAATTATTATTTATACATTTTTTAAGAAGGTAAAAATGAGAAATAATACATGAGGATTGCCAAACAAATTTAAATTATTAACCTACTACTAACTACTATTTAAAATTAACCAGCACTTTTAATAAGATGGTTTATAAATAACAGTGAAAGTCTGGGATTTTTTCCCCTCTATCAGCATGTGCTAGTAAAGCTTGTGGCAACCAAGCCTTACCTGGTCAAGTTCTATAGTCTGATAAAAGTAACCTTACTAATCAGGAGAGTTTTTAACTGCACACTGATGAGTATTCCAAATAGTAATGTTTTCCTTGGGAGTTATCTTTTTTTTTTTTTCCCCAACAGCATCTTTTATTATTTCTCATTAAAGAGAAAATCCATAGTCTCAAGCCTATAGAGTCAAATATAGTCAAATAACAGTGGAAGTGATCATTCTTTCCCCTGTGATTGGTTTATTTCCTTTTGCAGAGTGGCTCATGAACATAAATATATATATATATGAAATTTTATCTTAAGATGAAAATTTTGTTGTTTAAACATATGTTTGTTTTAGAAGGTTTACGATGTTTTTTCTTAAAACACATACATAAAACTAGATTTTTGTGAAGTTTTACTTTCTCAGCAAAAATTCCCAATCTAATAAGACTAGAGTCAATAACAAAAGGTGACTCCTAAAAAGTACCCTATTTCAATATCTCTTCTGACTAAAAGTATCAAAGTTAAAAATTTATAGTTACTATAAAAAGCTTAAATTTAATAGGCAACCTAACCCTTTCAAAAATAATTCTTAGTGTAAACCATGAGATAAGATATCCTTTTAGAAGGAAATTTGATTTTCACATTGTCCTATCATATAATAAGCTAAAAAAATTTTCATATATATTTAGAACACGTTAGATGAAATAGTTGTTATTCTTATTTTGATGTTTTTGAAGGGCAGATCAAATGAAGCTTTTCCACAATAATAATGATTAATGAGCTTCATCTAATTATAATACTTAACGCCTTGGAGAACAATCTTAATAGATGCAAACAGCAACAAAATTCCTGCTCAATGAAGGATATTACTAACATTCAATTAGTAATGTTAAAAAAAATAATAAAGCATTTAAGTCAATCCCAGGGTGGCATACAGGAAAAAGCATTGACTTTGTTATTTTAAATTTCTGGGTTTTCATCACAGCTGTGCCACTTAAGAACTGTGGACTTAAGGGAATTTAGTTAACTTCTATGAAATTTAGGGTCCACATGGATTAAATGGGCAATGGCTTAATAGTTTCTTTTCACCACTGATCTTAAGAGATTTCATGCAACTAATAAAAAAAATTAGAAATCATATAAAATGAACTCTGAGAAGGAGGTGCTCATGCCTCTCAGCAAGGCACAAATTTCTGTTTTGTTCAATTTTCTCATCTGAAAACTAGCAACTGTAAAGCACATCAATTTTTTACAAAATATTTTTCATTATATTCATAATTATATGAATTAATATAATTTTCGTTAATGAAATAACATGATATGAAAATTTTTAGAAAATCAGATAATATGCAAAATTCAAAGAACTGCCATTCATTTTCTCCCCAAAAAAAGAACAAAAAAAAATGATCACATAAAAATAATTCTAATACTTACAATTGACTATCTAGATGGGTACAATCTCCAACTTTCAAATTAATTATGGCCCGAAAGCATGCTTATAACTCATTTTTCCATTTTAAAAAATGTCATATCTAATAGTTGTTTCTTAGATTACCCACAAAGGCTGAATATATTAACCGACAATGTATTTTAGGGAAAATATCCACACACAGACTTCAACCAAACCTACCTACCTTTATAAGTTATTTCTCAGGGAAAATGAATTCTATTTTTATTATCTCTCTCCTCCCCAGATTCATGGAGGTGAGATAGTTTATTTTTGGAAACACTAACAAAATAACTTCCTATATTTGAAAACAGAGAAAAGAACTTCTCTAGAGTAGTCACCTTTCCAGGTGATTTGAAAAGGTTAAAAGTGGGAGGTTTTAGAGGACTTCATTCTAAGAATGAAAAGAGAAATTCTTATGCCCACAAACTAGGACTTTTCCACTATCCTCTCATATATACCACGAAGCATCAAGTTGTGAACTGCCTGTATTAGAGTGATTTTTTTATAATTAAAAAAAATTAATGTTTAAAGTAATGGTGCTATTATTTTTTATATAATTAGATGTAGGAAATTTTATGATTGTGTTTCCTGGTTTCATGAATGATGTATTTAAAATATTATTTTTCATCTCATAAAGAGAGCAATGGACTTCAAAGCACAAAAAATTTAAACTGTACCAGAAGTGTATAAAATACTGCTTCCACTTAAAATTCCAAAGCAATTCCCTATACCTCTTATCAACAGATCTACCTACTATCTCTCTGACAACCTCATTCAGGGATACAACAAAATAACTCCCCAGAAGTCACCATAATCAGAGTTGCTTTGCACATATCATACACATGAACCACTAAAAACAATAATTCTTACTGCAAAGGCACCAATAACTATAGAAATTATTTTTTTCCCTCCACAAAGAAACAGTCAAAATTCTTAACACCAACTCCCACAGGCACCTAAAATCTAGTTTGCTAAACCATTCTAAGGTTTGCTAAATTAATAGAATCAAGAACCTCCTGGTGAACAGACAGGAAACCCAAACTGTCTACAGTACTTCATAGCATGACAGCAAACAATGGAGAGATTACACCTTTAGAGGACTTAATACTCCAGGATATTTTCAGGAAATATCTAGAACAAATCCTCCACCACCACCACTCCCAAACAAAACAAAACAAAAATAAATACAAATAAACAAACTTTCAAAGTAGATGCAGGAATTCTTTGGATCCACCTCAACTGAGTCCTATAGTCTGGAAAAAAACAATGTTCTATAGTAGTGCTCACGTTTTTGTACTAGTTTTCTTTCAATATTTAGTAGTTTAAAATACCACTTAACTCTTTGGCATCCACAAAAGACATGCTGTCCATTAAATCATTAAGTAATAAAATTAAACTAATAGGACACATTAATGAAAATCAATAATTTACAGACATGCCAATATAGAAATGTCAAAATAAATATTCTCATTCAACCAAATCAAGACATTAATCTTCAAAGATGTCTTTAGTTCTGCATTATTTTGAGGGAAATGAAAATAGCCAAAAGCCTATATATTAATAATTTAGAAAGAGGAGAGAAGTAAGCAATGCAGATATGAAAACCTGAGGAACATAGGGCTGGCCTGTAGACCTCATTTTTTAAGATGTCATCTAAATCACTTTATAGGAAGGAACTAGAGACCATGCTGAGAAAGTCTAGGAGGGATGAACATGAATTAGTAATCAATACAAGCAATGACACTCCAAAGAGTGTGCTCTATTCCAACTGAATGCAATCCCCAGGTACTGTAAATTGGAAATATCTGTGGCTAATTTTCTTAGATCAGATTTAAAGACAGTATACTCTTAGCCCCACTGTAATATAGGACCCTAATGTGCACGAAGTCCTTCAAACTAATAATATTTATAAATTGCATTTTTTTTTCAGTTACACAGGAAGCACTGGCCTTCAAAGATGCAATTTTGTTTTAAAAATAAAATCGGCATATAACAGCAAATCGCCATAAAAGTTTTAGCAGAATCCTTTTACTTTTTAAAAAGATCTTTGTCTAGCATGACACCATCTGATGTTGTTTGAAGAGTTAATCTTAACATATCCATACACTCTTTCAACCTGGGATCAGACGTTCGCAATCCTGTAGATTTGAGTGCCTGTTTTAAAAAACAAAACAAACAAACAACAAAAAAAAAACACAAGAGTTTGTAAATATATAGGGCAAATAATATATATACTTATTCCAACTACAAGTTTTTTATTCCTATATATAAAAACTTCTATCTAAGACTTGAACATTTATCTGGCATTTTACTATTATCCAATTTCTGGACAATTTCTCATTACTTCTTTCATTTTCTTTCACTGACTACCTTTGAAATGAGCATGATAAAAATTTGAAAACATAATGAGAAAAACAGTATCAGCCCTGTTAGAAGATCTTTAAGACTACATTTCAATAATACTGTATTGTTGATTCAGTATTACTGATTTTTTAAATAAGAGAAAAACATAAAAACTTACTGTAATAAATTTATGAACAGGTATTTTCTCTTGTCCTTCTGCAATTGTATAGAACAGCAAATCTTCCAAGCTAGGTAATAGACCCTGTTTTATTTTACTAAAGGGGGAGAAAGAAGACAGAATTAATCCTTGTATGAACATTCTGATGGATTTTAGCCAAGTCTATTATTAAATAATCATTGAACCAGACTATAGTCGAGTTGATTTACTCATCAAGTCTGCCATCACAAAAAATGCTGATTTACCAAAATCATATAAGTACCACTAAAGACCACACTGAAAAACAGTAAAAAAATGATCCAATAATGAATATATATATAAAAAAATATATTTTAATCCCATGTTTTGAAATCCTGATTACCAACTCCATTTGTACTAATGCCTAACCATTTGTTATGATGATGCCTTCCTGAATAGCTCAGTACAATCAATTATAGTGCTCAGCAAATGTTCAGGTAAGAGTCAATACTTTGTTCTTTTTTTTTTTTTTTAAAATGACACATTTATATATTTTTCAAATAGCTAACCTGATTGTCTGTAAAATCTGGGAGAGACAGCAATTAAGCATTGGACAGTAGTTAGGAGTATTAGGCTAAAGTTCTTAAATCCCGGATATATTACTTACTTAGATGAGTTACCCTGGGTAAATTAAACCCTTCTGTGCCTCAGTTTCCTCATCTGAAGAAGGGGAATTAAAATGCCTACCTCACAGGATCGTTGTGAGGATCAGCTGACACAATACATTCAATAAATTCAGAACACTGCTAGGCAAAGAACAAGTATTCAATTGATGTTAGTGTAGTTATTTCTAAATGATCTATCACATACATAATAGAGCATTAAGACAAAAAATTTACCATAGAAAATACATTAAAATTTTAACTAGGTTAGTATAATGAGATGATATAATTAACCAAACTTTTAAAAAAGAAAACAATTTTTTCCTATCTATTGAAAAGCTTTCAAGTAAACAAGCTATGATGAACCTATTACATTTCCTTTTTTGGCTCTGGAACTGAAAATAACTTATTTTATTATTCTGAATATAATGACTATCAGAAGTATTATAGTGGTGTTATAAGGACTACAGATCTAAGGCAGACTAAACCCATCCCCCACAATCACTATTTATTATGTATACTATTCATTACAATGAAAAAACACATAGGATTAGCATTAAAAAATTTTTGACATGCCCTGAATATATAATTATTCTCTGAAACTTCTTTTGCTCTTAGACTAACTTTAAAAGATGTACTTGGGATATTTTAATAATAATATTAATGATCACTTATTATGATCGAGATCCTGGGCTAAGTGTTTTCTACACATTCTAATTCAATCCCTCCAATGATCTTATGCGAGAAGGCATTATTAGCCAAAATATAATATGGTTTCTGACATGTAACAGCTCAATAAATTTATTGTTTGTGGAATAAATGACTCCACCCCATTTCACAGATGAGGAAACAGAGGATCAGAGAGGTTAAGAAACTTCCTGAGGAAGCACAGTGACAGAGATGGATTTAGAATCACTATTTCTTTGAATCCAGAGAAATATTTACACCACTACACTATACTGGTCTCAAAAGTACAAGCTAGTTAATATCTTTATAAAGTACAAACAAGTTTTCTAGGTCTTATCTTTATCTAATACCATCAAATTGAGCCCAACAATTCTGATAACCTAATATTTAAAGAAAAAGTAAACTATCTGTCAAAAAGTCTGTGGGTAATAACATGCCAATTATTTACAGAAAATGGTTTGTCAAATAAACTTCAGATAATGGTACTCTATCACTTTTAAAAACTGCAGAATAAGCTTTCTATGTATTTATCACACCAGTAAATGGTATTTGCTTTGTCTAAAAGCTATGTTAATAACATAAAATATACAGTTCTTTAGCTTATGGTACATAGTACAAAAACATTAAAATGACCAAGTTATTGCCACAGCCAGCAAAAAAAAAAAAAAAAAAAAAGTAAATATTTATTTGCTTTTGGACAAGAGACTAATTTTTATCCATAGAAGAGACAATGTAAGACATCTATAAAAATATGCTCAAAAAAATGGTCAAAATTATTATTATTATTTTTTTTTTTTTTTTTTTTAAGAAATAAACTATTATCTATCTCAGCATTTAAAAGCTCAGATTCTGATCTGGGAATGAATTGGCATCAACAGTCTGGTGAACAAACAAACATTCAGAGGGAGAAATTCCACAAAAGATCATTCTTGGCCTTGCCATCTTTTCTCTTCCCAAATTTCATACGGTTTTATGGCAATGCTATCAAAATAACATATTTTACTATTAAATTTGAAAGATAAAAACTATAGCTATCAGCAACTATACAGTAACTTATGAAATCCTTGAGAAATATTTAAGTTTTAGTGACAAAAAATAGATTATGACAGGATTTCAAATTGTAGCATCTATAATGATTGATAAACCCAAGTGAGTCCTCCAGATTCCCTAAAGAAAAACATAAAAGGGTTATGACACTTAGCAACTAAAACAATGAGTGAATCTAAAAAAGAAAAAAAAAATCCCTTTCACACCTTTTTATCCCTTCCCTTTTATTCTCCTTCACTTCTTTTTTAATTTCTGCCTTTAAAATCCTTTTACCATCACACTGGTCCTTCTTTTATCCCATGTCCTAATTTACCTTCACAAAATACATGCCTATAAATAAATGATTTCTTTTAAAAATAGCAAAAAGAAAACTCCCATGTATTTAACCAGCATCTACTACATGTCTGACATTATGTTCTACATTGCTTATGGTCTAGGAGGAGAAATAAAAGGGAGGAATTAGAGGAATACATAAGGAGGAATGAAAGAAAGGAGCTATGGGATCCAGTCACTGGCAAATTACGTCAGTGTGGGTTAATAAAGTAAAGTTTTTTTTAGAAGAGGTGGAATTTGAGCTAGACTTGAAAGATGGGTAGGCGCTGGAAGCACGGGAACAGAAGGGGATTTCAAGCAGAGGAAAAAAAAGTCACCAAAGGGATGAAGGTAACCATTCACTAAGTGTTTACAAAGAACAGCAAAAGCTGGAGCAGGATATATGAACAAAGGTGCCTATTTCTACCTATAAGCTGTTATAACACCTAATTTCCAGGGCTGAGAGAGATATATATAAATCAACCAATAAATGAAGAGACTGCCCCCAAAATATATAGAATTCAAATTCAGGGCCAACTTCTAAAACATAAAGTGATGCACAGTCTTCATGGGGCTTACTCTACTGTCCAATTAGTTACCCAATACCAATGATAATTCAAACTTCTCAGTCTGTTATTCAGGTCTCTGCAATTTGGCTTTGTACTATCTATTCTTTTAAATATACATACATATAAATAAGATTTATTCCCCCACCCCACCCCCTTGTTGTCTGCTCTGTGTCCATTCGCTGTTGTGTTCTTCTGTATCTGCATGTCTTCTCTTCAGGCGGCACCAGGAACCGATCCTGGGACTTTCCAGAGTGGGAGAGAGGCACTCATTCTCTTGCACCACCTTAGCTCCCTGGTCTGCTGTCTCTTATTGTCTTCTCATGTGTCTCTCATTGCCTCTCGTGTGTCTCTCGTTGTTGCGTAATCTTGCTGTACCAGCTCTCCACGCAGGCCAGCTTGCCTTCACCAGAAGGCCCTGGGAATCAAATCCTGAACCTCCTATATGGCAGACAGGAGCCCAATTGCTTGAGTCACATCCGCTTCCCTGTACTATCTATTCTTAACTTCTCACCTATAATTCCCCAATATAATTGATTAGACTCACTGTCCTGTAAATTAGTCATGCTATCACATCTTTATTTTTTTTACATATATATGCTTTTTGTATCTAGTCTTCCTCTCTCTAAACCTTGAAGTAATGATGATCATTCCAATTGTTTCAAAGGGCTTTTCAACCAGAATCTCTACACTTTTTTCCCCCAAGATTAGTAAACGCTACTTCACCTTCAAAAAATAAAACAACAGACAACAGGCAGCTTAAGAAATTATGGAAGCATTACTTTTAAAAAATCCTATCCAGACACATTTATCTTATTTATCAATTTACCAAATTTTATTTGTCTAGTCATCAGCTTTTGGACACTTGGAATACTTCCATCCTTTGGCAATTGTGAATAATGCCACCATGAACATTGTTGTGAAAATAACTATTTGAATCCCTGCTTTCAAACCTTTTGGGTATATATCTAGAAGTGGGATTGCTGGGTAATTCTATAACTTTCTTTTCTTTTTTCTTTTTTTTAAGCACTCACTGGCTGCATCACTAATTTCTATACTTTTCTTATATAGCCTATTATGTGCCATGCATTGGGGATATAAAGATGAATATAGTAAGGTTGCTACCCTTGAGAAAACTGCTTTCTACATGGAGAGATAAGACTATAGCAATGTGGCAAGTGCTACAGTAAAGAAGTATAAGAAAAGTATTAGGAAGTACAGATGAACCATTTAATTCTGCCTTGATGGAGGGGGTTAGGGAGAATCAAGAAAAGAGTTTGTAATTTGGAGCAATATTGCAAACTCACCTTCATCAGCTCAAAATTTTATAAAAACTCTTATTAAATGAAATGAAGAAAATGAAAAGTCAGTCCTTACTAATAACTGCAAAATGAGCAGAGGATATAAAAATCAAATCAACTATATATATATTTATATATATATATATGTAGGTACCGGGGATTGAACCCAAGACCTAGTACATGGGACACAGGTGCTCAACCACTTAGCTACATCTGCTCCCCGATTACCTTATATTTTTAAATAATGATAATGTTTTCTAATGTTTGACCTTGCGAACTACAAAAATGTCTTTTGTTTCATTTTATTTTGCAACCCCCAGTACCTTTTTTTTTTTAAAGATTTATTCATTTACTTTATCCATTTTAAAACCCCCCTTCCCCATTTGCTGTTTTCTGTCCATTCTCTGTGTCTGTTTCCTGTCATCTCTTCTCATCCTCCTCCTCCAGTCTTCACCAGGATTCGATCCTGGAGACCTCTGATGTAGGAGAGAGGTGTTCTTACCACCTGCACCACCTCGGTTCCTGGCTTTTGGAGCTTTCGGAGCATCTCGTCTTTGTCTCTCCCCTGCATCTCTCTCCTGTTACGTCCTCATCTTGCTGCATGGCTCCCGGGGCCTGGCGGCTCACCAGCACACAGAGCCTGGCAGCCCATGCACCTTCTATATATATATTTTTTTTTATTTTACCGGGAGGTCCCAGGGATCGAACCCAGGTCCCTCCATATGGCAGATGGATGCCCAACCATTTGAGCCACATCTGCTCCCCACCCCCAGTACCTCTTAAAACATATAATATAGTACGATAAACCCATCGGAAAATTTTAAAAAACTATTATTTTTTTAACGGAGAATTAAAAAAACACATAGTCACAAGGCCTACTACCAAAATATGAAGAAATGCTTTGGTCATTTTACTTATATGTTTCAATTTAAAACAATAATCTTTAAAAAGATATTTGGAACTGTTTCTTTAATCAGTTTATCATTTTGAACTTAGAGTGACCTGATTGATAGCAAATGTCCATCAACACCAGCAAACTAGTAAATTAAACCTGTTAGGTTAAAAGCTGAACTGATGGTGGCTGTCTACATAGTATCATGAGAGTATCAGAATGAATGTAAGTCTTACAAAGTAACACATTCTGCTTATGCTCCAAAGCATTTTGCCCCAAGGCTAATTATTGGTGAAATTTAAAAAACAGAGATGCATATCTTTTAAGGCTTTACTGTTAAAAAAAAAAAAGAGAGAGAGCAAGATCAAGTCACTTTGTCATTTGGTCTTAAAACACTAGTAGGTAAAGCAAGGTAGGTATAACTGTCCCCTACTTACAGACAAGGACAGAGTCTCAAAATCAAGCAATGTGTCCAATGTCACACAAGTTTTTAGTGTGTCAAGTGTTCAGTGGCTGGACGAGTTTCTAGAATTAGTTCTAGAAAGCTGGTCCTTTGTTCCTACTCCCAAATTTTCCCTACCATACAATGCCAACTGTATTCAGTTGTTAGCACCCCATTTTAAGAGGACTATCTGGAATAGCTGGAGTTCATTCAGAATGAAAGAAGATGAGGCTCCTTACATATTGAAGAATTTTCTAACCAAAAAGCTAATAGGGGAATTACTTAATACTAGGTGATTAAATTGTTGTCCTGCCTTGTTAAAAGTGCATCCTGTGCAAAGTGAGGATGAGATATTAAATTAGGGTTATTGTTTTGATTAGATTTTATTTTATGAATTCTGTCACTGCAATCACTTTGATACCACATTAGAGATGGGTTGTTCAGAATATATAAACATATATTCTGGGCAGAATCAATGAAAGACAAACTTAAGCTACACATAAGGAAAAATAAAACAGAGCTCTGAAAATGGAATGGGCTGTCTTCTAAGACAGTAAACTCTTTTGTCGTGGAGGTATTCTAGCCTTTTCGGAGTATCACAGAAAAGGGGGAAAAAACCAATGGGGGAGGTAGATTTTTAAGGTCTCTTCCAATCCTGAACCTAAAAAGCTCTTAAGTAATCAATTCAATATAGTAATTTATTGATCTGCTGATAAAGTATGAAAAAAATAAGTCCTAATACTGTATGAACTTGATTAGGTGATTTAATATCTGTGGCCAGTTTATGAAATATGTAAAATGAGGTGGAATTAGATGTTCTTTAAACTTACTTCCAACACTAATTCTGTTTTTGAGGTACTGAAAATAGCTGTCCTCCTAAATTCCTACACTAAATATCAAACACTTCACTCACTCAGGACCAAAGTGCCTTTACTTTACACATAACTTGATTACCTGGGCTCTTGACATCAAAATTAAGGGAAACTGGGTATAGAAGGTGGGAGTGGAGGAGGATTGCTAAATGGAGACATGAAAGACAAGAGCGAGATATAGCAATTGATACAAGATACAAAAATTCACACACACACGTGCACACACAGAAACTAATTCAACGCAAAGCCAATTAGGGTTAGCGAAATCACCTTAAACAACTAAATACAACTTAATCCAAGAGTAGGCATACAATAACAAGGACCACCTGTTTTTGTACATAAAGTTTTCTTGGAACATGGCCATACCTATTCATTTACCTTTTGTCTACAGCTGCTTTGCTACAACAGCAGCAGATTTGAACATAGTTCCAACAGAGACCACAGAGCCCACAGAGCTGAAAAGATTTACTATATGGTCCTCTACGGAAAGTTTGCTAATCCTTGCCTTAGAGCATCACTGCATTATGCAGCTCAGTATAGTAATGCTTCATTATAATAAACACAAGTTGGACAAGATGTTTAAACTCTATTCACAGCAGAGAAATATGCAACATTTTCTAAGGAGACTTGAACAAAGAACAATTACAATTTTTTTAAATGTTTCATATTTGTAGATAATAGTAATATTGGATAATGGTGATAAATAGAAACTGTTCAAATTCATTCATAACATTTTAAAATAATTTTTTCAATGTAATAATGCTCACTGTTCTTACATGTACCCAAAAAAAGATTAGGGTAGCAGTCTAGAATAGTAGAGGTTTACAAGTTAAAAATTTAACAGAAGTTTTCCTTTTATAGATTGTATACTCATATATACTGATAATGAAAAACCTTAAAAGTAACCATAATGAGGCAGGAAAAACAATGTCCATTCTCACAAATCACAATAGCTAACTTCGTTTCCTTCCATTACTTTTTCTAAGCTTTTTAAAAAAAGTTTGAGATCACTTGAGATTACACTGCATAGAAAATTTTATATTCTAACTTCTGGTTTAACATTATATTTCTTATATACCTAAGAAGTATTTTTATACATTTAAGATGGCTGAATAAGAGAGTCTCAAATGGATATACCATAATTTACTTAATCATTCCACTAATGCTGAACAAAAATTTTCTTCCCCTTTTTCTCTAATCGCATAAAACTGTACCAAAATATAAGTGTATAAATCTTTCTTTCAGTTTTTTTTCTTAGCCTAGTTTCCTAAAATGGTATTCATATTTTTTAAGTTCTTCATATATTTTAAAAATTGCTCTTCAGAAATTTGGTACCATTTTTATAACTTCCATCAAGAATTTAAGGAAGTGTCTATGTCACTCAAAATATCCTTAAGATGAAATTTTAAAATATTCTTTAGAGACCTATACCAGAAAAATATATTTCTAAATTTTGAGAGCTATCAATTTTTTCTTTATTATGCAAAATTAACAGTTCTCATATGTTCTGAAATTAGTGCTTTCACTATAAACATTTCTTTAGAAGTAAGCAAGCAATAATAAATGCTACATATCAAGCAAAGGATAAGAAGTCAAGACACATTATCATGTTATTTTTTGCTTCTACTTTGTAGGTGGTCAAAAAAATCACCAACTGCAGCGATTAGTCATATGCATTATGTTTCATAACCCAATTTTATAACTGAGTAAATTCCAGGGTAAAATTGTAGTAACAATGTCTATACCTGAAAGCTATTTACTTTACTTAGAGATATCAATAACTTTTAACTATTTTAATAATACATCTCTTCACCCGTTTTTTTTTGTTGTTGTTGTTTTTTTTTGTTTTTTTTTAAGACTTTATTTATTTACTTTATCCATTTTAAACCCCCCCTTCCCCATTTGCTGTTTTGTGTCCATTCGCTGGGCAATTCTCTGTGTCTGTTTCCTGCCATCTCTTCTCATCCTCCTCCTCCTCCAGTCTTCACCAGGATTCGATCCTGGAGACCTCCGATGTAGGAGAGAGGTATTCTGCTGCCTGCGCTGCCTCGGCTCCTGGCTTCTGAAGCTTTCGGAGCATCTCGTCTTGTCTCTCCCCTGTTACGTCATCATCTTGCTGCATGGCTCCCGGGGCCCGACAGCTCAGCGGCACACAGAGCCTGGCAGCCCATGCGCCTTCTATATATATATTTTTTATTTTACCGGGAGGTCCCGGGGATCGAACTCAGGTCCCTCCATATGGCAGACGGACGCCCAACCATTTGAGCCACATCCGCCCCCTTCACTCAGTTTTATTAAGCATTCTTCTTACTAGCAAATGACTGAAAATCTTAAAAGGCACAGAAAGACAACTATAAAATCCAACCTTGGTTTACAAAACATTTAATATGATTGAACTCTTTAAAGAATGCAAATCCTACAATTAGAATTTCAATTCCTATAGCCATAATTTTTCTTCACCTCAAAATAACAAGAAGAAAATAGTATATAGCCTTTTACTCATTTCTTTCAAATAATTTTTTTATAACTGTAAAAAGCCCACACATATCTTCAGCAAATTTCTCTTCAAGGTGACATTTACCTTTTCCAAAATAAGAGTGCCCCCCCCCCCCGTTTTTTTGCACCAGCATACTGCCTCATGAAAAAGGTTGCATTCTATTTTGTAGCCATTTCCTGAGTTTGCCGATTCTGAGGCAGGCAGACGTCTCTGTAAAACAATAAGACCTGGAAATATGAAGCTAAAACTCAAGAAGACTAAACTCCATGATCTAATTCATTCTTTCAGTGAACTTCATCTAAATATTAATAAAATTAATAGCAAGTTGTTTGATAATTACAGATCATGTACAAATATATCAATGGCTAAATAGATGCACATGGTTTAATGTAAACATTAAGGCAGCAAATAATATTATGACATACAGTTACCGGCATTTTTCTGGCCTACTGTTATACCAAAACTAAAGCTCACTAATAACTATGACCTAGAAAAAAATGTTAATATTAATGAAATCACAAATAAAATTACTTAGTGGTTGACTGAGAAACCAAAGTATATTCAATATACTTTCAACCTTGATTTTGGTTTATGTGGGCTGTAAATATGTTCATTTTTACAAATTAAAAGCAAATGCAATGTTGAAGGATCATAAAAACATTTAACACCTATTTCAATCCGAGGTTCTTTCTTTCAATTCCAAAACATATTATCTATATCTGCCAAATACTGGCTCAACCTCATCCATACTGTTGTATAGGCCTAATGCAATGTTTACCCAAACGCATACTTTGGTACCAGATCTGAGGATTGAACCCGGTACCTCATATGTAGGAAGCCAGTGACCAACCACTGACCCATATCAGTTCCACTAAGTTGGTTTTTTTGCTTGTTTGCTTGTTGTTTGTTTGTTTTTAGGAGGCACCAGGAACCGAACCCAGGACCTCCCATGTGGGAAGCAGGCACTCAACCGCTTGAGGCACATCCACTCCCCTCCATATATATTTAATCTTACTTTGAAATTCAAATCTCATGGCATACAATGTAATGATTTTCTTTGGCCTTTGCTTTCCATTTATTAAGAATAAATATAAACTACCAAAACATAAAGCCACACTATTTGAAGCTAGCAGAAATTACTTTTGCTTACATGTCTGTTTTTTTAATTTAAATATACGTTTAATTATGCATGTAAGCAAAAAAATGCTGCCATGAGTTGCAAATGTGCAATTCCTGACTCAAAGGTATCAGTTTTTACAAACACTACCAAAATGCCTTCCACTAGCTTAAACAATTTTTCCTTCAACCAGCAATGTAAGAATTCCTATTTCCCACACTTTGTATCACTTGATTTAACATTTGCCAACCTGATTGTGGAAAAATGATCTTGTTGTTTTAATGGAATACTTTCAGTACTGAGCCTATGTGAAGTACCTCTTTTCTAACAAGCATACATGTGCTGTTATTTTCTAGCCTAACCTCTCTATTACATCTTTTTTCCTTTCTAATTTTAAAAAGCAAAATGTCCAAATAAAAAGTAACTTAATCCTCACCCCTAATCCACCCTCCCCAGACCTTCTAGATACACTCATTTAGGCTTTAGAAATGAAGCATGGCATGTTTGACAGAGAAGAGACTAGTCTGATAAAATTCCATGTTAGACAAACATTGGCATACAGGTTATTTGCGGCTCCCCACAACATTATTTGTGACTTTAATATGATGTTCATTCCCAGTCTGTATAGGTTTTCTTGAAGGAGAGTGATATTTTGAAATTAAAATCCTAAAATTAATTTGGCAAGTGTATGCAAATAAATTGACATTAGAGAAAAGAATGCATATGTATGAGTGGGAGTATAGATTTTAAATTTGGAATCATCAGATAGGTGGAAACAGAGCTTGGATGAGATACAAAGTATAAAGCTGAGAGTCAAAGCTGAGAGAAGGGATATGATGTTGAAAAAGCAGGTAAGTGGGAAAAGAGCAAAAGAGTCAGTCTCAGAGTTTAACCAATGAGGAAACCTAGGAAAAGCAAGGAAAGCACAGACAACAATTTTAAAGATCAAGAGTCAAGTAGTTTTCAAGATGGCAGAATGCATGGTAACATTAAATAAGGGCACTACAGAGAAAACCGAGCAAAAATCATCACTTTTTAAAAACAGGATATTTAAGATCTTAATAGTAGAATCCAAACCTACACCAAGAACTTTAACCAGATTGTAGTTGGTTGAAGTAGATGGTATAGCCTAGACAGACACTAGCTCACTAGCTAAAAGAGTTGGGCTGTGGAAAGATGAGTAAACTTATTTATATCTTACTTCCTTCCGGAATATAATACGTGTTAAGTTAATAAAGTCAAAAGAGAAAATCAGAACCAAGGAAAGGAGGAAAAGCAAATACTCCAGCCATGTGAACTAAATAAAATTGCTATGGTTAAGCATTAAATTCACTCTGAACTTACTGGAAAGCAGGGCAAAAGGTGAACAGAGCAAATCACATTGTTCCTTGTAAGAAAGAAGTACAATTTTTCAGAATCTATTTTCCAGAATAAACAACAAAAAAATTTTTCATGTGTGAGCCTAACATTCTAAGACCAAAGTCCTTGACAGGTTTTTACAATAAATGAAGAAGCAATTTTATTCTTTTATTTAATAAACATTTATGTAGCATTTAACATATGCCAAATATTGTTCTAAGTCCTTCACAAAATGTTACCTTAATTTTCACACTGCTATTTTAATAATCCTCTATAAAATCTTGCAGCGTTCTGAATGAGTCCTGGCATTCCAGGTGGCTTGCTGATTGAGGGATGACCAATGCCTTGGACGCTGAGTATTAGAAAGGGTAACAAGATTAACTGGAAGCTTACCTTCCAGAATAAGAGAAATTTTCATGATATAAAGGTAAAATGGAAGGAGCCAGTTCATTCAGGAAATAAAACAGGAAACTTTCACTGATTAAAATGCTTTCTTCAAAGCCTTGAATCCAGTGCTGTTCACTTGATATGTAAAGTGGAGACAGCTGGGATACACTAGACCCAAATCCTCAACTGAAAGCTCTCAGGATTATAATATATCTGGATTGCTCCTGAACCAATTTAGCTATTACTTTGGTGGCAAAAAACAAACTCTCTTCCTTGAACTAAGGTAAACAGTGTTGTCTCACTGGCCGTTCAAACTCCCAGGGCTTCTGAGTAAATCTTGAGAACTTCTCTCCGAGGCCAGTTTTCTTTTTCTCGAGGGCAGAATATTGGTGGGGGTGGAAGGTATTTTTTATGTGCAGTGGTCAATATGAAAAGTGTTTGGGAAAGTTGTTGCTAAAAGATGATGGCTTTTTATTAAGAAGGTCAAGAAACCAGAAGCTTCTGGGAAACACATAAGTCACAAAAGGAGCTAAACTTCCTATCTGTCAAAACAGAGAAAAAGAGGGACACAAAAGCACTGTAGAGACAGAAGCAAAGACATATTTTTCAATGGAAAGCAGTTTCACTCCTGTAGCCTTCAAGGATAACTTTTAATTGCTAGTAATTGCATGTGGCAATTCTTACTCAAGGTACATGTATTTTAACTCTTGTTCTATGCCTGCTGAACCAGATGATGTTAAGGTAAATTGAGCCCCACATGAGATTCAGCATACATGTTATAGTCCCAAAAACATTTAAGAGATACAAATTAAACAAGAGTCTAGCTTTTTAGAACTTGAAGGGGTTTGAATCATCTAACCCAAGATGTTAAAAGACCTGCACGTGGTCATGAGACTACTTCGTGGCACTACCACACAATATCACAAATTTTGCCCCATCACTCAAGTAATTAAAAAAAATTTTTTTTCAGTATGGAAGAACAGTTATATCTTGGAATGCTTTTATAGGAAGGTGCAAACTTCAATTACAGGAAACATTAAGCAGTCCTGAAATTGAAATTGTAAGAATCACACTTTAAGTCCGATTTAAAGGTACTCTGGGGCTGGAGACAGTAAAAGAAGCAAAAGGAAGGCAATAGGTCATATACTATCAGTACAAAGTCAAAAAGATAGTAGAGTAAAAAGAAAGCAGACAGGCAAATTTTTACCACATTGAGAAAACAAAGTATGTATTCATTCACATTACACGAGACAAACATTCAGGAAACTGCTTCCTGAAACAGTGTAGGACATTACAATTTTGAGATTCAACTGCTCTACTATATAGCCGTATAGATGAGTCAACAACCTATCACAATTTAAGTCACAAAATCTACTTAGATTTTTCACTGAGTTGGTGTTTTGTGTCATAATTCATCTTGGCTATTTTGGCTTTTATTTTTTAAAATCCGTCCATCACATGGAAGAGAGAAGACAAGCCAAAGCTGGTCCCCAATGCAAACAAGTGGTCTGTTACTGCGTGCGTGCCCCATCTTCTCTGCCGCATGGCCTTTTTTTTCCTAATCTGGTTACTGAAACATTATTTCCGGTGCCTCAGATGGTTCTATACACGCTTGAAGGAGCCACCCCAGAAATATTAAGACTACTCCGCCACATCAGGCTTCCAAAGAGAGAGTGGCAGGCACCGAGAGAAGGCAGGCAGAGCGTCAACTCGAACCTGGGAAAGCGACGGGTCAGGAAGGCTCGGGCTCAGCTCAAAACTCGACTCCTAAATGTCAGTTGCTGAAGATGTTCTTGTGGCATCACCCACGAAGGGCTCGGCGGGCGGTCAGGCGCTGCAGCCGCCAGGCTGGGGGACCCCGGCTCCGCCGAGCACGCGGCGCGCGTCCGCAGCGGCCGACAGGGGTCGGAGAACAACCTGACGAGCCCCTCCGGCCCTCCGGCAGCCCCATCCGGGCGGCCGGGGATGGGGGGAGGGAAGTGGAGGCCGAGTGGAGGGGCGCGGGCGGGGCCAGGCCTAATCACATGGCGCAGACGGCGCAGGCCGCTCCGCATCTCTCTTTCTTTTTTGCGCACCTCGGTTCCCATTCCGCCCCACCGCAGGCCCCTCCCGGGCCCAGGCCCCAAGCGTGGCGAGGCCGCCCCCGCCTCTCAGAGACACTCACTTTTCGCCTGCGGCCACCAGCTCCTTGCCCTCGCTGTTGCCGAACGCGTCCGTCTCCCCTGTACTGTCCTTGGGACCGGTTGCCGGCGGGGCCGCGGGCGGCGACGCCCCGGGCTGTGGCTGCGCGACCCCCTTGCCCAGTTCCTGCAGGATCTCGGAGGGGGAGCTGGACAGGCCCCGCGCCAGGGGCCCCGCTGGCCGGCCGCCCCCGCCCCACCACGGGTAGAGCCGCGCGGCGAAAGCCGGGCCTGTGGCCTGCCGCCTCCCGCCCCGGGGTCGCCGGCAGAGGGTGACGAGGGGCTGCGCCCGCCTCAGCACGCCGCTGCTGGCGGCGGACGGCCGCAGGAGCAGGTCCCGCAGCATCGCCGAGCCTCGCAGTCGCATCATGCCGCCGGTTCGGAAAGCGCCCCCTCGAAAGGGGAGGATGCTCCGGGCGTGGGCGGCCGCTCTCCTGCGGGAACGCGGTCTCGCGGCGGGGCGACTAGAGGGCAGAGTAGGAGAGGAGCAGCGACGAGAGTGTAGGTGAGAGTGTGGGTGCGGCTCCTGTTCCGGCTGCTGCTTCTGCTGCTCCGGCTCCTGAGGTCGCCCACAACCGCTTCTCCTCGCAGCGATGAGGACTCCGCACTGAGGACTCCGCACTGAGGCTGTAGCGCAGGGGAGGGCCGGAGACATTACGCGCTCACCCACCCAGGGGCGGGAGGACCCCGGCGGCCTGCCCCCTTCGCCCACTCCGATTGGCTCAGACCCTCGACCTCTCTTCTGATTGGCAACTAGAGCAGTCAAATTCCTCTCCGCGCCGGGTGCGCCTGGAGTAGGGCGGGGGACAGGCGGGAGGCGGAATCAAACTGACGTGTGAGGCGGCTGAGCCCAGCCGGGTTGCGGAGGAGCCCCTTCCTTCACGACGCGCAGTTCCCGAGGCTTCTCTGTTTGGGAACTGGGAGCTCTTAGGTCTCGTCATTTACGAGGAGGGTGGACCCCTTCTGGACTCCGAGGTCTCGAGTTAGTGGGGGAGACCTAGTGGGCGAGAGCCGCGGAGCCGGCAGTCAGGGGCGCTGGCCCGCGCAGACGTTTGGCCCCGCTGTCGGGGCGAGGTTGTTCCAAACTTGCCGCTGGCGCCCAGGGCTCAGGGCAAGGTGCGTGGCGACGCCTACGAGGGCCACGGTCCTGCGAAGGCAGCTCCAGAGCCCCATCTCTCCCAAATGTTAGGTTCGCTCGAAACTTTCCATGACTGGCTACTACCCAGATGTGAAGTGTTTTGGAAAAAATGAGCCAAATCCTTTCAGCTATGCGACTTAAGCCATTGGGGTGGGGGTGGGGGGAGGGCGAGGAACAGCGGGTGTGTGTGTGTGGGGGGGGTCCAGAATACGGGTGCTTTCCTTTTTTTAAAAAAATGTTTTTTACAAAAAAAATGTACACCTGTACCTCAAAAATATTTTTCTACACAAATGATTCCCTTAACCTTGGTTTGCTTGAAAACAAAATCGTACATCCCTTTCTACTTTAAAAGCTGCTTCATTATTTTAAAATAATGGCATCCGAATACTGATTCTCTAAATCCTTTCAGCCCAGTATCACTTTATCCATTTATCCTTTTGGTCCTGTAGAAAAGGAGCCATGGGTCTAATAAACTCAGAGTTATTTCCTGAGCCCACATGTATACGCCACTCCAGGAGTTTTAAAAATGTTTTTAGATGATTATCCTGAAACAATTAGATTTAAATGCATAGAGTCACAAAGGTTGCCTGGGATGGTTTTTATGAACCGGGAAGGGGGTGTGTCATTAACCAATCACCAGATTTAGTAATTTAATGAATCTTAAAGTATTGCACTAGATTAGTAGCTAGGAAATCTACCTACAGTTTATATGACCTTTGGCATGTCACAGCTTTGCTGTGTTTAAGTTTTTTCTATCCCCTCTTTAACTGGAAGAATACGAAAAAAGCTACCATGCATAAAGCAGTTTACCTTTAGAAGGAAGGTGGCAGTTATTGTATAATAATTGTAAATTATTATTTGGGAGCTTTTATTGTTACCATTTAATGTCACTTGTCACTAAAATGTTGGTAAGAGTCAAATTAATGTCAAATTCAGGAAAAGGAACATCAAGTTTTGAGGAAAGATAACAAATACTACCCCTGCCTATCCTTTTCAGTCTTGTTTATGAATGACTTGTTAAACCCTGAGAGTGTCCAGTCTTTTAGATATAACTAGTTATCAATTTTGATGGCTTCTTTCTCAACCACTTCCAAATATTGACAGATACAGTTATTGATTTCCTCTCAGTTCTTAGTTTCTCTAATTTCCTATGAAAATTCTTTCCAATGCTTAAAGATTTAAACACTTTGTAGTGTGCTTAACAAATATAGAAAGCAAACCTAGGAGATTATTTTTTAGAGTTTATACTTTAGGAGATGAGATGGTGAGAGTTGGTAGGTATTACTCCTAATATTTAGAAGAGCAAAGAATATACTATGAAATTTAACCCCTTCTTTGAAGACCATGAAAAAGTTATAGTCAACAAATTGAAACCATTATAAATAGAATTAAAATGTGACAAAAAAACTTTTGTTTGATTCTTTTCTTCATCTTTCTTAGATAATTTTTATCTTTAGTGATATTTGAATCAAATACAACTTTGGAACCATGTATCAGAGTTTACTATTTCAGTTAAGGTTAATAATTCACCTATGAAATAATATCACCACATAAAATGAACTCTATCACTATAAAACCATTTTAAATACATTCAATAGTGCACCAAAATATCTAAAAATAGCTAAAGGCTTTCCAGATTTAACATGTGGCTGGGTGGTCAGAGCTACTCTTAGACTTCCTCTTTGATACTAGATAAGTACAGCTATTCCTAGGATGGGTTGTGGTCCCATAGCCATCCAGAATAGTTAACTGTGAAAGGAAAAATTGGAATTTGTGCACTTTGTTTCTATTCTAACTGAAAGAATGGTTTCTGAGCAGCCATGTGGAAAAGGCTAATATTTCAAGATCATTAAACTACCTCTATATAAGTTCCAGATCTTGCCCTTCACAAAACAAAAAAATTATTACTTTGTTGACTTAATGCTAAACAGAAAATAATGATTGGACTAATAGCTTAAAAGAGTTGTCTAAGTTTTTTGTTTGCAATTCTTTTATTTGGAGAATGGAGTAAGTTTCAGGAAACCTCTGAAATCTCTCAGGAAGCGTCTGCTACTACTTCCCTTTCTTCTGTTGGTTTCCTGATTTAACTGGCTAACTTCCTAGCCTGATAGATAAATCTTGCCAACCATAACTTATTTTTCCAATGCTGAATTTAGATCTATTTTAAAGTCAGTATTGCCAATCCCTCATCTATGAAATAAGAATAATATTGGTACTTATCTCATAGGGTTGCTGTAACGATTAAATGAGTCACAAAACATGCATTTGAAGCAATGCCAATAGCACTCTATAAGTGTTGGCGATGATTATTATTATTCCATTGGTAAATAAAATTTTGTTGTGCAATGTCATCAATTGTCGCCTCTATTACTGAAAAGCTAAACTGAGAATTGCTTTAAAGTATGTAATCATAAAGCACCATTTAAGAGAAGCTAGCTCCGCAAAATAAGTAGATCATTTACTTTCTTCATTTTTAGAAAACAAAGCAATAATTTCCAAAGTATCCTAAAATAGAAAGGGAATGATGCAAAAACACTCAGATTTAGCAAAACTAGGCTCAGTGCCCAACGTACCAGCTATTTACAAGTAACTAAACAAACAAACAAAAAGTACTGGAGAAGGGAGGCTTGCTAGGAAAAAAAGCAGACCTAGGTGTATACATCGTATACTTATACCCCAACACAATGCAGTGCAATTAAATCTAAAAATCTATCATTTGCTGTCTATGAAAAGTAAATCTCTCTTCATTGCTACACAAAATGGCTACAGAGATTTACACTAAAATATTAACTTACAAGGTTCTTTTTGAGAGTCCCCTGATGACTTGGAACTAGGGCTGGGGGTGGAAACTGGTTTAATTTCTTTCATTCAGTTTGGTATGGTAAAGATTTCAATTAGTTGAATTTATAAATTAATATTATTTAGACTCAGACCACAATTATATGGATGGGGCCTCCAAATAGTCATTAATTTTAATTATTTTTTCCTATGGATTTATATATTAAAAATAAAAAAGGTTAAGCTCCATTGTAGAGATAAAAAAGTCTTACTTGTATATTAGCAAAACCTAAAGAAAAAAATTAATTTTGTACATAGTCCAAAAGTCAAAGGATACCTGTCGGAGAATGAAAATAACATGTTGTAAATTGTATTACTATTCCCAAATATGTATGCCTTCCCACTGGGAGGACTTTACCACTCCACTTTGTTGGTGGTAGGCATGGCCCTGTGCCTTGATCTGTTCAATGAAATGAGAGAAAAAGTGATGTATGCTACTGCTGAGCTGAAACTTTAAGAGCCATCGCTTGGTTCCACCATCTTTCTTTTCATTCTGGGCAAGAATGGCATGTCCCAGATTGGAGCTGCTTCTTCTCCTGAGTCCAGAATGATGGGAAAAAGCTTAAGAGGAGCCCTGAATCATACTCTGTATATAGGGGGCACTTTTGAAAATGTTTATGAAATGGATAAATAAATGTATACAAGTCTTAACATCACTATAAGAAGGTATGTTTTTTTGAGGTGAGGGACAAAGTCTTATACAATTTATAGCTGCAGCATTGCCACACAGAGGGAAATGATATACTGAGACCCCAGTGTGGTAGGTTGAATTCTGTACCCCAAGAATAATCCGCATTACTGTCCCTGTGAACCCATTGTAAACAGTACATTTTGAAGATGTTATTTTTATATGTTATAAGGTGTGGCCCAACTGAATGAGGGTGTATCTTCATGCATATTACTGGAGCCCTTATAAAGAAAAGTAACCTGAATCAAGGAACTGGAGAAGGCTGCAGAGAAGCTGGAAGTCAGCTGAAGCCAGAAGTCATCAGAAACCCAGAAGAGCAGAAGAAAGGAGAGGATATCACCATGTGACAGGAGGCAAGTGCAAGCCTAACAAAGAGGAAGTTATAAGCCAAGGAACCCCAAGGATTGCCAGCAGCCAGCACCAGAATGCTACAGATTTCGGGGAGAAAGCAAGTCTCACTGATACCTTTATTTTGGACTTCCAGCCTCAGAACTATGAGCCAATAATTTCCCATTTAAGCCATCTGAGCCAATAATTTCCCATTGTTTAAGCCAACTCATTGTGTGCTATTTGTCATAGGGCTTGGCAGGGGTGGTAAGTATCGGAAAGAAGACCAAAGTGAATGCAACATAGTAAGCGTGGGGGGGAGCATGGAAGGAAATGAGGTCAAAGAGGCAGGCAAGGGATGGACGGCTAAATTGGACAAACCAGTGTTTCCCTTCTGCTATGAGAAGTAATTGGTGTTTTATTTTTTTAATCAGGGGAACAACATGATCTGATCTATACTTTGACCATGCAAATGATTAAGCAATGCAAACACAGAATGCATTCATGAAGTCCAAAAATTCAAAATATTTCAGTTGTTATATTTAATTGAAGATTGTGTTAACTTTCAATATTTCCACCATCATTTTAGATACAAAAAAATACACAATCGAGGCCATTTAATGTAACGTAGGAATTCATTAATTGGGAAATAAAAGAAATGAATCTTTCTCGATTTTATTTGAATCTTGAGTAAATTCCCTCTCTAATGCATTTCACAGAGGACGTTTATTAAAAGTTCAAACTGCAAAGGGACTTTATGAATAACTTGGATACCTGTGCCAAGTACCATGTTAGAAGCTAAGATGATATAGATGAATAAGACGTGATCTCTAGCTTTGAGGTATTAGAAAAGAGACAGATACATAAACTCCTAATTAAATTATAGTGTTGTAGATGCTATAAACATTACACATATATGTATAGTGGATATAGATGATATAGAAATTAATTCTATTTAGAAGATTGGGAAATATTCAAGAAAGTTTATGACATTTATGAGGTAGAACTCCAGGTGTGAATGGGTGACAAGGGCACCCTTTCAGGAACATAAAAGAGTGAAATTACATGGTATGTTCAGGGAATTACAAATAATTAAGTATGATATTCATTAACATGGTTCACTAAATATTTCCAGTCTCCTCCTGGGTAGGACTGAATTTCCCTGTCCTCTTGAAGTTGTATGTATCTATGTAACTTGTTTTGGCCAAGGAAATGTGATTATAAGCTTTAAAATCCAATGCACAATTTTCTACTTTCTCGTTCTCTCTGCCACTATAACTATCAGTTCTTTAAGCTGGTGGCTGCTCTGTCTGCCTAGGTGTTTTCCTGCAGAGAAAGAAACATCTTTATTTTAAACCTCTTCAATTTGGTGATTGTTTGTTATCAGAAAAAAATGTATTCTGTCCTGACTGTTCCATCTACTATGTTAGAGAACAGTAGGAGAGAATATTATATCCTAGAGAATCCAATCCTGTTGGCAGCATACAAAGAGGTTAGCCCATAAAATGGCCATTTACCTAAAAGTATGTGCCCAAAATATGTGACTCAATGAATTCAAGTAAACATATTTTATGCTTTTTCTAATGAACACCATTTCTGGCTAGCTGTATTTCTACAACTGACTTCAAAGTGACCAATGTAATTTGATCAAGAAAAAGACTTCTTCATATTCCACCCTTTATTTAATCTGACAGTGATGATGGACACTGACCTGTGTGTTCGAGATGGAGTGAAAAGTATCCAGAGGCTTCTGCAGACTTGGCAGATGTTGGCTAGACTTAGCATTGAGCACAGGATGCTATTACATTTTTACTGCAGGTGGTAGAGGGGAAAATGCTTACAATTTGGAGTGGGACAGGTTTCGATTTGAATTCCACAGGAAATGGTGCCTTAACACAATACTGCCTTTATGGATTTTATGTCCCAGCTAACATCAATTGTATTTTCACAGGAGTTTCTAAAAATAATGTTTTACTCTAAGGGAATGACTGAAAGTAAGAACTTGATATCTCATGATAGACAATTACAGGAGACATTTGTGTTGATTAGCACATGAGCTTTCATACATTCTATTTGAGAGTAGGAAGTAAGAGGATAGTATTATATATACAAGGTAGTCTATGTAGGTAGAGGAAGAAATAAGGGAGGGAAAAGTCTGGGCATAAGCATCAACCTAAAATGTAAGTGCATAAGGCCAAGTGCCCACGGACAGATTAGGGTGCATATCTTAAAATATCACAAACACCCAAGAAAGAATAGGGTACTAGCAACAAAGATGGAAATTTTGGGGACAAATTTGGCCTCCTTCATAATTATACTACTTAATAATTTGTGTAGTGGGCCAAGAGAAGTGCCTTAAGTGTGTATAATTGCTAGGGTCTGTCTAAATGACAAAAATAAAATCAAGGCCTTATGTAGTGAGAAATCCAATAAATAAATTTTAAGTCCAATTCTGAAAAGTAAATTTACATTCGTTTATTAAAAATCTTAATAATATATATAGTTCTGTAAAATTTTTCTAACCTGGGAGTCAGAAGACTGGAGTTCTAGCTCCATCTGGCCATTACCTGGGCAAGTCCCTTGATGGTTAATACTTCAGTTCCCACATCTATACAAATGGAAGTTGGCCTAGAAAATCTCAAAGGTGCCACCTGCATGCAAACTGTGATTCTGGGCACCGGTTACATGCAGTCATAGCTTTTATGTGGAGGTTACTAGACACTGGTGAAATCTCATGTCTATTTTTTTCAACAGATACCATGGGAATTGCAGGTGACACATTTGTTAACCAAACAAAGTTAAGGAATTTTTTAAGTGCAGAGACTAGACAGAAGCTATAAACAGCCTAATATAAGTGAGATTTGCAAGAGCAATAAAGGTTACACACACTTTTACAGTAAATACCTAAGATACTCTTAAGGTCTGTTATGAGAAGGGTTAAAGGGATATATAGCCAAGAGGCCTATTACCACGAAGAACTTCAGGACTTGAGTGGGAACTTGTCCCAGGCTGTAAAACAATGTCTCTATAGCCTAGTTGGTACAACTTCAGTTTCCCACTATCGATGGGATTATCCCCCCAGTGACAGACATTACCAGACTATAAAGGCAGCTACACCCGAAGTTAATTCATGTGCTGTGCAGCTACTGGCACTCTTGAGCATGACAGGAGATCTGTAGTCACTGAGAGTGCACATGCTCACTGTCATTAGAGACAGCTGTTGACTCTGAAGAGCCCTGGCAGTCAGACTCCTCAGACAGTCTCCAAGACAGTGTTTTGGTGCAAACCTTAATATGTGCTTTCAGAGAGACATTAGAGACCGGAGATAACTACAAGTAAATAGAAAGCAGGTGGACTGGTGCAAAAGATGTCACAAAAATATTTTTTAAGTCAATTACTATAGTTGTGTTTGCTTGTTTGTTTGTTTTATACTTTTTAAGGGGATGGGGTATCTAGGCTCTACTTATCTCTAAATAGTTAGACTCTTTTCACTCCTAGCAACCACTTCCTGGAAAACAGCCTGACAGAAAGATCAAAACAGTGAAAAGAGGTCTTTCAAACAATGATAAGCAAGATTTTAAGAGCAAAATCCTGTAATGACTTCAATCATGCATGGCTCTATCCAGTTGCTCTCAGATGAGCAGCCAGGATCATGAGCTTCCTCGCTGCAAAAACATGTATTAACCCTTCCCTGATCATTGCATTCTGGGTATGATCATCACTTACCTACAGAATTCTACAAGAAAACTGCCCCTTGGATTTTCTTGCATGCATAGTATGTCCCATGCAAAAATACTATTAACTGCATAATGAAAAAGGAACTGTACTTGTTTCTTTGCTTCTCCCTGTGAGACCTGGAGCAATTCATATAACCTCAAAGGACCTCGGTTTCCTCACTTGTAAAGTGAAGATAATGGTACCCACTTCTCAGGGGTATTGTGAGAATCAAATGAATTAATACATGTGCATTGTTTGAGGACAGGAACATGCAAAAACTCACCAGATGTTAGCTTCTTGTCCCTTGCAATCCATTTCTATCCAGGAGCCAGAGTGATCTTCTTAAACTATAAATCAGATCATGTTATTCTCCAGTTTCCCATTACACTTAGGATAACATAATAAAATAATAAAATTTGTAACATGACCTACAAGGCTTCATCTGGCTCTGCTTAATATTCTAGTTACATCTCCAGCCAGTCTTCCACTGAAGTTCTATGCTCCAGTCACAATTGCCTTCTTTTGGTTCTTCAAATATGCCAGACCTATTTCATACTTCCTGCATGGTAGCAGCACAAGGAGAGATTTGGGGGGTTTATCTCTCATCTTATAATATGCATCAAGTCCATCCTTTCTTTGATATGTACAATTGGTAGTTTATAAATCTGATGTAAAATGCTATGCAAAAACAGCTTCTATCCCACCACTCAGAGTCAGTTTGCTGCCTTTAAGCCCCTCCTAATTTGTAACTTGGAAACTGTCACTGCTTTTGCACTTGGTGTTTCTGCTGCCTGAAGCCCTCGTCATTCCTCTTTATTACTGACAAATTCACTCTTCAGATCTCAGCTTAAATGCCAGTCCCTCAAATTTATTTTCTTGTTACAAACTCTCATGGCACCCAGTCCTTTTCTTTCAAATCCCGTGGGGCTATTTATTTAAAGTCTGTCTTCCCAACTGGGTTGGAAGGTTGATACGGGTAAGCCGAATATGGCTGCCTCTAGCATAGGGAAGGCCTGCAGGAAATGTTTGTTGCTGGAGTTCAAGATTTTCTAACCAATAAGGTCCACCCAAAGATTTAGCAAAAGATTTGCCTCCCCCATCCCCAGTGAAAATTTGGAGCTTATTTCCCCAGCCAATATGATGATAAACTTACAGGGTCCATCTTAAGCGAAGATCCAGGAGCAAAGGAGAAAGAAAACACCTCTATTAAAGACTGGGCCTTTGTATCCTGGCCTTTTCCTACTTCTTCTTTAACCCCTTTTATTCCACCCTGTTCACTACATTCAACATATACAAATGGTTCTGAAGCAAAACTAAACTTTACCTGGAAAGGCAGATTTGAAAAGGAGGGGTGGGGGAAGGAAGACACTATGTGCAGAAGAGATGAACCACAAGTACAGCCTCAGGTACACACTCACCTGGTCTAAAGATAAACCTGTCAGCAGGTTTATCTTTAGACCACACTTCTCATCTGTCTCACATGTGCCTCTAGATTGTTTATTGATAAGCTGAGCCACCTGCTTGAGTTTATTGTCCTGAGTTGTGCTTCAGCATTGGCCTCTGAAGGGTCTTGTTTGGGTCCCAGGTTCACAACAGTGCTCACTTTATAGCCACCTTTTCCAACAATTTGGGAAGTGTTTACTAGGACACCCTGTCTTCCCTCCCTTCCTTCCATGAATTATTATGGAATGTCCCTATGAACCAGACACTGTCCTAGGTGCCACTCCTTTTGCACTGTCTGGCCTTTGTAGACTGTCTAGATTTGGAGTCTCTCCTGAATTTTCTTGTCCACTTCTAATCTTCCTTTTAATCTGGCTTTGATTTTCTTAAAGGTTCCTCTCTCCAACCTGGTCTCACATTTTCCTTTAAAATATCGCCATTCAGAAGTCCACAATATCTATTTACATGTGAAAGGTAACTCACAGGAATGTTCTTGGAGAGATTTCCATGCCTGTGTTTATGGGCTATTTAACAACCAGATCCAAGGCACTCACTCCGAAATATCTGTTTTGGCAAGGCTAAGGCCTTTGTACTTTAAGTTTGCTCAAAATTTCTCTCTTTCCATATACTTGAAGTTGCTATATAGTTAATTATTTTTCTCCAGTATTCTATTGTATGTCTTGCCCCCTAAATAAAATAAACAGCATAAGTACAGTAATGCTGCCAAAGACCTAACTTTTATAATCCCTAGTTTATTTGCATTATTCCACTCCCCCACCCCACTCCCACCTTCTATGGCAGTTTTCCCACCTCCCCTTTAAAAACAGCTTTCTGGACATTTTAATGGAAGTCTTTTTTACATAATAGTGTGAATTTAAGCAACCATCTTCCATTCACATGTCTTTAAAGTTTAATCTTTACAGAGTGACGCTTTGTCTGCTCCTCCTTAAGACTTTACAGTAAAAGAATTTCATACAAAATCTCCTTGACTCCCCTAAAGTCACACCACATAATATCTGCCTGCTCCACCCATAAAAGAGCCAGGCCCTGGCCTGATGTCCTTTCCCTTCTGGTTTTAAGGCTCACCTCAATTCTTAGGGCACATTCCTCCTCTACCCCTATTTACAGAAACTACCCACTTCAGTCCTACTTTTGTAAAGCCAAGCAAACTCAGAAGGTGAGAATGGGGAGGGGCCAGAGACTGCAGATTGTGGTCTTGTTTAGTTAGCAAAGAATAACTCCAGAAAAGTACCAAAGTTTTCTATATGTACATTTTCTAATTTTTAGCATAACCCTTCATCTTGCAGGAACTTCAGTAGGAAGAGAAAGATGCCAAGAAATCGCTCTAGACTGAGCCTGAGTTCCATGGATTCAAATGTACTATACATAGTCCAGAAAATTGCAGAGTCATAGAATATTAGAGATGGAAAAGAACAGACTTGAGAAAAATGGTCTATTTTCCATCTGTTTGTTAATCCCCTCTATAACATTCTTCAAAACTGGCCATCCAGCCACAGTTTTAAGAAAGATTTTTTGAAAGATAACCTAATTCTAAAACTCTAATCGGTATTTCTTAAAGAATGATCTGCCAAGTGCCAGCATGGCATCAGGATTACCTGGGATACTGCTTAAGCAGCCTTGGGCTCTGCTCTCGATGGAGAAATCACAAGGCCTGAGGGTGCAGGCCGGGGAATCTGCATCCCTAGGTGGGTTTTGTATGCACTAACTAGCCTGTGAACTAGCCAAAGATTACCAGAGCAGGAGAAGGCCTTTTTGTGCCTTGAAAGAAGCAGCCTGGACCCACAGGCATTTTCACAAGAATGTGACAAAATAGCTGTTAGGGACCTACCCCCAACTTTTTTTCCCCCCATATCACATTCAGAGCAGTAGCCAAGAGCGTTTCTGAAGCTGGCAGAAGCATAGGTTTCTGGTCCTGATGAAGATGAGGTAAAGGAATTACTCCCTGGGCCAGGGAGAGGAACAAGCAAAATGGTAATAGAGCATTTGGCACTGGTGAAATCCTATTCCAGGTCCTCTAGCAGTATAGCTGGGCAACCACACTAAGGGAACGATTTGAAATAAATTTCAATCTGGAGAAACTGATTTATTAGGAAGCATAAGTAAATAATTCTAAGCTATGTGGAGCATATAATAGTCAGTTTGTTAAAAGATAAAAACATGAAGGTGGAAAGATGAACCAGAACACAGAACTTTGAAATGGAAAACAATAAAGGAAGTCAGATAGAATTCAAGCTATGACAAAATAAGCCTTAATAATAATTTAACCATTTCACCCAAAACATAGAGCATATTTTTAGAATGAAAAAGGCTTTGCACATACTTCGGTGGCCTGTGCAACTCTCCCCTTGATTGAGGCTCATGTTGAGCATTCCAAAAAACTACGGAGACTGAGCTCAGTACAGGAGTATGCTGTGCTGAAAATGCACGAGCCAGAAATGGCACATACCTAGAAAATGACCAAAACTAAACACAGCAGGATAGAGAAATCCATTCTTCTTTTTCCCACAGAGGAAAAGTATCATGCTACACCTCTCTTGGCCCTCTCCTCCCTACGTCTCCCTGCCCCCCCTACCCCAAGAAAGAGCATTAGCCTGGAAATCAGGAAGCCTAGATTCTAACCGTGGCTCTGCTACTACCTGTAGGATCTTAACCCATGAACTTAATCTTCCTGACTCTTGATTTCTTTGCCTGTTTGTAAAACGGTGTCTTGACTGAGATTGAACTTAAAGAATTGTGGACGTTTTTACATGTGATTTTAGTTTCTACAAGTGAATATTCATTCAACTTTCACATAAACTGTTTGTTTTAGGAAAAAAACACCAGAATGGTTTCTTTTAGTAACACAAATATGAGACTAGTACCCACAACTTGGATGGGGTACTAAGAATTCTGGTTTGGTAATGGAAATGGCTGATTGCCTAGCTCTTGGACCAGACTTCTATCCTCAAGTCTCATATGAATGTGTATATGTGGTTACTTGTATTTTAATAGTAGGGAAGGCAAACATTTTTCTTGGATATAGTTATATATAAATGGGATGGAACACCCAGAGAACTGTTGCTTCATATTCCTGTTGGGTAAAGTTTTTGCTTAAAGATGATGCAGATAGGAGGAAAGTCTATTTATTGTGAGCCATTGGGTACTAACAGCGAAGCCTCAGTTCCCAGTTAACTGCAGAGGGGATCTTTCTTACCACCTCCTGTGGCTATGCTGGGTAAAAGCAGCTTAGGCAGAATTAGGGATGAGCATCCATGGCAAGGAAATGAACTGCTTGACAGAGTCATTCTTAGCAATGGTGGCAATACATTTCCTTAAGGAAGCTGCAGTGGCAGTGGTCATTGGTAAGAGGGACCCAAGTAGGAGAGGAAGGACATGAGGCATCCCTTCCATGACTCTCAGAAATAACAGGGAGATGCTTTGCAAGTTGGTGAGAGTGCAAAGTTCACCTATCATACAAGCAATGTATTTGAGGCATTAAAGGTAAACATTGTGTAGGCTCAGCAGCACTAAACACTTCAGAGCAGTGCAGAGTTGCTTGGAGAGAGCTAGCACCCAGGGACAGGATTGTTTGGAGCCCAGAGGAGATGGATTTGCTCACACTGCATAACTTGCCTGCCTCTGGGAATCCAGAGAGACCAACATATAAATTCTGTCATTCTATCATCATAGGATTAGTAATATCTCTAAATTCAAGCAATTGCTCCTTCCTTCTTTAAGTTCTGCTAATTGCTGCCTTTTTACTTCCTCTGATAGCCCACTTAACAGTGAATGGAATGACTTGTTTGCATGGCACTTTTTTTTTTTTTTTTTAATTTTTTAAAATATTTTTAGGGAAGCGGCTGTGGCTCAATCAGTTGGGCTCCCGTTTACCATATGGGAGGCCCCGGGAACCGAACCTGGTGAAGGCAAGCCCGCCCGCACGGCGTGGTTAGCTGACCCAGCGAGCACAAGCAGCAAGAGGGGGGGGGGAGATAAATGAATAAATAAATAAAATCTTTAAAAATATATATATATATATATTTTTATTACAGAAGTTATGAAATTACAAAAAAATCATGCACATGTGTAGAATTCCCATACAACAATCCTTGACCAATACACCACACTGTTGTGGAACATTTGTTACAGATTATGGGATAATATCATCAGACTATTACCACTGACTATGGTCCATAGCGTATATTTGGTATATTTTTTCCATAATCCCCCATTATCAACACAGTACATCTTTGACATTGATGTAAGAATATTACAGTATTGCTGTTAACAACAGTCCATAGGTCACTCCAGTTGTATTTTTCCCTTGCTTCTCCACATTCCCACCACCCTGGAATAGTGATATACATCTGCTCTAGTTCACAGAAGAACATCTTGCATTTGTACTATTAACCACAATTCTCATCCACCTCTGGGTTCACTGTGTTATTCAGTCCCTAGATTATTCTCTAGCTTTCTTTCAATTGACATTTACATCCCTAGACTACCCTTTTCATGCACAATCCCATTTATAAACCAGCTGCTACTCACTATAATGTATTATCATCAACTCTATCCATTTCCACACTTTTACAGTCAAGTTAATTAAAACTGCTACATTCATTAAGCATCAGTACCCCTTCACAACCCTCTTCTTATCTCCTAATAACCTATACTCTAGGTTTTAACTCCATGCCACTGTAGAGTTAGTTTATTTTCCTAAGTTGGCATCTAAGCAACATATGGATCATTAAGGAAACATACAATTTACTTCCTTATCAACAAACTAGCAATTTAACCACTCATATCATGTCAAATCAGGATCATTATGCACCAAATGTCACTATTTTAAATGGAAACTGATCTTGAGCCTTACTTTGAGGATAAACCGTTAATATTGATACTTTCAAAAGCCTACCTTCTATACTCTCAAAGCTACCATGGATATTGTATATTTTTTTATTTCAAATAAATTGTTTTTAAGATTATTTTCCATATAATTTTCTTATTAATATGTTCTTTGAACATTATTCAATAAAACAGGACTATTGAAATTCACAAGAACTCTACACATATATCTTATCTAAAGGAAAACAAAAGGACTTTACTTCCCCAGTGAAACTCTGCACGGCACCTGAAACTTTGATTTAACCACTATAAACTGGAAATGCATTTTGTTATAAGATGATGATATGTAGTTCTTATTCTTACCCATATCTTTAAAATATTTAATCCCAGATTCTGAAAAATTAAAAAAATCAATACAAATTGACTCATTAAAACCCATGTCAAGCAAGCAATATTTAAAAACCCTTATTTTAGTGTGTTAACATGTTATTTGAGACATTGTTCTTCCATTCTAAGTTTTCCTTCTGTACCAATCCTTTACAATTGATCTTATGAATGAGCCAGAATATGACTCTCCAACCTCGGTTAGAAGAAATTTTAAGTTATTTTCCCCCAATAGGGAACCGTTTCTTTAAGGGATGCAGTCACAATTTACAAAGATTAATGTCAGTCCACCAAACTATTCCTCATTAAGCCACCATCCAGAGAAAACCTTTACTGTCAGAAAAGCCTGAATTTCTGACACATGGTAAGACAGTAAACTGGAATTATTTTGAGAATATTGAGGGTGAAATATTCGTGTCTTCTCCCACTCCTATACTACACTCCTGATCACTGGAGTTCCAAGGCCACGCAGTCCCTTTGAGGGTATGATTGATGGGGCATGTTGTGCTTCCCATAGAAAAGGTTCTTACTGACTGTGAAAGGGTTAACTGATAGTGGTTTTCACCAGGGTTGTTCTGTGGGCATTTAGGAATGTGTGTGAGGCACGTTGGGCATATGGGGTAGGTGGGATAGGTGCCCACAATGACTGTGTAGATGGGATAGGGATGGGAACATGCTATTGAAATGTAGTAGGTTGAGACCAGGAATACTAATTTCCTGTCATGTATAATACCATTCTGTAAGACAAAGAACTGTCCTGCCTAATATGTCACTTGCACCCCTTTATTGAGAGATATTTTCCTCTGTTGGAATTGTAGAAAACTGGGCTGGCCTTGTTGATGCAGAGGATTCTGGAAAGGTATGGATGTATCTGTCTGCCTCTCATGGTTTTTGGTGAACAATGCAGAGACTTAGCCCATTTCTTACCTCCCAAGCCCTCAGGACAGGGAAACAATATTGGCAGCCCCTCAAATGATGTATTTAAGAGAAACCAAAAGACCCATCAGATATGTGGAAATTCCCAACATTAGAGGCACTCCTATGCATTAAGATTTTTCTCTAAAAAGATAGTTAAAACATAAATTTGTTATTTGAAGGAATAAAACAAAATTCACCTTAGCATGGGTTAACTAGATAGGTTAGCTGTCACTTTGGTAACCGGTCCCTAAAAATAATAGATTTTGAACAGGTAATGTTGATATAATTAAAAGAATTGGAATGGGAAAGCATCTGGAGGTGAGCCATGAGGGACTCTGAGCAGTCAGGATAGGCCACTGGGTGCCTAAAAAGATTAGCAAAACACAAAAGGAGAGCTACACAATTTTTCCCATAGTCTATCCATATTGTTACTGTTATAATTTTTCTGAAAAAGAAATATTTCAATATCAAAAATTGTGAACGCAGAGTGATGTTTAGGTTCATGCGTCAACTTGGCCAGGTGATAGGGCCCAGTTGTTAAGTTAAGCAAGCACTGGCCTGATTGTTACTGGGAGAACATTTTGTAGACTTAAACCTTCAGTAAGTTGATTGCATCTGTGGCTGATTACATCTACAATCAACTGAGGAGACTGACTTCAACAATGAGAGACATCTCTTCTAATCAGTGGAAGGGTTTAAAAGGAAAAGTGATGCTTTCAGCAGTCAAAAGAGAGAATTTCCATCTCTACTTCAGCCAGCCACTTCTCCTGGAGACTTCACTGAGAACCTACATTGGAGTTCCTGGCTTGTAGCCTGCCCTATGGAATTTGGACTTCTGTATGCCCACAAGTGCATGAGACAATTCTCATAAAAATCTCACAGTATTTACAGATATCTCATGTTGGTTCTATTTCCCTAGAGAACCCTGACTAATACAGGCAGAAACAGTATCTTTTCTTTCATCAGCTTAATTCCACAAAACTTGAACACTCAATACATTTTTTAAATGTTTGATTTTGAAATAATTATAGTTTCATAGGAATTGGAAAGATAGCACAGAGCGGTACCCCAATGGTTTCAATATACATAATTACAGTACCCTATCAAAACCAGGAATCTAACATTGATACAATACATGTATAGTTCTATATCGTTTTATCATGTGTAGATTTTTGTAACCACCCCCCACAATCAAGAAACAGAATGATTCCATCAATGCAAAGATCTCTCTCCTACTACTCCTTTATAGAATCCACCCCACTATCACCATTCCTAATCCCTGGCAACCACCAATCTGCTCTTCATCTCTATAATTTTGTCATATATTGTACATTCAGTATGTAACCTTTTGAGATAGACTTTTTTCACTCAGCATAATGTCATTGAAATCCTCCAAGTTGCATGAATTAATAGTCTATTCCTTTTTAATGCTGAATAGTATTCCAAGGTATGGATGTACTACAGTTGAAACATTCACCTTTTGAAGATTATTTTGGTTGTTTCTAATTTTGAACTCTTAGAAATAAAACAATTCTTAACAATTGCATGCAGGCTTTTGTGTGGACATAAGTTTTTGTTTCTCTGGGATAAATTCCCAGAAGTGCAATTTCCAGGTCAAATGATAAGGATATGTTTAGTATTTTTAAGAAACTGCCAAACTATTTTTCAGAGTAGCTGTTCCAATTTCATTCCCATCAGCAATGTATGAAAGAATGATCTAGTTTCTCCCTGTCCTCACCAACATTTGGTGGTATCACTAATTTTTATTTTAGCTATTCTGGTAGGTATGTAGTTATATCACATCATGGTCCTAATTTGCATTTTTCTAATGGCTAGTGATGTTAAACATCTCTATGTGTTTATTGGTCTCTTCATTGAAATGTCTCATGTCTTTTGCCTGTTTTCCAATTGGATTGTTTGGTTTTGTTTTTAATGTTGAGTGTTAAAAGTTTTTCATATGTTCTAAATACTAGTCATTTATCAGATACATGGTTTGCAAATATTTTCTCCCTGTCTGTCTTTACATCCTCCTAACAGAGTCTTTCAGAGAGCAAAAGCTTTAAATTTTGATAAGTCCAACTTATCGGTTTTTTCTTTGATCATAATTTTGGTGTCATGTCTAAAAGCTTTTCACCATGCCTAAAGTCCAGAAGATTTTCTCTTAAGTTATCTTCTTTCTACATTTTACATTTAAAGCTCTGATCCATTTTGACTTATTTTTGTGTAAAGTGAGAGGTTAAGGTAGAGATTCATTTTTTTTGCCTGTGGATATCCAGTTGCTCCAGCAACATTCGTTGAAAGGGCTATCCTTCCTCCATTGAATTGATTTTGCCTAGGAAGCTTTTCATTCCTCTGATAGAATTTTAGACTTTTAGAACTGTTAGGGATTTTTGACATCATTGCTTATAAAATAAAGCAGCTGAAATGGCAGTGAACTTAATGTGGGAGATCAGTTATACTGACTTGTCAAAGTTAGACTTGAGCCCTTGTGTCCTGACTGCCACTCCAGACATCTCCACCTCTCACCTCCATGGAGGTAAATGTATTTATTTATTTATTTATTTATTTATTTATTTTTTTTTTTTTTTAAAGATTTTTTATTTATTTATTCATGTATCCCCCCTTGCTGCTTGTGCTCTTGGTCAGCTAACCATGCCGTGTGGGCAGGCCTGCCCTCACCAGGAGGCCCCGGGAACCGAACCCGGAGCCTCCCATATGGTAAACGGGAGCCCTACTGATTGAGCCACAGCCGCTTCCCAGAGGTAAATGTATTTAGATCTTCGGATATATTTTGTTTTTGATGTAAACTCAGTGGTTTGTGTCTCTACATGACATCATTTGATTTTTAAGCTTTTCTGAGTAAAGGAACTATTTGAGAATCTGGAAAAGGTGTTGAACATTTGACTTAATATTTCTATAGTCCCTGGGTTAACAAACCCTGGCTGAGTTCTTCTGTCCTTTGCATTATAAAGGATATTACTCTCAAAATTTGTTATTTTAATGAGATCAGTTTATATATTTTCTGTTTAGAAGTTTTATTTCTACAGTTTTAAAAATAATTATTTATTAGAGAAACAGTAGGTTTACAGAAAAATCATGCAGAAAATAGAGTTTCCTTAGACTCCGCTCTAAGTTAATACTTTGCATTATTGTGGTATCTTTGTCACAACTGATGACAGAACATTACAGGGAAGCAGATGTGGCTCAAGCAATTGGGCTCCCCTCTACCATATAGGAGGTCCAGGTTCAATTCCTGGGACCTCCTGGTGAAAAGCAAGCTGGCCAGAGTGGATAGCTGACCGGCGCAGAAGTGCTGACCCGTGTGGGAGTGCTGGCACTCGTGGAGAGCTGGCGCAGCAAGATGACGCAACAAAAAGAGACACAGAAGAGAGACAATAAGAAATGCAGCAGACCAGGGAGCTGAGGAGGCACAAGAGATTGAGCAGCCTCTCTCCACTCCCAAAGGTCCTAGGATTGGCTCCGGGTGCCACCTAAAGAGAAGGCAGGCAGACCCGAATGAACACACAGAGAGCAGACAGCAAGTGCAAAACAACAAGTGAGCAAGTGCATGCTCTATTAATATGTATCAATAAAATCGATTTGTTTAAAAAAAAAAACTTGAATCCTGGGATGACATGCATGAAACACATCCCATAGAAAGAACATTCCGGGCAAGAGGATAGCAAGTGAAAAGACAATCGCAAGCTTGACATAGTTCAGCAGAAATAAGGTCAGTGTGGCTACAGCATAGTGAACAAGGAAGAGAGAGGCAGAGGCCACTGCAAGGAGTTGTGTACAATGGGAGGATTTTCAGGAGGGTAGTCATGTGATCTCATGGACAGCCGGGTGGAGATTGTGCTGTGTAGAAGAGCAGGTGGAATCAGGGACAATGGTTAGAAGTCCCAGGCTAGAGATGATGGTGGATTGGGCTAGGGTGGCAGTGGTAGAAACAGAGAGAGGTGGACAGACTTGAATATGTTTTGAAGCTTGAGTAAAACGGATTTGCCAATGGATTGGCTATGAATCCTGGGGGAAAGAGAAGAATCAAGGTGAACAATACAAATTTAAAAATTCAAATCAATTTCAAGACTTGATCAACCAAAGATACAACAGCAACTTCAGTTCTACTAGAAAGATGATCACATTTTAAATGTCAATATGTTACATTACTTTTATTATACAGGAGTAATCCCCTGGGAGACAATTTCAAGCAGAGCAGAAAAGGTTGTACTAAGGTAGACATACTGCAATGAAGCCTATAAGCAAGACAGACTCTCCTTTACTCCATCCTTGCTGGCACCAAGGAAAGAACAGAGAATCCAGAGTGATAGGGACAAATCCTCCATCACATTGATTCACCTGTCATTTTGATACCTTACTGTGATGAAAAAGATTATTTTTTTTTAACATTTTGATTTTCCCAAAATATAATATTATTTTCCTAATTCTTTCTATTTAAATTTACACATTTTCTTAGAAGCTGGCAGGTTCCCTGGATTCTAAAAATCAAGATTGAAATATCTCAGCAATAACTTTTGGATACCAGTCTTGGCCATCATGGTTTGTTTATGACATATCATATTTTACCTAATTATGAGATGGTGTGTTTCACATTCCTTATATTTTTAAAAAGAAGTTATTTGGGTGTTAGGGGGTAATAAGTGATTCCCAAAAGTGCCAAAAAAAAGTATTGTGCTTTGGCTTTATTTTGAATTCCTTAAATTGATGATGACATAGTAAACACAATGCAAGAGAAGCTATATTTGATCAAAATGTTAACCAAGAAACATTCTGAACGTGAAAAACTGATTATCACCCAGTGTGACAGTTTGAGATTATTTTATGAGTCCCCAAAAGAGAAAGATTATGTTTGTAAACTAATCTATTCCTTCGGGTATGATACCCATTGATTGTATTAAATTCAGTTGAGGGGCCTTTGATTAGTTTACCTGTTAAGATTGCTTTTAGTGCATTTTTTATTCTACCACATCAGCAGGACGTGACTCAGGTTAAGTCCCCACCCCCTTTCTGGGTCTGATATAAACGGACACTCAAGAAGACTCACAGAGGAGAGAACTTTGTCATTTTTGATCCTTGTGATAGAAGGAGAAGGCTCAAACAGCTATAGCCCCAGGGAGAGATGGACCATTTGACTGTAAGCTTACAGCTGACCCTGGGAAAAGAGCCTAGACTGATATAGGAAGCCCTGAGAGACAAGCCCTATGCCAGCCTACAGCTGAGATCAGGAAGAAACTGGGCCCACAGAGCCTCAAGAGGAAGAGGAAGTCCAGAGGGGAAGGCTGAAACCCGGTAGAGATCACCTGGCAGAGATGGCCCACCATCTTGCTTCAACACGTGGCAACTGACTTTGGTGAGAAAGTACCTCTTAGGGTACCTTGAGTTGGACTTTCCATGGCCTTGGAACAGTAAGCATTTACCCCAAATAAGTATCCTTTATAAAGCCAACAGATTTCTGGTACTTTGCACCGGAACCCTTTTGGCAGATTAATACACCCAGTTTTTACAATTCTAAAACATTTACCTTCACTGTATAACATCCAGGTTTTAAGTCCAATTATGTTGAGCCCATAGAGATTGTATTTAAAAGGTCATATTTCTAAGGTTTAATCTGCCAACTCAATTACTAGTCAATGAAAGATTCCATATGGCAAGGAAGTCCTATGGTCTGGTGCATTTCAGAGTCTATGTCCTTCTATAAAGTTAAGGTCAGATAATTGGCAGAATTTTAAGGACTTACTCTTTTCCAAAAAATCTCTTTCTATAAGGATCCTGTTCACCTAAATCCTAAATACTAAATGCTCAGGGCTTAGCAAAGGGGTCATCATAGGTCAGCTTGCCTCTGAGGCATTTTCCAAGTTATAATATCTTATATTTATACAGTGCTCTACACTGTGTTCATCATATATATTATTTAATTTGATTCTTTACAATAACATGAGGAAGTAGTAAGAGTGAATAGTATTATCCCCATTGTATAGTCAAGAAAATTGAGCTTCAGGAAAAATAAGTTACTTGTAGGTAAATTATAGAGTAATAACCCAAGATCAAGCTTTTCTGACTCAAAGCTAGAGTCTGTCAACCATCCCAAACTGTCTTTATCTTGCAACAGTAACTTCCCTGTGAAACCAGAAAGTTGTTTGACTCCAAACAGTGAAGACAGCCTTGGAGTCTTGCAAAGTCCATCCTTGACTGTAGAGACCATCACATGCTCTCTCCACCTGCTGATTTGAGTGAACTCACAGAAGAGTGAGGTAAGGCAAACCAGAAAAGGATGCTCTTTCTTATCTCCCCCAGTAGCTTCTTACACCTACCTAGTAGGCAGAGGATGAGATAGATAAGAAGTTGAGAAACCGCTGTCTAAGCAAGTTCCTCATGGCAGCAGGAGAATTCTTGCTCTTACCTAGAATGAAGAGAATGGTCAGAAGGGGGATCTGTTTGAAGTAACAACATATTTAGCATATCCAGGAGGACCCTGACTCCTCTAGGATGTAGATTCAGGATGAAAAATCCAAATTTCTATTCTGGTCAGAGGATAAGACCAGAGTTAGAATAAACTGATTTAAAATAATTGTTAGTAAGAAATGTCAGATTATACTTAAAATCTGGATATTTTTACCCATGGTAGATGAAGGACCATGGTTAATAGTACAATTATAGGAATGTTCTCTCATCAACGCTAACAAATAAACAATACTAATACATTGTGTTAATAATAGGATGGTTTATTGGAAAAATACACCAAATATAAGCTCTGAACTATAGTTAGCAGTAATATTATGATGATGTTTTTTTATCATTTGTGACAAATGTTTCACAACAATGTAAGGTGTTGGTATTGGGGCAGTGTATAGGAATCCTGTATGGTATACATGGTTGTTTTGTAAACTCTCAACTTCTCTAATAAAAAAAAAAAAAACTGGTTATTTAAAAATATCTTTTTAAAAATAGCTTTATTTCAAATTCAAAAAAATAAAATAACAGAAAAAAGCAGCTCAACAAGTTATGGAAGCTTTGCTCCTAAAAAGTTCTGTCCAGGCACTGTCCCATTTAGTGCCAACTACTAACTCAATTGTTCCTCTAGTGTTCAGAAAGATACACAGATGAACACAGATTAAATGACATAGTCAAGATCTCCTTAATAATGAAAAAATGCTTAATCATATTCATATCTCACAAAACCAAACCCCATATTCTTTTTTTAAAATATCTTGATCTTTACATTGTATTCCTTGAGGGTGCTTTTAAATAACAAAGTGAAAATTTTATTTTAAAAGTCTAGATAACTTATGAATATAATCTTTCTTATAAACATATTTTCTACCATAGTCTGATTGCTTAGATGAGGGATTCACACACTCAAATGTTACAGAGGCCAGGCAGGTAACCTGAAGCAGTTTGGGCACAAGCGTTTGAGTACATATTATGTGAATGATGGAGAGCTAGAGCACTTAGCTATCTAAGTAGGGCAGCTGGCATTCAGCTATAGCAAATTGTTGCCTTGAGGAAACAATGAGATGGTCATTTTGTAGTTGCTAGATCTTCTGATTTTTCAAGAAAAGCTAGAAGTCCATATTTTATGTGAACTCGTATGTTTATTAAATGTTGGCTCAACTTTAAAACAAAGAAGCCAACAAACCATTTGAACCAAACAAAACATGTCTGGTGGCCACCAATTTGTGATCTCTCGTTCTGACCATGTGATAAGATTTTTATTGCCCCCTGGTGGTAGCTTTCCTCAATTCTAGCTTTAATTTTAAGAGATGAGGCCATAGCAAATTTTGGTATTTGGCTGATTTGTATGAGGCTCATGGTCCTGCTGGGTGGGCAAATTGCCCACTTCCAATATCCAGGCCAATGCTTTCTTGTATTGGCACAAATGGCCAAAATGGAACTCAGCACTGAGAGCTGGTGATTCAAATACTGAAAGTAAATATTAACACAAATATTTGTATGATTGTCAGTTCAATATGGAGTTATTTTAAAAGCATATATTATCAAATATTCAGGATGTGAGCTGGGCCCAGTTAGAGCAAAGAGTGTTAAAAAACATAGGGTAATTGTCTTGGGCCCTCATGGCTGCAGAATTGAGCATCTGGACCCATGACTCACACTGAGGCAGTTTGCCAGTTCCCTAACTGGTGCTAAAAAAGACCTTAAATACAATTTTCTTATCTGTAACATACGGGGATAATGATAGTACCTGCCTCATAGAGCTATAAGGACTCGATATCTTCTGCAGGCTTCGGCGGGAGGTGGTGGTGGTGAGGTTTCTTCTACATGCATGCAGAAAGTCCACTTACTGCCATCTCCCTGGTCATCAAGGCAGGCAGGCAGGACCAGCTTATCTCCTCCCCCTGCCCACTGGGTGTGGCCTTTTTGTACTTCCTCATTCACTTCTCTAAGGTTGATTAACCTGATGTTAGCATATAAAAATGGAGTCCAAAATGGGAGAGTACAGTGTGATTTGGGCTGGTTTCCACTCTTACCCCCAAGGTCAACCCTGTATTTAAAGCATATGAAAGATGTTTCTGCTTGAAAGAGCTTGAATACTAATTTGTGATGGAAAATTACAGGGCCCTCAGAAAAGAGTGATGACAAAGTACCACCTCTCACATAGGAACTGAGAATGCCTTCATATGGATTTTGCTTCCTTTTTCTTATTTAAATTTGAGAGACTGTAGAAATGGAAAAGTCTGTAAGGTTCCAAATAAATAATTTAAAACTATGAATTACCAGGCCAGAAATTAAAAAAAAATAAAAATAAATAAATACAAGAAATTCCTCTAATTAAAAAATCTTAGAAGGAAACTAAAATCTATTCACTTTTGTCATGAGAGCTACTACTATGAATATTAAAGCAAGAAAGCATTTTATTCCCAAGAGAAAGCATGGTATAGCATATTAATATAAATTATGAAATGAGACTATAAACAGTATGATTGATTTTGTAAATAAATATCATAGCACTTATATATTCAACTTAGAGTCAGCAGAAAAAGTTATGTCCTCATTCCAGTGCTACTGCTATTCCTTAAAAGACTTCTGGGGCATGGATGTGGCTCAAGCTGTTGAGCCCCTGGGAGGTCCCAGGTTTGGTTCCTGTGCCTCCTGAAAAAAACAAAACAAAACAAACAAGGAAAACAAATGAAAAACTAACTCAGGGAAGTCAATGTGGCTCAGTGGTTGAGCGCCAGCATCTCACATACGAGGTCCTGGGTTCAATCTCCGGCCCCCGGTACTTCAAAAAACAAAACAACACAAAACAAAACTTTTGGAGTTCCTCTCCTTGAACTGTTTTCAAAGCCTGTTCACTTTGAAAATCATTCACATTAGTTTATAGCTATGTTTCATTTAAAAATCATTTAGGTGATGCTTAGGCTTTGCTTCTGATCATAACATAAAGGTGATAACATTTTAAAGGTGACCTCCATGGGCCAGGGAGCAGGATTAAGTAGGAAGATAGGCAGGGAATGAAAAAAGCTTAGCAAAAAGACAGAGAAATCAGATGGAGACTGAGACAATCGAAAATTCAAAAAGTGTTAATCAGGGTATAATGATATAGAGAGTTAATTATATCTCTCTGTGTGACAAAATATTGTCTTTAATCTAAAATAGTACTCTAAGCAATACAACAGGACAATCATTCTTCAAATAAATATGGTATTTTAACAAAAGGGGGAAAAGAGCAAATAATTGATCTTATGCAGAAACTTCAAAGTCCTGATTAAGAAACATGGTGCAAAGTAGAGCAAGTGAAACTATTATGGAGAACAGATGGAAGCTTCCTCCTGAGATAATTATGAGCAGAGTTCTCAGTGCCTTCCTGGAAAATTTTGAATCCATCCAACTCCTCATTTTTTTTGAAGGGAGAAATATTTGTGAAATGAGTTTGTACATGACTGGCTGCAGTTCAACTTTTGCGGCAACAAGCTGCTTATCTAATTCCTATCTGAAGGGCATTTTTTTTTTTAAAGATTTTATTTATTTATTCATTTATCCCCCCCTTGCTGCTTGTGCTCGCTGGGTCAGCTAACCATGCTGTTCGGGCGGGCTTGCCTTCACCAGGAGGCCCCGGGAACCGAACCCAGGGCCTCCCATATGGTAAACGGGAACCCTACTGATTGAGCCACAGCCGCTTCCCAGGGCATTTGTTTTTATCAGGGAAAAATGCACCAGCTATCTGGTGATGCCTCCCCTGCTCAATGGAAAAAAAAAAAAAAAAGATCTTGAGTCTCCTGAAGACTTTTATTATTTATACCTCAAAAAATTACATACTTGTAATTGTCACTGGACACATCTGTGTTCTGACTGACCCTTTTCATGCCACCATCCAGCAGGACACTGTCATTTGCCGTTCGTCACAGTTACAGTTGCCAGCCTATGGTTTGATTCCTTGGCAAGTCCTTTGACCAGAACTTGAGGAGTGCTGCCATAGGGCTTCTCACATCTTCACACTCTTATTGTTCATTTTCCATGGTGGAAAGTGCCCTTGGTCTCCCTGGCTGCCATCCCAGCATCCTTCACCAGCACAAAGCTCTGTGAAAGGGAAAGAGCCAGAAGTCAGAATTTAAACCTACAAGCTCCTCTTTCTGATGAAGAAGTGCTGGTGTGCTAAGACCCCTTTATAAAGGAAATGTGAAGGAGGGGCCTTCTCTTTTTTTCTGGTTGCACTCTACTTGTTCTAGCTTCAGTCTGGAGATATGGCGGACCTCCAGGGGATCCTGATCCATAGAATTCACAAGTCTGGCCTTATCTATGGAGCTTGGTGGTGAGAAATGTGAATGTGGTCTGATGTCCATAGTTGATTTCCCCTAGGTTTTTTCTTTCCATGGATTGTGTTAATCTGATTTTTTTAAAAAATTATACCAAAGTACTATACTTGGCTATTTGCAGTGTTTTCAAAACCAAATGTTTCTCTTACTTTTGTTTGTTTTGAATCTTCAATACTTGATGCATTAGAAGCTGCAAAGAAGTTGTAGGTTTGCAGAAAAATCATGCATAAAATACAGAGTTCCCATATACCACCTTATTATTAACACCATGCATTAGCATGGTACATTTGTTACAATTCATGAAAGAACATTTTTATAATTGATCTATTAACTACAGTCCATTGTTTACAATAGGGTTCACTGTTTGCACTCACATCTTAATAGAAACAAAAAGGAAAATAAATTAGCACATTCATAATAAAGACTTCCTAAGTAGTTCCATGTGAAGAATAATAAATTTAGGTTTAAAAATATTATCTCAATTACCGATATATATGGAAATATTGACTGGAGGTAAAGGACTACTATAAAAGGCAGTTCTGAAATTTCTGACTTGTTTTGAAATTCAAGTACTCTCACTGAAAGGAGGAATGACTTTAATGAAGATAAAGAACCTTAGTTCAAACATGCAGAAGACCCTGATGACATGAAAGCCATAAATAGGAACCTTATTTTGTGTGTACCTTTATTTCTGAAGCCTGTTTTTTCCAGAAGATCACGACTGATACCTTGGAGACCATTTTCCTAAGGATGGTGTTTGTATTATTTGTCCTGAAAGCATCTGCTATCTTGTCCTTGAACATTCATCTGCCACTTCTCTGCCCACTCGCTCAGCATGGTGCCATTTTCCTGCAGTTTATCCTATTGACTTGGCATTTTATTAGCTGGTTTCATGTCATATGTTACTTTGGATATTGCATGCACATATTCACCTCTGAATCCCATTTACCAAACTGTTCCATAAGAATGCCTCAGAGCCCATCCCTAGTCTGCAAGTCTGTTTAGATCTCTTCATCCAGGCATAATGGAATGTTAAAAGTAGAAGTTTCAGCTGGGATCCTAAAGTGGAAGGGATTAGGTACTTAATAAATTGTGAATTTATGAATTTTAGAGTTGATATAAATAAAATAGTTACAACAATCTTAAGTCCCTTACCCATACACCAAGGGTATAATAAGGTGATTTTGCTAGGGATTTGTAAAGGTGATCTTTTTCTTGAGAGACAGCTATGAAGTGAGGACTATCTCCCCCTTTATCTAAAATCAAGAGTCTTAAAGTAAACCAGAAAAATGTACTTTTATTATCTAAGAGTGAGAAGAAAAGTCCATTTTTTACAGAAAGCCAGGCCAAGAACTAGACCCACTGAATAAATTTAAATGGGCAAGAGAGAAAAACTGAGTTTTTTTCTGGTTACGTCACAAATTTGTGCTTGTTCAATGCACTGATTATACATGCAGGTAGCCATTTACCTTATCCTTGTTTAGTGCTTTTAAAGCAGTTCTTTATCAAATTTTTTTCCCATGGTGATTTTTGTTCAAGCGTTTTTAGTATAGATTTTTATTAGTCAGCCAAAGGGGTGCTGATGTAAAATACCAATAATTGGTTGGTTTTTATAAAGGGTATTTATTTGGGGTAGAAGCTTACAGTTACCAGGCCATAAAGCATAAGTTTCTTCCCTCACCAAAGTCTGTTGCCACATGTTGGAGTAAGACAGCTGCTGATGTTTGCCAGGGTTCAGGCTTCTTGAGTTCCTCTCTTCCCGGGGCTCCATTTCTCTCTGGGCTCAGTTACTCTGTTTCCTCCACAAGGTCTGCTGTAGACTATGAGGCTCTCTAGCCTTTGCCTCTCTCCAGAAGGCCAGCTGTGAACTGTCAGGTGAACGGCTCATCTCTTTTCTCAGGGCCTTCTCTCCTTCCTCACGACCAAGCTCCTCGGTATGCTTACTTCTCGGGGCTCCAGCTCTAGACTCCACATGAGAACTCCAACTCAAAACTCCAACTCTGTCCTTTGCCGCCTCTTTTTTCTTTGATTCTCCACCCACCAAGGGGCGGGGCTCAACACCCTACTGACGTGGCCCAATCAAAGCCCTAATCATAACTTAATCATGTCCAAAGGAACAAACCAATATCTATTTTTGGAATTCATAACTATATCAAACAGCCACAGCTACTAAAAAATAATATATATTATTATGTTCTTGTTTTAGCTTGCTAAATGCTGATGGGAACAATATATCAGAAATGTGTTGGCTTTTATAATGGAAAATTATTAGGTTAAAAGCTTACAGTTCCAAAGCTGAGAAAATTGTCCAAATCAAGGCATCAGGCAAAGCTCTGTCCCTGAAAGGTCAGCTGCTGGTAATCCTGGACTCCTACCACATGGCAAGGTACAGTGGCAGCTTAGCTGGTGCCTACCTTCTCCTCCAGACCAGGTTTCTTTCAGCTACTTGCTCTCATGGAGTTTTCTGGTTTAGTGGACTTCTCTCTGTCTCTGTGGCTTTTTTTCCCCTGTGTCTGTGGCTTTTTATTCCTCCTTCTATAGCCCACTTGGAGGCTAAGGAAAACAAACCATAGAAAGTATATGACTAAAGACGTGAGAATGTTAATGGGGTAAAACTGAACGCTGGAGGAGAGAAAGAGTACAAGAGGATGTGGTAAGCCTAGAAAGAGTGTGTCCCAAGACAGGAGGGAATGTGCAAAGATAAAAGGTAAATCTGAGGTGGAGGACAACTCTTGGTCTCAATTTTCATTGTGACGTAAATGGTAAGTATATCTGCCAAGGGAATGTTTAAGTGAAATAAGATTGTGCCCTTCACAAGGTTTCCCAGGCAAAGAGATGAGTGAAAGCTGAAATTTCAGAAGGAACACCGCTTTCTAACTCTCACGAAGACTCCCTAAATGCTAACTGTGGGCCCTGGGTAAGAGGTTTAAAGACAGTGGTGAAATCTTGGGAAAATACCTGTTTCTAGGGAGTTAGCCTACAAATGGTTTGCTTATTAGTTGTAGAAATTCTAAGCATTATTACAAATTGAACTAATAGCTCTAATTTGGTTGTTCAGAAGAAAATTTGGACTTCGGAATTTCCCTAATCTCTTCCAAAAGCAAGATATTAAGTTTGTGCTTAATATTTTAAACTGGATTCTACCATTAAGTAATTTTAAAAACTCACTGTATTGACTTTTGAGTCCCTCAACACACTCAAATATACTTTTTCAATTCTTTTTTTTTTTTGACATCTAAATTTTAGTTGATACATTTCATGCCCATACTTCTGTGATAGGCAAACCTCTCATTTTTGAAAGATCCCTTCCTCCTATAGCAATCTCTTTTGTATTATCAGTCAGTCATTCAGGCTGCTGCTTCTCCTCCTCCTCCCCGCCTTCTTCTTCTTCTTCTTCTTCTTCTTCTTCTCCTTCTCCTTCTCCTTCTCCTTCTCCTTCTCCTTCTCCTTCTCCTTCTCCTTCTTCTTCTTCTCCTTCTCCTTCTTCTTCTCCTCCTCCTCCTCCTCCTCCTCCTCCTTCTTCTTCTTCTTCTTCTTCTTCACTCCCTAAGAACTTCATCTTTGATTTAATTTTTTCTTGTGCCTTAGGGCTCTTTAATGAACTATTGGTTTCATTGTTTCACTTATTTTTTTTTCATAAACAGTGACCATATTTTATCTTTTTTTTTTTTTGAAGTGAATAACTATGTATAGAATTCTTGGCATTTTTTTCTGCTGCCCACCAGCATATTGAATCATTCAAGATTTGTCTGGTGGCTTGAGGCAGCTATTAGGCATTGACGCTTTTCTATGAGTTCACTCCTGATCTTCTCCCATCTCACAAAAGGTGTGACAAATACCTCACAGAGGCAGGAAAAAAAAAACTGGAGGAAAAAGGGAAAGGGAATTTTAGGCTTGACACTTTTAAAGTCCCCAACTCTACATCATGGATTAGTCTTACAACTCTGATTATTTACCTTGATTTAATGGTGAACTTTTATTTTTTTTTGCTAGATTTTTTTAAAAAATAATCTTTAAAAAAATTTTTTTAAAGATTCTTAGATTACATAAATGTTAGATAAAAATTACAGGGATTCCCATGTGCCCCATCTCCCACACCTCCCACATATACATCATTAGAGTGGCACATCACCTGCAATAGATATACACATCTTGGAGCTTTGCCACTAAGCATGGACCATAGTTCACATTGTAGACCACACTCTCTCCCACACAGTTCTGCATGTTATATGATGATATAAAATGGCCTATATCTGTCATGCAATGTCACTCAAGATAATTCCCAAGTCCCGAAAAAGTCCCTGTATTCAACTGCTTTTCCCTCTCCCTGCCCCAAAGCATCCAGTGGCCACTGGCTCCACATTAATGTTGTAATTACTTCCATTGCATGAATACCAGTAAGTCCACTCTAGTCCATAGCTCTTCTCTCAATCCTGAGAAGTCTGAGATGGTGATGTCCACTCCACATCCAAGTGAGAGGGGGGTTATATCCCATAGATAAGATGGATGGGATTATCCTGCCTGCAGCTGCAGACTCTCTCCATTCCCTGGGATGGCCATTGTTCATGATCACCTTCCCACCAGGTGTCCAGGGTGACTCCATTGAGCTGTAGAGTAGGAGTTGCAGCTTCACCGAGATTCTGGGCCCAGCTGGCACATGGACAGCCCAAAGACTCCCGTCTCTGGAAGTACACCTACAAACTCCAGCACCACTAGGTTTGAATAGAAGAGACAGATGGACCATGTGCAGGGAAGACATATTTGAGTCCAACTCTGTCACTCTCAGGAGCAAGGATTCCAAAGTAGGACCCACTGATAAGGCACCAAACTCTAGGGTTATTTGCCCTGATATAGGACCTGGGTGTCTCCAGAGCCCTCAGAAGCCCCTCTGTTTGGGGTGATATCCACATTGGAAGCCTATGAGGTCCTATTAAGATGTGCATAAGCATTACCTCTGGGATGACCTCCCGACTCACTTTGAAGTCTCTTAGCCATATGAACTCAGTTGTCTTTACCTTTCCCCCCTTTTATTCGAGGTCTTTTTCCAGTTGTATTGCCCATTGGCACTTGTTAGTAATCCCTCGTTGCCAGGGAGGCTTATCCCCGGGAGTCATGTCCCACACTGGGAGGAAGGTAATGAATTCATATGCTGAGTTTGGCTTAGAAAGAGGCCACATTCGAGCAACAAGGAGGCTCTTAGGAGTCAACCCTTAGGCACCCCATAACAATAGGCTAAGTTTCAATTTCAAGAGCAAAGACTCATAAGGCTAGTCATCAATAACAAGAGCCCATCAGTGGATCATCCTCCTTTGCCAGACACTGCCCCTGCACTTGGGGGACTGTTGTTACTCCCTTGGAGAATATGGCAGAGCTCTCTAGGATGGGAATTCAGTATTCTCTCATTTATTGAGTGGTTCTCCACTGTGACCATGCCCCGTGAGCATTTGAACAATTTTATATACTTTTTATGTATGTTCCCCATGCACCCCCCATCCCTGACATCCCCCACCAATGATCCTCTCCCACCCCCATTGTAACCCTTCTGTGATCCAAAGCTTCTTTAAAGATGCAGCCAATACAATAGCTAAATAAATTAATAGGAAAATGAAATAATAATGATGTTTAAATGTAAGAGATAAAATAATGGTGAACTTTTATTAACCCATTTTTTTGAACCTGGGTCCATTTTTGTGCCAAGGGCTTAGGGGGAAGTGAGGTAGAGTGATGAATAAGATGATGACTTAATCTTTCTTATTAGCTCAGTTAAGAGTGAGTGTATGTGTTCTTATAAATGCAGTATAGGAATGAACAATAGAGGGTATGTTAGTCCAGATCCTCTGAGAAGCAGACAAGGTGGGATTAGACAATAAAATTTATTAAGGGAAATAAAGAAAAACCTAGGGAGAGAGATGGGAATGGCCAGAAGAGCCGTCAGACTATGAATTAGGTCTGACCGCAGATAAATGAGTGAGAAAAGGAAGGGAGATTAGGTAGATGCATCTTGGACTGCAGTGCAGTTCTAAGAAAGTTACACAAGGCTGTCAGAAGTTATTGAGCCAAAGTTACCTGTCAGAGGGGTCCCATTCCTTATAGGATCTGCTTTGCACAGTAATTAGCTGGGAGCAGCCCATAGGAAGTATGACCTCAGTGCAGATGCAATGATAGGTTTCAGAACACAGCAGCTGGGGCTGTCCATCAATTATACTTCCAGAAGTTAGAAATCTGAGAGGCAAAATTTTGTGACTACAGTCCACCCCTTTGCCACACACACAGATCCACTTTTCCACACAGGTTTAGGGACCAGCAACTCCATAGTTACCATAGGTCTCATTCCCTAGGGAGAAACTAAGAAGAGAGGTTGTGAGGTGAGCTACTTCCCCTATTGCTGCAGCAGATTCCAGAACTGCAACTGGTACTCATTTTATCCCCTTCCAGAGAGTTGTTCTAGGCTGAGGCTCTATGGGCAGGAAAGGCAAACCCAAACCTAGAAGGATGAACCAGTGGTCCTTCCAGGAGGAAAGGGGCCTAATGTAGTCATTTTACCACCAAGTCCACTGAGCACCCAACTGGTCTTCTCGAGGAATAATGCCTTACTGGGGGCTCAGCATTGGTCTCTGTTGATGACAGGCTGAACATTCAGAGACAGCAGTAACTATATCAGTTTTGATATGTGGTAGTCCATGCTGTTTGTCCCCCAAAAGTCACCATATCTGCCACTATGGCTACTTCATGTATCCATTGTGAAGGTTCTGGAATGGCTGATGACAAAGGATAGCTAAGTCACAAAAAGTTAGTGGAGTCCTTTTGTCTCCATTTTGTTCTGTCATTTTGTTCAGTACTTCTTCATGGAGGATGCAATTTGATGGGCATTAAGGTACAATACCAAAAATATCTCCATACCTCGTGCCTACTCCCATACCCCTTTATCTCTAATTTTCCAATGCTTTTCCTTCCAGATCCCTGGCCAGAAACCAGCCATTAACCACTGTCCAGGTATTGGTATATATTCCCACCTTGGGACACTTCTCATTCCACACCAAGTAGATGCCAAGTACATAGTGCACAGCTCTGCCCACTGGGAGGATTTTACATCTCCATTGTCTTTCAGGGCCACTCAAAATGTGGCTGTAATAACAGTCATTGTCTATTTTCAGCTTGCTCTTATGTTAAACCAACCCAACCTTAGCCAAGCTCAGACTTTTCCCTCTTCTTTCAGCTAGTCAAACAGAACCTTCCATATTGCCATGGTTCCACTGAGGAAAAGGTGCTGTTGCAATTGTGGTAGGTAACAGGGTCTGGGCTACCTGATCATTGTCTGGCATGTGACCCACTGTAATACTGCCCCTCCCACCATTGTCACCTCCAACATCCTAGGGTTTGCTAGGTCATATGGGCCAAGCAGCAGGATGGCTTGCCTCCCAGCCTGGACCTCAATCAGAGCCCTTTTCTGCTCTGGGCCCCAGTCAATGCTGGCAACCTTTCATGTCACCAGAGTAATATTCCTAGATGTTGAATGTGTTGCCTCTGGAATACAAGGAAGTCTACCAGACTCTATGCTTCCCCCTTTTTGGTAAAGTATGCAAGATTCAGCAATTCATCTTTTACTTTGGAGGGAAAATCCCAGCATGTCCTTGCTCATGGACCCCTAAAAATTTTACTGCACTGATTCAGTTGAGACATGCAGAGTGATTTCCAAGAACAAAAAAAGTGAGAAAAGTTAACGTATACAGTCTCCAACCCTCAATCATTCTTTTCTTCCTCCTAAATAAGGGTTTGTGAGAGTATTGACATACCCATAGATGTTTACCACAGAAACAAATACACTGCAGAAACCAATAGAGTCACATTCATAAAACAAAGTATATCACCCAGGTTATAGGAATAGGATACTCACTGAACCACCTAAGGAATATTATTTAGCATTTTTTTCATATCATTAAAGTTTGGTGCTTCCACCATGCACAGGGGACTACACTGGGGGTATATAAATTAGATTAATAATCACTATCAGTCTGTGAAAAGTGATGCAACTATAGAAATGTTTAGTATGAAATTTTAAATGCTGTAATCTTAGATACTAGAAAGCCTGAATTCTGTGGAAGAGGGGCCTGGACTCCTAGACCTCAGCTGTGTTTCTGTTCTTATTATAAGTCAAAGGTATGGTTTTGAACACAAGAGCCTTTCATAAAATTCACAAACAACTCTGAAATTAGATCAGGCTAATTGAGCAGTATTAAAATGGTCACTCGTGTAGTGAAACTTGACCAAAGTTTGGAAAAGAGGAAGGGGTGAAGAGGAACAATAATCTTTCCCCAATAATCTCCCTCCATTGCAGCTCCTTCCATCAAGGTGTGGGGTCTATTTCTCCAACCCCCAAGAACAGCTAGGCTGCCCTTATAACTTGCTTTGGCCAAGAATATGATGGAAGTGACATTTTGTGAGTTTTGAACCAAGACCTCAAGGGGTCTCACAGTTTCTCCTCTTTCTGCTCTTAGAATTCCCACCTGGGATAGCTTGAGGATTGAGACCCTGTGGAGCAGAAAGCTTTTCTAGTGGAACTGTCTTAGACCAACCAGCCCCAGCTGATCAGCCAACTGACCACAGACACATAAGCAAACCCAACTGAAAGATCAGTTCACCCTGGTCCAGGCCAGAACCAGCAAGAAAAGCCAGCCCAGATTGCCTAACTGCAATTTGTTGGTAAGTCACAAAGTTCGGGATAATTTATTAAACAGCAAAAGCTAACTGATAGCTCTACATATCCCCAGAAATCTTATAAGGTAAGTACTTTGCTCAAAATAAGTTAAACGTTTTATAGTGTCACTTAAGCCAGTGCTCCTTCAAGTGCTCACACCAGAATGTAAATCTACACACTGCTTCCTTCATCAAGTAAGTCTTGTTGCAAAAAGGACATTGGCTGAATTAGTGAGCACAGTTGCACACTTGGTTTTGATTCTGGTGCAAGCTCCTCCTGTCGTTGTAAACTGGTAATAAATAGTTCATTGTGGGAAGCGGCTGTGGCTCAATCAGTAGGGCTCCCGTTTACCATATGGGAGGCCCGGGTTCGGTTCCCGGGGCCTCCTGGTGAAGGCAGGCCCGCCCGCACGGTGTGGTTGGCTGACCCAGAGAGCACAAGCAGCAAGGGGGGCATAAATGAATAAATAAATAAAATCTTTAAAAAAAAAAAAAAAAATAGTTCATTGACCAGCTGCGGTCTGTGAACCACACTATCAGCAGCAATGGCTTAAGGCTTACGGGTCAGCAAATCTTTTTCTGTAAAGGGCCAGACAGCAAAAATTTTGACTTGTGGGCCACACAATCTCTGTTAGAACTATTCAACTTTGCCATTGTAGACAGAAGCAGCCATACAATGTGTAAATGAATGAGTGTGGCTGTGTTCCAATAAAACTTAAAAACCTACAGCGGGCCACGGTTTGCAGACCCCTGAATACTAAGCAATTTCTTCAGCTCATCAACAAAACACATCACCAGGTTTGTTTTTTTTAAAAAAGTAATGTCAAAAGAATGTAGGGAAGGGAAAAAAAAAAACAAGAAAGAAAAAAGAAAAGAATTGGCGCTCTCCTTAGAGAGAGGAAAAACAGATGTGTTAAGTAATTATTTCAGATGCTCCCACATGGAAATATGTATGTAATTATTATAAAATATATAGGAAATAAAGTAATCAAGTATTACCAAACAAGGCTGTTGGCCAAATCTTGAGGAAAAAAATAAATGTTCCAAGAAGTTTTCATTTCAAAATGTTGACCTTTCAAAGGTACAGAACTCTCTAGCAGGAGGAGCTGGGGTACTCCTTTACTCCTCTTTTCCCTTCCTTCCTTCCTCTTGTCTTCCTTTTTTCCCTCTCTCTCAATACAAAGAAAGTGATTCTAGGCATTATTAAAAGTAACCAGCATTACATTCTTGAGGAGCATATTCTTAAAAGCAGTAGTTAATTTATGGCTGCCTCATTTGTCTCTCCTTCAATGTAGTTTGGAGACAATACATTCCTGTGTCAATAAAGTATGAGAAAAAATTTGTCTTTAGATTCACCCTGAAAATGGATAGGGTGTGTCCCTGTGAGGGAGTGTCAGGAAGAGGCACAAAAAAGAGATGGCAACCATTGTTGCTCATTTCTCAAAAAGTATGCTGGGCAGATTTGCAAATTTCCTTTACATCCCCCCCCCCCTTTTTTTAAAATACAGGCTGATTAACTGCTTAGACAAATATGCTCCTCCCCAAATAACAACATCTGCTGTCAAAATCATTAGAGTGAAATTGAAAATCTCAAGCACCAAGTGTTCTGTTTATCTTAATAAAGTATGAAACCTATTTCTTAAGGATCTCAAGCTCCTTAAGGGTAAGACCTCCATTTTAAATGGGTCAACCTTTCAAATGGTTTTCTTTATTTAGTTTTTAATATTTACTCCACCCTTTAATCAAGCTATTGAAATTTCCTGGCAGAATGTATGGATGGGAAGATTAGCGCACTAGGAACCAAAGCCTTTATTGTCCTTAACAATTTAGATCAGACTGGCCAAGCGTATTTGCCACAGGGCATGGACATGGTACCATGGCCACTGGGAGTGTTAGGAGAGAATAATACCCAGAGAACGAAATGCTGGTATGCCCTTGTTACCAGGTGTGGCTTCCAGGTTCTTGGCCACATCGCGAGAAAGAATTCAAAGATACACCACACATTAAGCAAGCAAGCAGAGTTTAGTGCAATGTGAAAGTACACACTCCAGATGTGAGGGCAGGTGCTTTTACTAGTGAAGAGGTGCATCCAGTGACTGGGGGCCCGGGTTTAAGTAGGGATGAAACGGGAGGGTCTTCTTGCGTTGTGGCTACAGTTGGTAGGGAAGGGGTTAGGGCCAGTGTGTTCTGTCCCCTCTGGTTGAGCAGAATAAGATCACTTATTTTCTGACTTTCACACGTAATACTCCAGGCTTGACTGCTCACAATAGCTTGGGTCTGGCTGCCCACAATAGCTCAGTAGCTCGGGTCTGGCAGATTATAAAGCTTTTTGTTGCCCCTGAGATGCTGTGCTCACTGCCTCTCCTCCTTTCCGGTTCCCTATTCTGACCTGCCTCACCCTGATGGAGTGCCACAGATGGGGGGAGATAGCTGAATAACCAGGTGAAATTAAAGAACAATGGGGAATTAGGGAAAACTAGGGATGATGGCAGTGGCTGTTAAAAAAAAAAAAAGGAAGTAGGGGGCTGTTAAAAGGGAATGGAGAAATGTTAAATTTTGTCAACTCCCCAAATTTTCTTCAGGTTAATCCTAGCCAAGAGAATCAAAATGCACCACCCATGGCACCGGCACAAAAGGAGTCAGCTCATGCCAGGAGGGGGAAGAGACCTCACTTTCTTGGCACGCATCTCTAAGGCTAATCTTCATCTGCCTGATCCTTGCAGAAGCTTCCCATAGGCAGTGCTGTGCCCCTTGGTGCTCTATTTGTACAAAGACTGAGAACTCCCAGGGGCCCCTCATTATGGCCTTCTGATCAGAGTGCCATGAAAATGGCACTGGTATGTATAATCCAATGTTGTGGCTCATCCTATCTGTCCCCTGATGTTTAAATTCTCTTGCCTATGTGTCTTTGCCTGCTTCTCTGTTCTTCCTCTTGTCCACCAAAAGCTGTCTTTTATACTTCCTGATTTCTCCTCTTCCTCATCAATATTAATAAGTCTGTGGATAAGGAATTGTGGGAGCCAAAAGTCCATTGCAATAAATTTTTACTTTCCTCTTTACTGTTGTAATCAATACTTCCTTTTAGTCATTCCATAGCAAGCTCATCCCCTTGAGGAGTGATGGGGAATATAAAAATTTTAAAGCTGAGAAGTACTACTTTAGAAATAAAATTCCAAGCCTTAGTCAACAAACACTCCATTCTTATCCCCAAAGGTATCACGTGATTATAAGAACTCAATAGAAACATGGAATCTCAATGACTCATTCGTTATTTATTTACTTACCAAATATTTGTTGAGTCACTTCTGTAGGAAACAGTCTTCTAGGTGCTGGGGATATACAGATTAAGCCATGATCCTTGCCCTGAAGGTTATCATCTAGTAGGGGAGCCAGATGTGTAAACACAAAATTACAATATAGAGTGATAAGTGCTTAATGGAAGTCTGTACAAGGTTTTGTTCAAAGAAGGTGGTGAAAGACTCTGTTAGACTGGGCGAGAAAAGGCTTCCCTGAGGAGGAAATTTTGAGCTGTGTTAAAAAATATTGGAATTCACAAGGAGAGAGGAAACAGGAGCATGACTCGAATAATGTTTGCCTCGAGCATGGAGTTTATATAAAGAATTAGTAGGAGATAAGATTCGAGAATGAAAATAAAATTCGCTAACATGTATTATTTAGCAGGTACCAGGCACGGGGCTAATGGCTTTACTTTGAATATCTCATTTAATCTTCAGGACAAGCCTTTGGGGCAGGTATTTTTATTATCTGTTTTACAGAGGAGCAAACTGAGGCTTAGAGAAGTTGATTAATTTGACCAATGTCTCTTGGCAACTGGTGGAAACAGAATTCCAACCCAGCTGGGGGCCTCCAGGGCTACAGCTCTTAACCATTAAGCAAACTGCACCCAAGTAGGCAGGGGTGAAAGAAGGCCTTCGAAGTCATTCTGATCCTCAGAGCAGTTGCCTGTCTGTGCCCATTGAAGGGCTTTAAGCAGGTGGCACAATCATAGTTTAGAAAAATTACTTAGGCATGGGTTATCACTGCAATAGTATGACAAAAGACGAAGAGAGCCTGAACACAGCAGGGGCAGTGGGGCTAAAAATGTGAATGGATAAATATGTGGGGTGATGAAGAGATAGAGTGGCAGGTAGAGGGAAGAATGCGAAGATGACTCCCAGGTCTCTAATCATGGAAGGAGCCTCAGGTATTATTTCGTCCTACTTCTGACCCAACACAGGACTCCCAAATGGTGGTCTGCCAGCCTCGGTGGGACCCTTCCAGGGGTAGGAACTGTCTGTCTCACAAGGAAGTAACCTGTTGCATTCAGGACAGCTTTGATTTTAGTGAGGGCTTCTTTATATTGACCTGAAACCTGCCTGCCTCTAAATTCCACCCATTGGCCTTAATTTTTACTTCAGCAAAGACTATGTCTGTTACCTATAGATTCTTACAAACAGCTATTTTGTCTTTCCTAAGTCTTCTCCAGTCTTCTTCCCTCAAAACCTTCCCAAGGCTTCAAAAAAATCCTGACAAAATCTCTACTAAGCAACTTTTTTCATTTCTCTAGAGGTCAGACTTGGTTTATATTTAGTGTCATGACCTTAAAATATGAAACTCTCTGACTGAGGATGATATCATGTCAGCCTCTTAAGTAGCCACAATAAAAGAATTTAAGGACAAAATAAATGTAGTATTTTGTACAGTATTTCTCCTTAAAAAAAATCATTTGCCTAGGGACTGCTGCCCTCTTCCTGTGGTTATATGACCACTCCTTTAGTCATTTGAAGTGATAGTCTTATTTTATTACTGCAGGAGAAAATATATGGCTCAATTCAAATAAAGTCAGCATGGAGAGAAAGAGAGCCTAAGCTTGAAGGCTTCAGGGTTTATAAGGATCCATACTGTAGGAGATAGTGGGTGAAACCCCTGACTTTATCTCTAGTTTGGATGATGAAACCTTAAACATGCTGAGAATGGGAAATTGGGGGGACTGTAACAAGTGGATCCTTCCTGCTTTTTGTTTGTTTCAAAGGAAGGCTCCTATGGCTGTACAGATAGAATTGGTTAGCTCCTGGGTTGATATAATCTACCTACAAACTCCTTTAGCCTTTGAGAGCCTGTTGCCAGGTCAGACATTAGAGCTGGAGGTTAGAGAGACATGGCAAAACTCACAGAGATTTAGGAATTTTTATATTTGGCAAATAATTCATTTTATTAATTCTATAAAGATATATCCTCAAATTAAAATTATAATTTATAATTATATAAAAATAAAAGGAAATTGTTATATTATTAATATGTTGACTGATACATAAATTTTAAAACTTATTTACTTAACTACACAGTTCTCTGTAACCTGAGTTTCTCCAGGCTTCACCAGCCTGTGGTGTATACAAATGAGGTTAAATTAAATGTATATTACATATATAAAGTATATTACCTCAATTTACCCAACTTGCTCTTGTAGGACCTCAGCCTCCTGAAAATTTGCCCTCAAATATTTCTGAAAATCTACAGAGCTTCTAATCAGCTATAAAGCACTCGTGCTGGGTGCCTTTTCAACAGTCTTAGCTGCCTCTTCCAGGTACTGCTGCCTTCCCCCACGAGTCACCACAATTGAGTCTGCATCACCCACCAGACTCCTTCCCTGGGGGAGGCCAGGCCTATGCTGTGGTCTGTGGCAAAGTGGGGGAGAACACCCCCTTTGATTTTATGCTCTTATAAGAGAGCCGCTTGTACCCAAATGCCATAAGGCAGGTCAATGAAAGAACTCTTTTCAGTTTTAACTGATGGAAGGCTGGACCAGGGATAAATTTGAATGAGAGACTGCTCAGAATCTGCTCAGAATCACCTCTTCCCTCATTACTTCTTTTTCAGTGAGTATATGTAACCATAATACATATAATACATTATATGTAAAATAATACAGAGAAAATGAACTACCAATTTGGAATATATTACTCCAAACTTTTGAATGACTATTAAACTTATATTTATAATTCTTACATAAATGTAATCATATTTTATAAATTTATTTCAAATACAAAAATCTATTTATTATTATTTGAATGGTCATTAGTATTCTGTAGTTGGATTTACCATACTTTATTTAACCAAACCTTTTTAAATGAATTTTAATGTTATTCCTAGTTGCCTAATTATAAGCAATGCTGTCACAAGTATCTTTGTATATGCAGTGATTCATTTCTTAGGATAAGTTCTTAAGAGAAGAATTGGTGAATCAAGTGAACAGACATTACAATTTTGATAGATACAGGAGTGATGGCTCTCCTCAGAGTTGGTACCAGTGAGGAAGGCAGGTTGGAGCAGCCGAGACCCTCTCATCTGCTGTGAATAATGCTATTATTTATTTAACCTCAGCTTCACTAGACTGGATATTATCACTATGTCTCATCTTTGCTAGCCTGAAAGTTTTAAGAAATCAGCCTTCATTCTTGTTTAATTTGCATTTTTAGTGGACCTTCCTATATGCAATTTTCTTGTTCATGTATTTTGCCCCTTTAAATTGGGCTGTTTAATTTTTAATTACTTTACAAAGGCTATTTATATATCAAACACAAGTAGGTATATATGTTAATATTTTATATATAAATCCCACCCTACCCCCACAATTTCCTTGCCAAGGATAAGATTTCTCTTAAAAGCTCTCATTCCCCCAGGAGATCAGACCTCATTTAGATGATCCTCACCAGTTTAATAGACATGCCCACACATGCCTAAAATTATTCTGGGGTCCCTGTGGGATAGTTGTATGATAGGGTCTGTCAATAAAATGTGCATACTAAAACTATAAAGTTAGAAATTATAGCTGTCTAACATTCAAAATAAGCCGGTTTTGTATGAGATATAAGGTAGTAGCACAATCAGTTCAGAAGGCTGGCACATGCATAAAACTATTAATCTGAGGCTGGAAACTTTTGGAGGAGAATCTTCAGATTTTCAAAACAGAAAAAAACATGTGCAGTCTGCAAAGACATGCCTGTCTCCCTGCCCTCTAACCCGCCTTTTATCACAGGTGAGGTCTCTCACAATTGACATATAGTTGTGGGTCTCAATATTGCCTGTGCATTGGAATCACCTGGGGAAATTTAAAAACTACTGCGCTCTGAGCCCCCTCCCAGAGGCAAAGTATCTGGTTTGTGATCTGAATTTTTAAAGCTCCCTAGGTGACTCTAATGGGCAGCCAAGGTTGAGAACCGGGGGATGGATGTGGCTCAAATGGTTGGGTGTCCGTCTCCCATATGGAGGGACCTGGATTTGATCCCCGGGACCTCCCGGTTAAAAAAAAAAAAAAAGGTTGAGAACCACTCAGAACCATACCTAGACTTTGGGAGTAATTTAAGATTCAACTAGAGAGCTATACCGGGCTCTAGTTCAAAGCATTTCAACTTTGCTGCTTATCTCATTCTTCAGTTCTAAAAACTGGATTTCTTCCTTATTCCAAACCCCAAATCCCCACTGTAGACTCTTCTGTGTATGCTTTTTAAAAAGTGGGTCTTGCCTCCCTATGCCTAGGTGTACTAATGCTAAGGGGTACTCTTTTCCTTTCTGGATTTTTCATGTGCAAGTTACTTCTAGATTATGTTTGCTGCCACCCATCCGTGTACTTCTTGGGACTCCTCTGATGCTTAACATTTCCTTGAGTTACCTCCTGTTGCTTTTCACTATGTTCTCTGCATATCACGTTCTACTTGCCCAGGTAGTTATTCCATTGTTTGCAGCTGGATCATTCCCCTTGGTGCCTGACCCATTCTTAGGGACATGCCCACCCTGGGTATTAGCCAGCTTCCCTCAACCCATAATGTACAGATTATTTTTCTCTGCCTGGTATATTATTTTATAAGATGCATAACTGATGTTACCAAAGGAGTGTAAGAGAAACTGCTCAGTCCAATGGTGGTTATGAAACATAACTTCTTAAAAGCAAATTAGGGAGTGAGGCTTCCAGAATGGATGGGCAAGGAGCTTGGTGATCTCTCACCTCAGCAAAACAACCATGTGTGGCCATTGGGCAGTTTGATGTAATTATAAATTCCAAAAATATAATTGGATCATGCTTGTAAACTGATCTGTTAATCTGGGCATGATTAAATTATGATTAGGGCGTTGACTGGGCCATGTCAGTAGGGCGTTGAGCCCCACCCCTTGGTGGGTGGGGAATCAAATATAAAAGGCAAGGCAAAGAACAGAGTTGAAGCAGTTTTCTGAGAAGCAGTTTTGATGTTGGAAAGAAGGCCCCAGGAGAAGAGAAGAGAGCCGTTCACCTGATCGTCTACAGCTGACCTTGTGGAGGAAACAGGAGCTAAGCCCGGAGAGAAACACAGCCCCGGGAAGAGAGGAACCCCAGAAGCCTGAACCTTCGCAAATACCGGCAGCTGTCTTGCTCTAACACGTGGCAATGGACTGTGGTGAGAGAAGAAAATTAACACTTTATGGCCTGGTATCTGTGGACTTCTACCTCAAATAAATACCCTTTATAAAGACCAACCCATTTTTGGTATTTCACATTAGCACCCCTTTGGCTGACTAATACACCATGTAATTGATGAAAATTACTGTGGCAGTTTGAGATTATTTATGAATCCCAAAAAGAGAAAGATAGTGTTTGTAAAGTAATCTATTCTGGGTGTGATACCCTTTGATTGTATTAAATTCAGTGAGGGGCCTCTGATTAAGTTTACTTGATAAAATCAACTTAGGGGTGGGAAGCAGGTGTAGCTCAGTGGTTTGAACGCCAGCTTCCCATGTATGAGGTCCTGGGTTCAATCCCCGGTACCTCACCCCCCCAAAAAAAAAAAAAAATCAATTTAGGGCTTCTGATTCGGCTATGTCAGTAAGGCATAACTCAGATTGAGTCCCTGCCCCCTTGGTGGGCTGATATAAACAGACACTCACTTAAGAAGATGCACCAGAAGAAAGAGAGCTCTGCCATTTTTTGATCCTAGGGTCTCAGGGAGAGATAAGCTATTTGCCTGATAGTTTGCAGCTGAAAGAGAGGAAGCCCTGAGACACAAGCCTTATGCCAGCCTATAGGTGACATCGGGAAGAGTCTGGGCCCATGGAGCCTTTAGAGGAAGAGGAAGCCCAGGAAGGAGAGACCAGACAGAGATCAGCAACCATCTTGCTTCAACATGTGGCAACTGAGTTTGGTGAGAAAGCAACCTTGAGTTGGACTCTTTAGGGCCTTGAAACAATAAGCTTTTTTTTTTAAAAAAAAAGATTTTATTTATTTATTTATTTCCCTCCACCCCCTCATTGTTTTCATTTGCTGTATCTGTTTGTTGTGTGCTGGTCTTCTTTTCAGGAGGCACTGGGAACCTAACCTGGGACTCGGATGTGGGAAGGAGGTGCCTAATTGCTTGAGCCATCTCCTCTCCCTGCTTTGTTGTATCTCTCTTATGGTTTCCTCATGTCTCTTGTTGCATCATCTTGTTGCGTCAGCTCACTATGCCTGCCTGTTGCGTCAGCTCGCTGTCTTGCGTGTCTTCTTTAGGAGGCACCAGGAACCGAAACTGGGACCTCCCATGTGGTAGGCAGAAGCCCAATTGCTTGAGCCACATCTGCTTCCCACAGTAAGCTTTTACCCCAAATAAATACTCTTTATAAAAGCCAAGAGATTTCTGGTACTTAGCATCAGCACCTTTTTGGCAGACTAATACAATTAATTAAAAAAACACAAACACTGTCATTTAATACTTCAGGAAATTGTTCTTGGCATACAGAAAATAGAGAAATATTCATTCAAGAAAATCTACTAATCTCGGAATGAACAATGAGAGTCTATGGCATTTGAAATATGACATGCTACTTACCCCTATTCTTCCCTCATTCCCCCACCTGTCACCCCAGCTCCATATTATGGGAACTCAACGGTGGGTGCTCTACTCTGGAAAGGTGTGGACAAAAAGATGACTGCTCACTCTGCCCGCAGCTTCCAGTTTAGGCTACACTTTCCCCCAGCAGGGGCAGGCCACCAGCATTTCTCATACTCTCTGTCCCATATTGTAGAAGCTCTCTTTTGGGTGGATACAGCCTATAGGACTGAGGCTCCCTTCCTCCACCGAGCCCCTACTTGTAGGGCAGAAACTCCACCATAGATAGGTACATCAGTCTGAGAATATTGGGATCTTGATTGTCCTTATTTGAGATCATTCATAGAGCAGAGGTTCCATATTGGAATGGGCAACTGAGGAGACCAGGGTCTACCATCACCCTCTATCAGCATCCAAACATAAAGGAGTGGTGTCATTCTGGATGAAGCAGGCCACTGTTGCTTCTCCCAGCTTCTGTGCAGTGGTACAGAAATTTTTTCCAGGGGAAGGACAAAGAGCTACATAGCTCTACCTGAGGGAACTGACTGTATTTGGAACAGAGCATGGAAAATTCCATGCATAAGGGTTTTGTCAAAAATAATGGAGATACAATGGGGAAAGGTTGAAAGCTTTCCCTCTAAGATTGGGAACAAGACAAAGATGTCCACTGTCACCATTGTTATTCAATATTGTCCTAGAAGTTCTAGCTAGGGCAATTAGACAAGAAAAAAAAAAAAAAAATTAAAGGCATCCAAATAGGAAAAGAGGAAGTAAAACTCTCACTATTTGTAGATGACATGATCCTGTATTTAGAAAATTCTGAAGTATCCGTGACAAAGCTACTTGAGCTAATAAAAGAGTTCAGCAAAGTGGCAAGATACAAGGTGAACACACAAAAATCAGTAATGTTTTTGTACACTAGTACTGAACAATCTGAGGAGGAAATCAGGGGGAAAATTCCATTTACAATAAAAACAAAAAGATTCAAATACCTAGGAATTAATTTAACCAAAGAAGTATAGGACCTATATGCAGAAAACTACAAAACAATGCTAAAAGAAATCAATGAAGACCTAAACAAATAGAAAGATATTCCGTGTTCATGGATTGGAAGACTAAATATCACGAAGATGTCAATCCTACCCAAACTGATTTATAGATTCAATGCAGTACCAATCAAAATTCTAACAGCCTACTTAACAGAATTACCAAATTCATTTGGAAAGGAAAGTGCACCCAAATAGCCAAAAGCATTCTAAAATAGAAAAGCCACATGGGAGGAATTTCACTGCCTAACCTTGAAACATATTACAAAGCTACAGTGGTTATTAAGACAGCATGGTACTGGCATAAAGATAGACATATTGATCAGTGGAATAGAATTGAGAATCCAGAAATAAACCCTCACCTGTATAGTCAGCTGGTTTTTGACAAACCTACCAAGTCCATGTTAGTGGGACAATACAGTCTCAAAAAATGGTGCTAGGAGAACTGGATATCTATAACCAAAAGAATGAAAGAAGACCCCTATCTCACTCCCTATACAAGACTCTCAAAATGAATCAAAGGTCTAAATATAAAAGCCAGGACCATAAAACTACTAGAAGAAAATGTAAGGAAACATCTTCAAGATGACCTTGTAGTGTATGGTGGTTTCTTGGACCTTACACCCAAAACACGCACAATGAAAGAAAACAGATAAATGGGACCTCATTAAAATTGAACACTTGTATCTCACAGGTGAGAAAGGCAGTTGACTCAATGGGAGTATATATTTGGAAATCACATGTCTGATAAGGATTTAATATCCAGGATATATAAAGAGATGTTACAACTCAACAATAAAAAGACAAATGACCCAATTAAAAAATGGGCAAAAGACTTGAATAGACATTTGTCCAAAGAAGAAATACAAATGGCAAAAAAACACATGAATAAAAGCTCAACATCACTAATGATTACAGAAATGCAAATCACAACTACAATGAGATATCATTCCACACCTATCAGAATGGGTACGATTAAAAAGACAGAGAACTACAAGTATTGGAGAGGATGTGGAGAGATAGAAACACTTATTCACTGTTGGTGGGAATGCAGAATGATACAGCCACTATGGAGGACTGTTTGGCAGTTCCTAAAGAAGTTGCATATAGACTTGCCATGTGACCCTGCAATACCACTACTGGGTATATACCCAGAAGAACTGAGACACCTATGTTCATAGTGATGTTATTCATGATTGCCAAAAGTTGGAAACAACCTAGGTGTCCATCAACCGATAAATGGATAAACAAACTGTGGTATATTCACATGATGGAATATTATGCAGCTGTAAGAAGAAATGAAGTCGTAAAGCATATGACAACATGGATGAACCTGGAGGACATTATGTTGAGTGAAGCAAGCCAGACACAAAAGGACAAATACTATATGATTGTGTTACCATGAACCAAATATATTGTGTAACATATTGTGTGATTCAAAAATAATTTATATGCATCCAGTATATTTAATTGAGAAATGCATGTTTTTATTCAACTGTATTTTATTTTTATTTTTAAATTATTGTTTATGTTTTCAATTATTAAATGTGCAAGATAAAGTTAAAAAAAGGAAAAAAACCAATGGTGATTTTGTTGGAAAGCAATTAAGAGGATGCTGTTAGATACATAATGCTGATATCAACAAGCAAAATTGCAGAGCAGCCAGATGCTTATTAGAGAGAACCAAGAAAAGAGACAGCTAAGAAGAGCCCTACAAGGATCACAGTCAGCCCTGGGGAAGTGCTCTAAGCTACAACCACTCAAGAACAATCAGAGCAGGATGTGGGGTAGACTTGATATCATTCCCCAAACCACACACAGATCCATCAACAAAGGGCAAAAGAATCACTGGCACAAAAGACACAATCTCTGAACAAACACTTACTGAAAAATAACTACTCTGAACTAGGGGCAACTTTTATGAAGTCAGGTTTAAAAATAAAATCACATGCATCCCTGGCAGTTTGGAAGACAAGGCTACATTCACCTAAGATTAATCTGAGAGGAAACTTCCAAGCTACCAATTTCTTGCTGAATTTTTGGCTAGTGTGTAAACTACCCAAACTATGATAGCAGCCTCCAAGCCATACACACATCCAATGGTAAAGGGTAAAATATCTAACTTGCTAAGAGGGCAGAAGCACAACCTTTAATCAATGAGTGGCTTTTGCTGACTCAGGACTGACCTCTAGATATCAAGGACAACAAAAGTGTAAAGGATAAAAACAAGGACAAAATTTGAACAGGATATCAGAGATTGCACACTGCAGGGAAAATAGACTTCACAGAGTTAGTCCAGCCAAGTAACTGAACAAATAAACAAATGACCAAATGAAAAACAAAATAACATCAATCCTTGAGGTGTAAGGGGAGTGGTATCCAAAGTTGTTACAGTATATAGTCCAAATTTTTCAGTTTTCAACAAAAAATTATGAGATGTAAAAAAAAAAACAAAAAACAAACAAACCCAGGAATGTGTGACCCACAACAAAGAACAAACAATAGAAACTGCCTCTGAGAATGTCCAGATATTGGACTTAGAAGACAATGACTTCACAGTAGCTTTTATATGTGTATTTAGAGAACTAAAAGAACAATACTAAAGAAGTAGAGGAAGCTATGATGACAATGTTTCATCAAATAGATAGAATACATAAAGAGATAGAAATTATAAAAAAGAACACAATAGAAATTCTGGATTTGAAAAATACAATAACTGAAAAGCCCAACAATATATTTGAGCTGGCAGAAGCAGGAACCAGTGAACATAAACTTATACCAATAGAGATTATGCTATCTGAAGAACAGAGAGAAAAAAGAATGAAGAAAATGAACATACCTTCAGAGGAATGTAGAACACCATTAGGTGCACTAACATATGTATAATGGAAGTACCAGAAGAAGAGGACAGAGAAAGGGGGAGAAAAATATTGAAAGAAATATAGTTGAAAACTTTCAAAGTTGATAAAAAAAAAATTATACATCTAAGAAACTCAACAAACTCCAATTAGGATAAATGCAAAAAGACCCATACCCAAACACATTATAATCAAAATGTTGAAAGCCAAAAATAAAGAAAATACCTTGAAAGCAATAGGTAAAAAATAGCCTAATAGGTAAAAAACCTATAAGATTAACAGCTCACTTCTTACCAAAACAATGCAGGTCAGAAGGTAAATTATTTAAAAATCAATATACCTAAAGATACACACACACACACACACACATGCAATTGTATTGTTGGGCCTACAATTTATGGAGATGTAATGTATTTGACAATGATGACAAAGTTGGCGGGTGGAAACAAAGCTGTATTGGTGTAAGAAAATGACACAAGATGCTGACTCAAACCCATAGGAAAAAATGAAGGCTTATATATAACAAATTCTATAAATATATACATGCTCTCTTTTTCTCTCAGCTTCTTTAAAAGACACAAGATTATTTAAAGTAATAATTTCTTGGGTTTGTGACATATATAGATGTAACAATAATAGCACAAAATGGGGAGGTTATAAAAGGATATAGATATGAAGCAATAGAACTACAAAATACTTATTTTTCAAAATTTAATGTCATAAGATCTTTTGGCAACCCCCTTTTTTAATCCCTCATCTAAATTCTTCAGTTTTTACTTGTTTTTTGGTGTTGTTTTTTCCGCCTTGTTTCCCAAGTACTAAAGAATTAGCACAGACACATCCTGATGTTAAGTAAAGTAGCAGGTCACAGTAGGTGGTAGTATCCATCATTTCCTGTTAGCACATGTTCACAGAATGTATGGAGATTGTCATGAATGTACTGCATGTTCTCACCTGCTTCAGTTCACTTGGACCGTGTCTACCTAACAACAAGCATTCAACAGGGAATAAAGCTGTGTCTGGAGCAAGATGTGCTTGTACTCCCCGCTTCAATGTTGGCCTCCCACCTTCCCTTCCTTTTAAGTTTGGAGGGTGGGGGGTCCCACAGCAGCAGCAATCATCAACCAACCAACAGGATCTATGGAGTGGTGAACACATCAGCTCTTTAGATACAAAGAGTCACTGGACTGACTCCACCACTGCATGGCCATTTGGGTTTCCATAGGGATGGCCTCAGTTCCCACCCTTTCTCCCAAATTGTTTATTGCCTAATTGTGAGGGAGCTCTCTCAATTAGGCGCCTGATTGGAGGTCATTGAGCTCTTACTCCACCTGGCTGTGTAAACAGACCGCACAGAGGTGGGATTGGGTCGAAGGGACTGTTACTGCTCTTTGGAAATACTTGCCTAATGTACATCCAGCCTTAAATGTTTTTTTGACTTCCTAGTAATAACAGGCCCTGCACAAAGTGGATATCTGAGTAAATACGGTGAGGAGATAAATAATCAGAATAGTTTTACCAAAGATAATGAAATATCATAATGTCTGCATTTTACCATTGATTTGAGTGCATCTTTAGAAAACTGGCTGCGAAAAAAACCCAGGACATTTTTGAAAATTGAATGCTCTCTAGCAACATTGTGTGAATTTTTATTTATTTATTTATTTATTTATTTATTTATTTATTTATTTTTTTTTTTTAAGATTTTTATTTATTTATTCATTTCCCCCCCCCTTGCTGCTTGTGCTCGCTGGGTCAGCCAACCACGCCGTGTGGGCGGGCCTGCCTTCACCAGGAGGCCCCGGGAACCAAACCCGGGGCCTCCCATATGGTAAACCGGAGCCCTACTGATTGAGCCACAGCCGCTTCCCTGAATTTTTATATAAGCATGGTTTTATGAGTAATAAAATGTTATGAAAAATAGAAAAAAGTATATAGGAGTAAGTTTTCATACTTCATGGAAATTAAGTTGGTATAAATCAAAGTAGATTTTGTTAAAAATTATATTGTAAGCCCTAGAGCAACCATTAAGAAAATAATTCAAAAATATAATTTAAAAAATCAAAAAAGGAATTAAAATGTTGCACTAAAAACATACACTTAAATTCAAAAGAAGGCAGTAAGAGAAGAATAGAAAAAACATGAGGAATAAAGGAAACAAAAAAGCAAAAGACAGATATAAATCCAAACATATCAATAATAATATTAAATGTGAATGGATTAAACAATCTAATTAAAAGGCAGAGATTGTCAGACTGGATAAAGAAAGAAGATCCAACTATATGCTGGATAGAAGTATTTTAGATTCAATTACACAAATAAGTTGAAACATAGAAAAAGATATACCATGCAAACAGCCACCATAAGAGAGCTGGAGTGCCTATTCTAATAGCAGACAAAATAGACTTTAAAACAAAAAATATTACTAGACCAAAGAGAAACTTTTTACAATGATAAAAGTGTCAATCCATCAGGAAGCTGTAACAATTATAAACACATATTAATCTAATAATAGAGTCCAAGATATATGATTTAAAAACTGGCAGATGCAAATATTCTCGCTGTCCTGATTTTGTGATAATCAGGGTAGGCTAAACATTTGCTATATAGAAACCATGCATGTGTCCCCAGACCTAGTTTTTCTCCCTAGGTCTGGTTTTTGGAATGCTGGTGATAAACTAAGCCTGATTTATTATATGACCATTCTTTTTGGGAAGACTGTAACTTTGGGTATCTTTGGTCAACTTTAAGAGATATAACAGGGGGACGGATGTGGCTCGGGTGGTTGGGTGTCCATCTCCCATATGGTGGGACCTGGGTTCAATCCCCAGGACCTCCTGGTAAAAATTTAAAAAAGAAAATTATAGAAGGCATGTGGGCCACCAGGCCCCGTGCATGGGTGCACCATCCAGTCCTGTGCGCAGGTGTGCCACCAGGCCCCGCGAGCCATGCAGCAAGATGGTGATGTAACAGGAGAGTGACACAAGGGAGAGCCAAGATGAGACACGCTGAAAAACCAGGAACTAAGGTGGCACAGGCAGTAGGACACCTCTGTTCCACATTGGAATTTCCAAGGATCAAATCCCAGTGAAGAAGAAGGATGAGAAGAGAGGGCAGGAAACGGACGCAGAGTTGCCCAGCAAATGGACACAGAAACAGCAAATGTGAGGGGGGGGTTTTGATAAAAATGGAAATAAATAAATAAATAAATAAATAAATAAATAAATAAATCCTTTTAAAAAATGTATAGGAGAGGAAGATATGGGCTATAGTTAGTAATACTTTGATGATGCTCTTTCATGATTTGTTAACAAATGTTTCACAACAATGTAGGGTGTTTGTGGGGGGAGGTGATGTGTGGGAGCCCTGTATGATGTTATGTATGTTTGTTTTGTAAGTTCACAATGTTTACTGATCACTTATAGTTTATGTATGTTCATGTATGAATAATATACTTCAATAAGTTGTTTTAAAAAAACTGGCAGAATTGAAGGGAGAAATAGTCAATTCAACAATAAGAGTTGGAGACTTTAATACCCCACTTTCAATGATGAATATAACAACTAGGCAGATGATCAATAAGGAAATAGAAGACTTGAACAACCTGTAAAACAGCTAGACCTAACAGATATCTGTAAAACACTCCACACAACACCAGCAGAATATATATTCTTTCTCAAGTGCATGTGGAATATTCTCCAGAATATACCATATTATAGACCATAAAATAAGCCTCAATAGATTTAAGAGGATTGAAACCATACAAAGTATGTTCTCAAACTACAATGGAATGAAATAAGAAATCAATAGAAGAAGGATTTGGGGGAAATTCACAAATATATAGAAATTAAAGAACACCCTCCTAAAAGACCAATGGATCAAAGAATAAATCATAAGAGAAATTAGAAAGTAGTTTGAGATGAATGAAAATGAAAATACAACATACCAAAACTTATGGGATGCACCTAAACCAGTGATCAGAGGGAAATTTATAACTGTAAACACTGGTACTAAGAAGAAGAAGCATCTCAAATCATTTACTTAACTTTTTACCTTAAGAAACTAGAAAAAGAAAAGTAACTAAATCAGAAGGAGCAGAAGAAAGGAAATAATAAACATAGCAAAAATTAACAAAATGGAGAAGAGAAGAATGATAGAGAAATTCAATGAAACCAAAAGTTGGTTCACTGAAAACATCAACAAAACTGACAAACTTTGAGCTAAACTAATCAAGAAAAAAGAGAGAAGACTCAAATGATTAAAATCAGGAATGAGAGGAGACATCACTACCTATCTTATAGAAATAAAAAGGATATGAGAATACTATGAACAAGCGTATGCCAACAAATTAGATAGCTTAGATGAAACGAATTTCTAGGAAGACACAATCTACTGAAACCTATTTAAGAAGAAATAAAAATCTGAATAGACCTATACTAGGTAAAGATATTAAATTAGTTACCAAAAACTTCACATAAAAAAAAAGCCTAGGACCAGATGGCTTCACTGGTAAATTCTAACAAACATTTAAAGAGGAATTCATTTCAGTCCCTCAAAAACTCTTCCAGAAAATTGGCAAGCAGGGAACATTTGAAAAATGTTCAAACGGTGAGGATCAATGATGGAAACAGAAATATAATTAGATTATCTTCAAATAAATACAAATAAAAAAGGCCATGTTCTCAGAAAACGTGTCTCCCTTTGTTCTTATACACAAGACTATAATATGTTGTGTTTGAAGATCTGTCTTGGGCAGCCATAAAATCCAATATAGCTACTGTTTTTATTTTTTAAAATTCCAAATGGTAAACACTTTCTCTGAAATTAGATATCACTCCTCTCTTCTGATTCTTTTTTAGCCACAGAAAACTGTCATTTCTATGTTTTTGTATTTTTGTTGCTTCTTTCTGGTACTTTCCCTTGGCCATATGTGAAAAATGTGAATTATATCATTCCTTCCCAGTCTTCCATGCAGAAGACCTTTGCTAGCTGAGACAAGATCTGTCCTTTGACTTTCCCTCTTTTGGCAAGTAAAACCAGAATAGCATATTTATACGTGTCATTCTGGTCTCCGTGTTTCTAGTGCTAGCACATAAGCAAAGGAAGTCAGAGGTTGGCTAGTGCCAATATGAATTTTTTGGATGGTTTACTATAGATTAGAATATCTTTAGACACTGAGTGCCTCCTGGAGGCAATCAGGCATTTTTCCGTTGACCTGAGCAATGACCTGCACCTTTTTCAGGGAAAGAAGTTGTTTGCCAGCATGGACACTTCCGAGTAAAAACGGATGGCCATCCAACTGGTGTGATTTGAGAGACTATGAGATGCTTCCTCAACCTAAGATTATTTTCCTTGCCCACCTATTACACTCACTGAGATTCCATCCTTATAGATTCAGTTCTATGAATTAACAAGCATCTGGGCCAATCCCCATAAGAATTATGATACATTGCAATGGTGTCAGTCATTACACTTTGGTTTGACTTTAGCTTAGCAGATCTTAGCTCTTCCCTAACAACTTACTGAGATACTGGTATTTTGGAAATTAGAATCTTGGTGAGAGGGTTCTTGAGACACTGCTCAAGACAAATAAGTGTGGGTGGGGCACCACAGAGAGCACAAGGGTAATGGATGTCTAGGAAAAGAGGGAGAGAGTCTATAGAGGTTTGTGTGTTGAATGGGGAATGGAGGGAGAAAGTATATAAAGGTATAAAGGCACTTGAAGACAGAACTCAATTCACATTATGCCTTGGGCTGGCCCTGCCTATTCAGTAGCCTTGTACAACAAGAAGCCTTGGCTAGTTCAGGTGCATATTATAGGATTTTAAAAATTGGCCTATCAAGAGAATCAGGTGCATATCAGAACTAGGAGATCCAGACAGCAGTGAGACTCAGAGCAAGCAGGAATTCAGATAATCAAGCAGCTAATAAGAGGGTAAGGAACACAGCTTTTAGAAGCCAGGACCATGCAGAAGCCAGATATCTAAAGAAGCATTTCTTTTATTTTTCTCAACTTTTTACTGTAAATATTTTCAGACATGACAAAACTTGAAAATATTACGCAGTGAAAACCCATCTACTCAACACCTGGATTCTACAATTAACATTTTGCTATATTTGTTTAATCTCATACTTATCAATTTATCTTTCCCTCTATCAATCCATCTTATTTATTTGATGCATTGATGTTTTTAAAAATCATCTTTGGGAAGCAGATGTGGCTCAAGCAGTTGAGTGCCTACCTCCCACATGGGAGGTCCCAGGTTTGGTTCTCAGTGCCTCCTGAGAAACCAAAAACAAACAACAAGCAAAACAAACAATAAAACTAAGTCAGGGAAGCTGATGTGGCTCAGTTGCTGAGCACCAGCTTCCCACATACGAGGTCCCAGATTCAATACCTGGCTCCCAGTACCTCAAAAAAAATCATCTTTATTGAAATATAATTTACCTGCAATAAATTCGCCAATTTAAGCATAAAATTCAGTGAGTTTTGTTTAAAATGTGTCAAAAAACTACCACCACAATCATGATATAGAACATAAGTTACAGTCAGTCGTATGTTCCACCTGCCACTAACCCTTGGAAACCATTGATCCAATTTCTGTCACTATAGTTTTGCCTTTTCTCAAATTTCATAAAAATGGTATATACTCTTCTGTGTTTGGCTTCTTTCACTTAACATAAAACTTTTTGGGATTTGTCCATGTTGTTGCCTGATTCATTCCTTTTCATTTCTGAGTAGTATTCCTTTGTATGGACACCCCAAAATTTATTTATCCATTTACCAGTGGTTGGGTTGTTTTCAGTTTTTCTGCTATTGTGTATAAAATTGCTATGAATATACAAGTACATGTCTTTGAATGACCATATATTTTCTCTTGGGTAGATATCTGAGAATGAGATTGCTGGCTCAAATAATAAGTACAAGTTAAATCTTACATGAAACTGTTTTCCAAAGTCACTGTACCATTTTGCATTCCTATAGCTATGTATCAGAGTTCCAAGACTCTGCATCCTAGCCAAGACTTGATCTAACACAAGATCCTGTAAATGTTTCCTTATGTTTTTTTTCACAAGTTTTACAGTTTTAGTTCTTATATTTAAGTATTTGATCCATTGTAAGTTAATTTTAGTGTATGGCATAAGGTAGGGGTCTACCTTTATTCTTTTGCATATGGCTATCCAGTTGTCCTAGCACCATTTGTTAAAGAGACTATTTTTTCTCACTGAGTGGACTTGGCACCGTTGTAAAGATCAATTGGCCAAAGGTGTGAGGATTTATTTCCAAATTCTCTGTTTGATTCCATTGGTCTATATGTCTGTCCTTGTTCCAGTACCATGCTGCTTTGATTACTCTAGGTTCATAATAAATTTTTAAATAGGGAAGTCTGAGTCCTCCAACTTTGTTCTTTTCCAAGACAGTTTGACTTTCTAGGATCCTTACCCATCCATCATAGTCTGATGGTTGGGTATTCCATTTCTGTGAAGAAGTCTGTTGGAAATTTGATTAAAATTGTGTTGAGTATATATATTGCTTTGAGTAGAATTGATATCTTAACAATCCTTGAACACAGACTGCCCTACTTAATTAGTTCTTCTTTGATTTCTTTCAGCAATGTTTTGTACTTTTACTTGTACAAGACCTTTACATCCTTGATTAAATTTGTTTCTAGATATTGATTCTTTTAATTGCCATTGTATATGGAATTTCTTTCTTGATTTCCTCTTCAGATTGTTCATTACTATTCTATAGAAACACTGATGATTTTTGTGTATTTATCTCAAACCCCACCACTTTGCTGAATTCGTTTATTAGCTTTGGTAGCTTTGTTGTGGATTTTTCAGGATTCTCTCTGTGTAGGATCGTGTCATCTGCAAATAGGGAAAGTTTTACTTCTTTTTTTCCAATTCGGATGACTTTTATTTCTTTTTCTTGTCTAATTGCTCTAGACAGAATTTATATACAATGTTGAATAACAGTGGTGACAGTGGGCATCCTAGTCTTGTTCCTGATTTTAGAGAGAAAGGTTTCAGGCTTTCAGTCTGGTATATTATGATAGCTGTGGCATATATTTATACAGCCTTTATCATGTTAAGTAAGTTTCCTTCTATTCCTAATTTTTTAAGTGTTTTTATCAAGAATGGGTGCTGAATTTTGTCAAATGCCTTTTCTGCATTAATTGAGATGATCATGTGTTTTTCCTTCATTCTGTTAATGTGGTATATTACATTAATTGATTTTCCTCTGTTGACCCACCCTTGCATAGCTGGGATAAATTCCACTAGATCATAGGTTACAATTTTGTAATGTCTTATTGGATTTAGTTTGCTTGTATTTTGTTGAGGAGTTTTGCATCCATATTCATAAAGGTTATACTTTTATAGTCTTGTGATGTCTTTATCTGGCTTTAGTATTAGGGTGATACTGGCAATGTAGAATGAGTTGTAAGTGTTCCCTCTTCATTTTTTTTTTTTTTTTTTTAGAAGACTATGAGCAGGATTGGTGTTAATTCTTATTGGAATGTTTGGTAGAATTCACCAGTGAAGCCATCTGGTCCTGGGCTTTTCTTTGTTAGGAGGTTTTTTAAAAAAAATTATTAATTCAATCTCTTCACTTTTAATTGGTCTGTTTATATATTCTGTTTCTTCTTGAGGCAGTGTAGGTAGTTTGTGTGCTTCTAGGAATTTGTCCATTTCATCTAGGTTATTTAAATTATTTGCATATATTTGTTCATAATATCCTCATAATCATTTTTGTTTCTGTTGAGTCAGTAGTAGTATCCCATCTTTCATTTCTGCTTATAGTTGTTTGTATCCTCTCTTTTTTCTTTGTCAGTCTAGCTAAAATTTTGTCAATTTTATTGATCTTTTCAAAGAATAAAGTTTTTGTTTCATTGATTTTTCTCTATTATTTTTTTTTTAAATCTCAATTTCATTTATCTCTGCTTTAATCTTTACATATTTTCTTCTGCTAGCTTTGGGTTTAGTTTACGGTTCTTTTTCTATTTTCTTTAGTTGTAAGGCTTGGTTTCTGTTTTTGAGATCTTTCTTCTATTTTAATGTGAGCATGTAGAGCTATAAATTTCCCTCTATCTTTGCTGCATCCCATAAGTTTTTGTATATTGTGTTTTCATTCTTATTCACTTCAAGATATGTACTAGTTTCCCTTGTGATTTGATCCACTGTTTGTTTAAGCATGTGTATTTCCACATGTTTGTGAATTTTCCATTTCTCTCTGTTATTGATTTCTAGCTTCATTCCATTTTGGTTGGAGAAGTTATATTGTATGATTTCAGTATTTTAAATTCATTAAGACTTGTTTTGTGACCTAGCATTTGGACTATCCTGGAGAATGACCCATGTGCACTAGGAAAGAATGACATGTTCTATATATGTCTGTTAGGTCTAGTTGGTTCATAGTATCATTCATGTGTTCTATTTCCTTACTGATCTTCTGTCTAGATATTCTATCCACTATTGAAAGTGGTATATTGAAGTCTCCTACTCTTAATGTAGAATTGTGTATTTTTCCTTCAACTCTGTCAATATATGCTTCATATCTTTTGGCTCTGCTATTAGGGTATATATACGCATACACACACACACACACACACACACACTATTTCTTCCTTTTGAATTGACTGCTTTATCAGTATTTAGTGACCGTCTTTGTATCTTGTAACAGTTTTTGATTTAAAGTATTTCATTTGAAATTCATATAGAAACCTCATCTCTCTTTTGGTTACTATTTGCATTTATGTTTTCCATCCTTTCACTTTCAACCTACTTGTGTGTCTTTGGATTTAAGGTGATTCTCTTGTAAATAACAAAGTTGGCTCATGCTTTTTTAAATCCATTCTGCTTTTTGACTGGAGAGTTTAATCCATATACATTTATAGTAATTGCTGATAATGCAGGACTTTGTTCTGCCATTTTGATATTTAGTCTTTGTAAGTCTCATACCTCTTATGTCCCTCAATTCTTGCATTAAAACCTACTTTCATGTTTATTTAATTTTTTGTAGTGTACTATTTTGAGTCCCTTCTCATATCCTTCTGTATATATTTTTTCAGATATTTAAAAGAAATTTTCTTTATAGTTTCCATGTGGCTTAAATTTCACATCCTAAATATATAGCAATCACATATACCAGCTTAACTTCAGTAGCATACACAAACACTGTTCCTCTGCTTCTTTGTTCCTGCAACTTTTTGTTATACTTGTTACAACTTATATCTTTATATATTGTATGTCCCAAATGAGAGATTTATCATTATTTTTCATGCATTTGAATTTTAAAACCTGTAAGAATTAACACTGGAGTTACATACCAACAAATACGGTGCTATAGCATTGGCATTTATAATTATCCATATAGTTACCTTTACCGGAGATCTTTACTTCTTTATGCTGTTTTGATGCATACTTTCATTTCATTCTGAAGACCTCCCTGTCCTAGTCTTTTGGGGAACCCAGAAAATTATGTTCTTAAGCTAACCCATTCCTATGAATGTAAGCCTATTGTATGTGGGATCTTTTGGTTAGATTCAGTTAAGGGACCTTTTGATTAAATCACGTTTAATTCAATTACTTCAGTTAAAGGCCTTTGATTAGATTGCAGAACCCAAGGTGGGTCCTAATTCTTTTACTGGAGTCATATATAAACTGAGGACTGAAAGCAGAGACTCACAAAAAGAGCTGCCATTTTACCCTGCCACATGAGAGAGGACTCAAGGATTGCCTGCAGCTGCAGAAAGGGAGAGGAACCCCAAGAGGCAGAGAGGGAGACTGGAGGCTAGAATCAATAGAGCATCCCGAAGCTAAAGCTATGAATCCTGGAGGATAGGGGAGAGATGAGCCATGTGCTTGATCACCCACAGCTGAGCTTGGGGAGAAAGTGAGCCTGGAGGAGAAGGCAGAGACCAGCTGTCATTTTGCCTTGTCATACAGCAGGAGTCCAGGATCACCAGCAGCTGAACTTTGGTGAGACAGCATTCCTAGATTTGGACATTTTCACAGTTTAGGGTATGATTTTACCCTAATAAATTCCCATTATAAAAGCCAGCTCATTTCTGGTATATTGCATTGGCAGCCTTTAGCAAACTAAAACATTCCCTTTAGTATTGCTGGTAGGGCAGATCTAGTGGTGAACTCCCTCAGATTTTTAAAATCTAGGAATATCTTAATCTCTCCCTCATTTTTGGAAGACAGTCATGTTAAATATAAAATTCTTGGTTGGCAATAGTTTTCTTTCAGCCCTTTAAATATTTCTTCCCATTGCTTTCTTGTCTCCATAGATTTTGATGAGAATCTTATTGGGGCTCCCTTGTCCATAACATATTGCTTTCTCTTACAGCTTTCAAAACTCTCAGCTCATCCTGAGATGGTTTGACTTCTATGTGACTGGGTATGGTTTTCTTTGAGATTATCCTCTCTGGGGTTAATTGGGATTCTGGAATGTGTATATTCATGTCTTTTGTTAAACCGGGGAAGTTTTCTCCCATTATTTCTTTGACTATCCTTCTTTCCCTTCCTCTGTTTCTCCTTCTTTTGGGATTCTCATAATGCATATATTGTTATGTTTGATTGTGTTCCATAAGTCTCTTAAGCTCTACTTACTTTTTCCATTCTTTTTTTCTTTCTTTCCTCAGCCTGAGTCATTTCAATTGTCTTATCTTCAAGTTCACTGATTCTTTCTTCTGCCAACTCTAACCTGCTGTTGAAACCCTCTAGGGAAGTCTTCATTTCAGTTATTGTGTTCTTCAATTTTAGTATTTCTGTTTTGTTCCTCTTTAAAATTTCTCTCTTTATTGAGATTTTCATAATGTTCATTCATCATTTTACTGATATCCTTTATTCTTTCTCCATGTTTTCCTTGATCTCTTTTAGCATAATGAGATAATTTTTTAAAAAAATCTTTGGTTTGGCCAAAGTTTGGTCTTCTTTGTTGATGTTTTCTGAATTTTTACCTTGGTCCTTTGGATGGACAATCATTTACTGTTTATGTTTGTCTTGTAGTCTCTTTTTGCACACTTTACATTTTATATTTTAATATATTAACTCTAGTCTTTAGTTCTTGTGCTGTCTGTTCCTTCAGTTTATTTCCAGCTTGTGAATATGGAAGAAGTTTCCTTGAGTGCTAGAATCTAACAAAAGCAAACTAACTAAATATATATATATTTTTCACAGTCTCTGCAAACTGGTTCTTCACTGACTGGTGCTTTTCTTCAGAATTTAGGCCTCCATCAAGACTGCCACCCAGTAGACTGGAACTGACATACAGGTTGTGTGAACTGGTTGCTCTGTTACCTCCAGAACAGTACCATGAGAGACTAATTCCAAATTTTGTGGTATGGAAAGATGGGACTATTTAGAAGTCCAGAGGTGAAAGAGTGTAAGAGTCACACAAGAAGGGATCTGTGTGGAAACAGGGCAGGCAAGAAGAGGAAGAAGAAGACCTAGACCCAATATACTAAAAATGGTTAAAAGTGGAAATGAAAAAAGCATCAGTTAGATGACACATAGAAGAAGAGTATTCCTTCTCAGTTACCTGTGATCTTAGGGCACAGAAAACTATGGCAGAAATTGCCAGAGAGATGGCTTAACCTCCCTACAGGGGTTATTGGGTAAGTGGGGAAGGCTGCTTCTTAATAAGGTTATAGCCTAACATGATTGTTTCCAAACCCCACTAATTTGTGGGACATAAGAGGTTTATTAATATGCAAATTTAATGCCTTCTCATTAATTCTAAGAGAGGGGCAAGAGCAGACTAACTAGCCAATTAGAAACAACAGAAATGGAGCCAGAGCCTGGGGCAGGAACTGAAATGTAGATTGGGGCAAGGGAGCAAATCCATCAGGGTTTTCTGGTGAAGCTAGTCTTCTATTATAAGATTAAGAAAGGATAGAGCCTGATGGGTCATTACTATGTTATTTATATTCATATACCATTCTATGTTTTGTTTCTTCCTCCAGAATTGTGTCAATAGAAAACTCAGTGAGTTTATATAGAAAGAGCCTTAATTGGTTTCCTACTCTGCAATGTTTTAGGGCTAACAATGCATATGGAAGTCAGCTAGATCTCGTGGGTTACTAATTAAACTAGGATTCTATTCTTAGAACCTTAGTACCTAATGTGTGATCTTTTTCTAACGCGAGTCATCAACCTGTCAAGGACAATGCCTCCAGGGGTAAGGCCCTGCTGCCTCCACTTAAAGGATTGCTCTTCAAAAAGGAGACAATATATTCCTTTCTGGTTTCTACTCGCTTAAAGAGACTGATATGAGGATTATAAAGATAATATCTATGAAGGACTTTGAGCTCCTTCAATAAAAAATGTTGTACAAATATACCCAAAGGAATTCTGGTAGACAAACATTGTGATGTTGTATATCAATCCTTGTATCTCCATTTAGAAGTTTTTTTAAAAAACTTGGCTTATGTACAGAGGCATGCACAGGCATATATAGAAAATTCTCAGCACTAAGTATATAGTTCAGTCCTGTCCTTCAAAACAATGGCTTGGGGGTAAGTTTTCTTCAAAGCTCAGGGACCTGAACTGGGGGCTTTCCTCACAATGAGAAGTAAAGCTAAGTATAGGTGAATTCTGCGTGACAAATATTCTGAAGAGTGTTTATATATAATTTGAGTGATTGATATGATGCATCTTTCAGTGAAATGATTGTCAATCAAAATTATTTCAAGTGTTATTTTCATGTTATGTCAAGTTCTATATATTTTGCATAATTATAAACAGCTGCTCATTTTCATGAACATTGGAAGGTATGATTTTTATTTTAACAGCATTTCCCTGATACCAGTATTTATTTCAGAGAATGTGATCAAGGCACTGAAATAGGGATGTTCATATACTTTGAAGGTAGGAAGATCATTTGTATTACTTTTTTTGTTTGTTTCCTCTCTCTAAGTTTCAAACACAAGATGGTTATATAAAAAGTTACTCCTAAAAGGGGAAAGGATGAAAATGGGATGAATATTTCAAACATAAAGTTCACTTTGAAATCAGTAGTATATTTAGTAGAGGTGACAAGGAACCAAGCTGTGAGAGAGAAAGGAGAACAAGAAACTCAGGAAGCAGTGAAAATAATGATTGGGGTCAGTTGATAATCGTAAAATCAAGAAACTTGAATCTTATGGAAAAATCCATGGGTAGCTACAAAAAGAGCATTTGAAATAGGAAATGTGAGAGGAGAAGATTATTTTAGTATAGTTAAAGGAGGTAGCAGCTATGGGTGTGAAAAGAAAGAATTAATTTTAAATGTGTCCCAGAACTAAGAGGAATATTTGTTGAGAGGTGAGAGGAGGAGTGGTGAGGCAAACCTGGTTAAATGTCGTATGGTTTTTTCAAGAAAGAGTTCACATGGAATATTATGTCCAATTTTGGACAGCATATTTTCATAGGGGCATTGATGAACCAGAGGTCACAGGGACACTGGGGTGGTAAAATGTGTCAGTGGTGCCTACACAGAGAGCTAGAGAGACACGGCAGCTGTCCTTAGATATCTGTAGGTCTGCCATAAGAAAGAAAGATTACATTTTTTCAAAACAAAGAAATAGAACCATGGAAAGTTAGAGAGAGGCAGATATTTCTCCATGTAATATTTTAACAATTAGGCATGCCTCTGTCACAGGATGGACTATTGTGAAGTAATTTTCTTCCTATCTATAGAAGTATGCAAACAGAGAATATTCAATAAACTGTCTGACTAGTAGGTTTCTTTTATATTATAAGGTCCTTTCTGGCTGGAGGAGTCTCTGATTTGTGGACAGTGCTTGCATGTCCTCATAGCCATGATTCTGCACTCTGCCCTTTTATCTGGGAGCTACCTTCCAGGCGCCCCACCTGCTAGGAGTGGGAAAGGAAGCCAGATGTACTTGTTATGACCATCCTTTTGTCACAATCCATTGGCTGGCATGTTTGGCTTCAACCACTGCTTTCTACTTCTCACTTGTTATTAATTCTGGGCCCCAAGAAAAATTTCCTGAAGTCCATTTCTCTTTATTAATTATAATGTGAGAGCAATCAGGGTCCCAGCAGAAAATAAATGAATATTGAAACTGGATAATTTAAGGAGACTTTAATAAAGGGACTGATTACAAAAGTGAAGGCAGTGTATAGGGAAACAACAAAGGATGGCAAAGTCCCCCAGGACTTGAGGGGCCTAGTCAGATGTCAGAAGAGAGGGATCTGGACTGCCAAGTCTCTGGTAATTTATTGTGGTTTATTTTCTTATCCTTAATAAACTTTCATTTTTGTCCATAATTATATATTTGTAATCTTATATTCCTTTTCTTAAAAAGGAACGACCAAATAATATAAGCATTACCTGCCATAAGACCTGGATTCACCACTACCTCCATGGAATTCTAATTACAAACTAGCTCAGCAGTCAGTTTAACGTATAGGTGGTATGGGTGGCTTTGGTGCTAAAGAGTAAAATTGACTTTGTCTGGAAGCAAATGGAAAGTTTATGCATGACCAAGAAAGAGCACATGTGTATGTGTTGTCTGTGGATAAAAGAATGGCTCCTATCTATAAGCAAATGGACATCAAGGAAGCGAACTTTACCCTTTGCCGCATTCTAGCTGTTGCTTCATCTCTCTACTTCACATTTACATTTCTGGAACACACACTTTACATTAGGTGTATCTATCTCTGTCTTGGTTTGTCAGAGCTGCTATGACAAATAGCTCACAGTAGGTTGGCTTAAACAACAAGCATCTATTGTTCCATGGTTTTGAAGGCTAGAAGTGCAACATCAAGATCTTGACAGGCCATGTATTTCCCCCATAGTTTGTAGCTTACTGGTGCTGGCTTGCCACAATCCTCGGGGTTCCTTGGCTTGCATCTTCAGGTCCATCATATGGTCTTCTCCTGTAGCTTTCTCTGACTTCTGGCTTCTATGTCTTCTGGCTTCTTCAGGTTTCTGGTGACTACTGATTGACTGCATCAATTTCCTCTCTTTATAAGGTTTCCAGTAATACAAATTAAGACCCACCTTGATTCAATTTGGCCACACCTTAATTAATAATAACATCTTCAAAAGGTCCTATTTGCAAATGGGAATGTGGATTAAAATTAAGAACATGTTTTTTGCTAGAGTACATGATTCAACCCACTATAACCTCATTACTACATCTATGGCTTTGATTCCCTTTAATCAATTCTGTTCCCTTCCCCTTATCTCCCTCCTATCCTGTGGTGGTTTGGAGTGATATACCCCAGAAAAGCATGTTTTTAAACTTAATCCATTCCTGTGCGTGTGAATCTATTGTAAGTAGGACCTTTCTGATGAGTTTACTTCAGTTAAGATGTGGTCCACCTCAGTCAGAGTGGGTCTTCATCCTATTACTGGAGTCCTTTGTAAGAGAATGAAATTCAGAGGGAGAGAGAAAGCCAGAGGGAACAGTTGGAAGCTGAACAACAGCAGAACCCAGAAGAGAAGGGACAGACCAGGAGATGCAGCCATTTGCCTTACCATATGACAAGCTAAGGACCAAGGATCACCAGCAGCCAGCCCTCGAATTCCACAGTCTTTGGGGAGAAAGCATTGCCTTGATGATGCCTTGATGCCTTTATTTGGATTTTTCCCTTATCTTAAAACCATAAGATAAAACCTAATCTTAAATTCTCATTGTTTAAGCTGAACTATTGCATGGTATTTCCTTTGGTTCCTCAGGAAACTAAAACATATCTCTAGAAGCTGCCACCCTCAAATTGGATATTGACAACTTCATAAAAAATACAAAGTACAATTTTTAATATTGTTTTTGCAACTTTTGACTTGATGTTTCACCAGTCCATCCATTTTCCCTTCAGCTATGACTACCATGGCTACCTCAAAAAGGTTGGTGTGGCAATTTCAGATTATTTATGAATCCCAAAAAGACTATGTTTATAAACTAATCCACTCTGGGTATGATACCCTTTGATTATATTGGATTCAGTCAAGGGGTTCTTGATTAAATTACCTGTTGAGATTAGGGCTTTGATTCAACCACATCCATAAGGTATGAATCAGGTTGAGTCTCCACCCCCTTTATGGATTGATATAAATGGACACTCACTCAAGAAGACACACAAGAAGAGAGAGAACTCTGTCATGTTTGATCCTGGGGTCCCAGGGAGAGATCAACCATTTGCCTGATAGTTTGCAGCTGAAGAGAACAGAGCAGCTGAGCAGCTGAGAAGGCCAGGAAAGAAACGAGCCCTATACTAGAGACTGATACAGGAAGCCCTGAGAGACAAGGCAGAGATGAGCTACCATCTTGCTTCCACACGTGGCAATTAACTTTGGTGAGAAAGCAACCTTGAGTTGGACTCTTTAGGTCCTTTTAACTGTAAGCTTTTACCCAAATAAATACCCTTTGTAAAAGCCAACAGATTTCTGGTACTTTGCATCAGCACCCCTTTGGCAGACTAATACAGTTGGCTATCTAAATTCTGGCTTCTGTGGTTATCATTTGCTTTGGAGATTCTATTTTACAATTTTTCCATGTCTACTGGAATTTCTTAGTCATCTTTCCTACTCTCCCATTGGGTCAGGTCCATCCTATACTGAGAAAACACATATTTCCTTGTAGATCTCATTTTGCAGTAACTTTTTGCTTTCTTTTCCCTCTAACCCACATCTCTGTTCAGTCCATACAACTGAATCCTCTTCCATCTGGAGTATTCATGGTCAGCGTTCCTCTTCTGGAGTTAACCTTCCTTTAATCATGGCTCATAGTAACTGCAAGCATTGGTATCTCAAACCACTCATCCAACATACAACCCCACTCCTCAATTCTTGAAGACATCCTATATAGATTCATGAAGCACATCCGCCTGTTTGCCAGGAGTTATATAATTTCTTCATTTAAGGTTAATTTGCTCGAATTCTGTTTTGTACAGTTTCATCCCTACTTTTTATAAAGTTGCAGGATACATCTATAATCATTCCTTTGTGCCACTTACCATGTGCCAGACTGAATGAAAAGCACTTAATTTGACCTCATTTACCTAGCAGCCATATGAAGTAGTTGTGGTTATCCTTTTTTCATGAATGAGGGAATCAAGCCTTAGAGAAGGCAAATAAACTGCCCAAAGTTTAGAGTTGGGATCTCAATGGTATTTGAACTCAGGTGTCTCTGATCCCAAAGTCTATGATATTAATCACTGTTTCAGTGCTTCTCAACATGGATGATCTGCTTAGGGCCATCTGGAGTGCCTATTTAAAGTGAAGATTCCTAGGTCCCACCCCATATCTTTTTGAATGGTGAAAAAGAATCAGTTACTTGAAGATCTAGTGGAGGTGGGAATAAGCCTCGATGTTCAAGGATCAGAAAGAGCCCAGTGAAGCTAGAGTATAGTGAGACCAGAGAGGTAGAAGGGGCCAGATTATAAGCATATTGAGGTTTTGGATTTTTTTTCAATTAGATGAGAAGCTCTTGGACAGTTGTAAGCAAACAAGGGGTAAGGTCTGCCTTACATTTTAACAGAAGGCAACTGTCCACCAAGGAGTGTAGAATTGTGGAGTTGTTGCAGGCAAGCAGCTGTCCAGCCAGGGCTTCCCCTTGCATCTAGAGAGGCTGTGGATAAATTCTAGCCATTGGAATGTGAGCAGAAGTGATTTGTGCACCACTTTTGGCCAGAGGTATTGAAGGAGCCAATGTGCCTGCTTCACTCTCTCTTCCCCCTCTACCAGCTGTATGCTGACTTCATGTATTAAAGTTGACTGAGCTTTGCCCCTCCCCACCCCCACCCCCACTTTTCACTGATGAGGAATCCTTACACAGAAGTATGAGGTGAGGGAGATGTAAAAATTTATGTTACTAAAAATTTGGGTATTTCTTTGTTATAGTAGCTACTTTTGTCTTAAATGATGCAGGTGACATGACTTGGGTTTTACTAAGAGCACTTTGGCTACTGTGTGCAGAATAGTCTGAGGGGATCACCACAAGGGTGGAAGAAGGGAGACCAGTTAGGAGGCTGTTGCTATAGTTCTAATGCAGCTGGCAGTAGCTTAGACTAGGTTGGAGGACCCAGAGTTGTGGTAAGTGGAGATACGAGATATATTTTGAAGGAATTTGCCCTGAAACCAGCAAGATGTGTAGATGGATTAGATGTTGGTTGTAACAGGAGAATCAAAGTTCTGCAAGGTTTTTTGGCTTGAACTCACCGAAAGAACATATTCCATTTTCTGAGATGGGGACCAGATCTCCTGAAATCCTTTCTTGTTTGCAGTCCTCCCAGACAGCTCAATTTGCCCATAATAGCCACCTAGATGCAGCTCTTAGATGGCATAATTCATCAATTGTGACTTCATCCATACTTCATGGGCCCCACATGTGCTTCACAGGTTGGTGCTCAAAGAACTGTTTGTCTGACACTCTCTCAGTCTGAACAACTGACAACTTCATAAGATGAAACTTGTAATCATGACAATTTTAACCTCAGATGATTTAAGGTGATTTTCCTATTTCTTACCAGGCCAGAGGACAGATAGAGAAGGATTGTGTTTTAATGTCTGGAATTAGGAAGTAAAGTTTATGGCGCTAATGACAGTTTCTGTTAGTTTGGGGCTCACCTTGATTTGGAGTGTGGTTACAACATACTTTATGACCACAATAGCTCTGACTGGATTTATGTTTATTGCTTCCTTTCCTCTCTATTCTCTGACCATGGGTCCACTCAGTGTCATGTCTGTACAGGGCAGGGTTCTCTCTATTTATCCCATGCTATACTAGATTGCACTTGCCATGGTGTCTGGACTTTTGGAAGATAACATCCTGCAAAAGAGGGATAGGGTACAAAAAAGAAGAGGTAGTATGAAAGAGAAATATGACAGTGGATATGAAAGAAAAAATAGATAATTGAGTTCCTCCTTCCCCTCAATTAACCAAAGAGTCAGAACATGTATCAGGATGTTACTTTAAGCTCTATATTGCCCTAGGAACTTTGTAGGGAAGCTTTAGTTATGGCCCTTTCCATCCAAGTTTCAATCAGGGGCACCTAATGCAAACAGAGTAATGAATCAAGATGCTATCTACCAGGAGTAGGCCATACCAGTAAGTGTGGTAGGAATTTGGAAATGAAGCAGCTTTGTGAGGGCTGGAGCGGTTAATCAATGATGTGTGGTGATTGTTTCTTTTGGAACATGGTCATGGGAAGGCCCTTCCTGCCTACTTTAAGCTGGTAAAAGAGAATCCTCAGAAAGGCCAGATATCTAGAGCTGCACCCAAGAGGCTTAGCATATGGATATGTGTTATGGTTTAAGGGCAGTCTTGTAGCCTTTTCCTTTACTGCCACCTGGACAGTCACTATTAGAACTTGAGTCCTCTGTGACCAACAGTGCTATCCATAGGCATGCTCAAGATGGAACTAAACCATGTTCTCCAACCATGAGATGGTTTGTCTCACAGCTTTTCATCTCTTGAATGTTAAGGGAGAGGGGAACCGAGGGTGAAGGGAGAAAGTACAGAAAGGGGGGCTCATTATACATCCTAGGGAAGCTGTTCCTGCTGATCTGCCATCCCCTACTTCTCCCACCCATGCCTTGTTGCCTTGTTGCTTCTTTTCACACATACTCTATAATTCTCCATCTGTTTCCAGCCCAGTGGCTTCTACAACTAACCAAGTGAGAGAAATGAGCAGTAGTGACATTCTATAGAGACTTTTGTTCATTCATTCATACAGTCATTCAAGATGGTATTTAATCCAAAGACAAGTGTGATGGTTAAGTTAATGTGTCAACTTGGCTAGGTTATGGTGTCCAGTTGTTTGACCAACCAAGCATTGGCCTGATTGTTACTGTGAGGATCTATCAGGGATTTAAATCATCAGTAAGTTGATTGCATCTATGGCTTATTACATGTACAATCAACTAAGGAGATTGATTTCAAAATGAGAGAAGTCTTATCCAATCAGCTGAAGGCCTTAAAGGGACAACTGATGATTTCAGCAGTCAGAAGGAAGAATTTCCATCTCTAGTTCAGCCAGCCAGCTTCTCCTGGGGAATTCATTGAAAACCTTCATTGGAATTCCCAGCTTGCAGCCTGCCCTGTGGAATTTGGACTTGCCCATCTCCACAATTTCACGAGCCAATTCATAAAATAAATCCCTGGAGAATACTGACTAATACAATTAGGAAGACATAGCCCTTGTCCTCAAGCAGTCCTATCTGTGCTAAGCTAATATGAGTTAATATGATTATAGAATTGTGAGAACAAAGTGCTCTAGAAGCCAACAAGAAGGGACCAACTGGTCCTGCAGATTGTGTATGTGCATGCATGTGCTTGTTGTGTAACAAAAGGCAAGTTTCACAAAGGATATGATATTTGAAGAGAGAGATGAGTATGATTTCATCATGTGGAGAAGGGGGAAGGGCAGAGAAGATATAAGATAAGAAACATGTGAAAAGGCATTATATTTACATCCAAAAACTCAATCCTCTATCCTTATTTATTCTTGGCTGAATAAATCAGTATGCACTATCATACCATAATATAATGATTTATCAATATGAAGAATGGCCTATACTTTCTCTGTATAATCTCTCGTTGGTGTCATTAGTGATATGAGCTGGAAACTTGAGCATATCCTGCTATAAAGTTATTGGTACCATAAGGCATGGTTTATGTTTTGTTTCCTCTGATTTAGTTTTGCTTTCAACCTATAATTTGACATGCACAATTTACTGGGTATAATGTGGTCAATTTGCTACAAATGATCTTGGGAAAACTGATGGTAAATGATCTACACAAAATTAAGATAAAACCACACAGTCTCCCACTAGATGGCATAGGAAGAACTGGAAATTCTGGCATGATAACTAATTCTCACACTAAGCTCCATAAACAGAAATTTCTATTTCTATGGTTACATGATTCTGAGTTTTTCTTTTAAAAGCAAATACTCATGTTCCAAAATGGAAGCATAAGATGCTCCAGGGTCACATTCCCCCACAGAATCTTTGAACAACTGGTAAAAAATTGCTGAGCCATTTTCCTCAAAACTCCAGAAAACAGTTAAAGGGTTGCAGTAACTGTATGAGTGCTGAATCAAGACCACCTAACTTTAAAAAATGGTAAGGGATGTTCATGGTGACTTTGCTGACCCCTCTCCATCCCTTCCCTGGCACAATATGGAGCCAGCCTGTACTTCTATTGTGGATCCTTGGGCCTGTTCCAGAGGGAGCAGAGTAACCCCTATGTGCATAATGGGGAGCCTGTGTGTTGGTGCCAATCTATTAGGTGGCAGTCTGAAAGATTATACCAGGAAATTCCTCTCTGACTAGTGCTCCCAGAATTTGCCCTGCGGGTAGAAGCAGCTCGCAGACAGCTAAGGAAGCTAAGTAACAATTAAATCAAAGCAGCCTTGGACAAAGTGTTACCTGATTTAAGATATACAATAAAGCGCCTGGGGTGGGTGGGAAAAGTCTACTTATAGGGAGTATAGGGGGCACTCAAATTCCTGGAAATGGGAATTCCTAAGATCACAAGCATAATCACAGGGCAAGACACAGACTCAGAAATGATGGCAAGGACCTCACATTTTTGCCTCAGGCTAATCTTCTTGATAGGAGAACTAAACTCTGAAGGAGAGCACCAGCCAGCACAGAAGCAATGTGCAGACTGTGAAAGATGGTTTTTGTTTTTTGTTTGTTTTTGCATTTTATTGTTTGTTTTCTTAGATCCTGGCACCCAAGGAAATCTTTGCCAAATCACTAGCTGGACACAAACTTAAGGAACAGGTGCTCAGTAAATAAATGCCAGAGTTAATACATTAAAATATAAAAATGGAAAATGTACAACAAAAATGACAAGACAAAAAAACAGGAAATGATGGTCCATCCAAAGAAGCAAGGTAAAAATTCAGAAATTGTCAAAAAGAAGACCAGACTTTGGCTATAGCAAAGACTTTTAAAAAATGATCAATATGCTCAAAATGATCAAGGAAAACACAGAGAAATAAATAAAGGATATCAGGAAAACGATTAACATTACGAGGATCTCAATAAAAAGACAGAAAATTTTGAAAGGAACCAAAGAGAAATACAGGAGTTGAAGAACACTGGAATGAAAACTTCCCTAGAGGGTTTCAACAGGTTAGAGACGGCAGAAGAAAGAATCAGTGAATTCAAAGGTAAGACATTGAAATGAATCAGGCTGAGGAAAGGAAAGAAAAAAAGATTGAAATAAAAATGAACAGATCTCAAGAGACCTATGGGACAATATATGCATCATGGGAACCCCAAAATGAGGAGAAAGAGAAGAAGGGGCAGAATGATATTCAAAGAAATAATGGCAGAAAACTTCCCCAATTTAACAAAAGACATGAATATACACATTCCAGAATCCCAATGAACCCAAACAGGATAAACTCAAAGATAGCCATGCCCAGTAACAAAGTAGTCAAACTGTTGAATGTCAAGGATGAGTTTTGAAAGCTTCAAGAGAAAGCAATATGTTACGGACAAGGGAACCCCAATAAGATTAAGAGCCAATTTCTCATCAGAATCCATGGAGGCAAGAAGGCAGTGGGATGAAATATTTAAAGTGCTGAAAGAAAACAATTGCTGACTAAGAATTTTATACATAGACTGTCTTCCAAAAATGAGGAAGGGATTAAGATATTCCCAGATAAATAAAAGCTGAGCTGCGAATATTCTTGCTGACCTAATTTTGTGATAATAAAGGTAAACTAAACATTCACTATGTTAAAAACCATGCATGTGTCCCCAGATCTAGTTTTTCTCCCTAGGTCTGGTTTTTAGAATGCTGGTGATAAACTAGGCCTGATTTATTATATGACCATCCTGTGTGGGAAAAGACTGTAACTTTGGGTATCTTTGGTCAACCTTAAGAGATATAGCAGGGGACAGATGTGGCTTGGGTCTTTGGGTGTCTGTCTTCCATATGGAGGACCTGAGTTCGATTCCCAGGACCTCCCGGTAAAATTAAAAAAAGAAAAATATAGAAGGAGTGTGGGCCACCAGGCCCCATGTGCAGGTAAGCCGCCAGGCCCCGTGCACAGGTGAGCCACCAGGCCCAGCGAGTGTGTGTGCCACCAAGCCCCACAAGCCACACAGCAAGATGATGATGTAACAGGAAAGTGACACATGGGAGAGCCAAGACGAGACGCACTGAAAAACCAGGAACTAAGGTGGTGCAGGTGGTAGGACGCCTCTCTCCCACATCAAAGATTCCGAAGATCAAATCCCAGTGAAGACAGGAGGAGAAGGATGAGAAGAGAGGGCAGGAAATTGACATAGAGAGTTGCCCAGTGAATGGACACAGAAACAGCAAAAACAGTGGGGGTGAGGGTGGTGAAATGGATAAAAGTAAGTAAATAAATAAATCCTTAAAAAAATGTATAGGGGAGGAAGATACAGACTGTAGTTAGTAATACTTTGACGATGCTCTTTCATGATTTAACAAATGTTTCGAAACAATACAGGGTGTTTTGGGGGGGTGATGTGTGGAAGCCCTGTATGATGTTATGCATGTTTGTTTTGTAAGTTCATGATGTTTACTGAACACTTATAGTTTATGTATGTTCATGTATGAATGATATACTTCAATAAATTGTTTAAAAAAAAAAAAAAAAAAGCTGAGGGACATCACCACTAGACCTGTCCTACCAGCAATGCTAAAAGGAGTTTTTTGAGAATGAAATGAAGACACTAACCAGTGGTTCAAAGCAGCGTAAAGAAATAAAGAGGTCCTGAAAAGGTAACCATATGGGTAATTATAAATGCCAGTGCTATATTTGTTGGTATGTAACTCCAAATTTAATTCTTACAGCTTCTAAAATGCAAATGCATGAAAAGTAATGATAACTCTATGATTTGGGAAACACAATGTATAAAGATATAATTTGTAACAAGTATAACAAAAAGTTGGATGAACAGAGGGGTGTAGGAACAGTGTTTGTGTATGCTACTGAAGTTAAACTGGTATCAAATCAAATGTGATTGCTATATATTTAGGATGTGAAATTTAAGCCCGATGGAAACCATGAAGAAAATTTCTTTTAAAATATCTGAAAAATGTATATAGAAGGAAATAAAAAGGGACTCAAAATGGTAAAACTACAAAAAAATCAAATAAATATGAAAGTAGGCATTAATGCAAGAATTGTGGGACATAAAAGTATGAGACATACAAAAACCAAAGATCAAAATCATAGAAAAACATCCTGCATTATCAGTAATTTTAAATGGGAGTGAATTAAACTTTCCAGTCAAAGACAGAGGTTGACCAGAATGGATTAAAAAATATTACCCCACTATATGCTGTTTATAAGAGACCTTAAATCCAAAGACACAGATGGGTTGAAGGTGAAAGGATGGAAAAAATATACAATGCAAATAGTAACCAAAAGAGAGATGGTGTTGCTGTACTAAAATCAGATAAAATACTTCAAGTCAAAAATTGTTGTAAGGAACAAAGAAGGTCACTAATACTAATAAAGGGGTCAATTCAACAAGAAGATATAACAATTGAAAAAATATATGCACCTAATGGCAGAGTCCCAAAATATATGAAGCAAATATTCACAAATCTGAAGGGAAAAATTGACAGTTCTATATTAACAATAGGAGACCTCAATACAACACATTAATTTAAAACTGGGCAAAAGGCATAAATAGATATTTCTCCAAAGAAGATATACAAATGGCCAATAAGCACATGAAATGATGCTCAACATCATTAACCATTAGGGAAATGCAAATCAAAACCACAATAAGATACCATTTCACACCCCCTAGAATGGTTAGTATTAGCAGAAAATAACAAATATAGGAGAGGATGCGGTGAAATAGGCATGCTCATTCATTGTTCTTGGGAATGTAAAATGCTGCAGCCACTGTGGAAAACAGTTTGGTGGTTCCTCAGATGGCTAAGTGTAGAACAACCATATTACCTGGCAATCCCACTTCTAGGTATATACTCCAAAGAATTGAAAGTATCGATCAGATATTTGCATACCATGTTCATAGCGGCATTATTCACAATTGCCAAAAAAGGGAAACCACTGAAGTTTTCATCAACAAAAGAATAGATAAACAATATATGGTATATATACATACAATGAATGAAGTTTTGATACATGCTACAACATCAATGAACTCTGAAGCATCGTGCTAAGTGAAGTATGTCAGACACAGAAGAGCAAATATTGTATGATCTCACTTAAAAGCAATAATTAGAATATGCAAATGTATAAAGTCAGAAACTAGAATACAGGTTACCAGGGGCCAGGGTGGAGGTAAAGAATGGGGATTTAATACTTAATTGGTTTTTGTTTAAGGTGATGGAAAAATGTTAGTAATGGATGGTGGTGATGGTAGTGCAACATTGTGAATGTAATTAACACCACTGAATTGTATATTTGACTGTGTTTTAAAGGGGGGGTTTTAGGTTGTATATATGTTATCAGAATACAAATTTAAGAAAACCAGAGAATTGTACAACACAGTGAAACCTAATGTGAACTATGAACTATAATCAATAGTATAAATATAATAATATTGTTTCATCAATTGTGACAAAGGGACCACACTAATGCAAAATGTTAATAATAGGAAAAACTGAGAATTCTCTACTTTTGCATGATATTTGTGTATACCTCTTATAGAAATTTTTTATAAACTAAAGCAAATAGTCTATAAATTATACCTCTGGAACTATATTTCCTCTTTCACAATATTTATTTTAAAGTAGGTAATAAAAGCATATGGTTTAAAACTCATAGTAAAATGTCTTAGCAGTTTAAAAACATTCTTTTTTCATCAAATTATTTTCCTAATTCATTATTAATTATTCCAGAGTAGAATTTGTAAATAATGCATTCTTGCCAGTCAAGGTTTAGTTGAATGATCTCACTCTCGTAAGTTCCTGGCATAGGAAAGAAAATAAAAGTCAATAATTCCATGTTATTGTAACCCTGGAAGATAAGGCACTGCAAGCCACCAACAGCTCAGACCTACAGATTTTACAGAGCAATTAAAAATGAAGCAATACATATTTACTGAATAGGACTAGGAAGGAACTATCATGTGACCGTGTAAGTCCGCAGTTCTTTAAGAACACTAACCAGTATTAACGATAGTATAAAAGAAATCCTATTAATACCATTCCCTAACACTTGGCCATTAATAGCAAAACCTGTCTAATCCCCTTATAATTACCTAATATGTTGAGTCACAATTTTTTTTTCTTTTTATGTGAACTAATCTAGCTCTATTTTATGAATGTTGGTGGAATGTGATTTTTCATAAACTCCCATAAGTGAATGGTGGGGAGGCGGAGCTATATTCTGAGAATGCAGCTAGTTTTTTCTGGGCACACCGGGTCTCAAACTTCCCCAAATTCCTACTCCTGAGTTTCCTGGAGTAGTCTGTAGCCGATGGACACCTATGCTTGGAATGACTGCTTGGTCACGAATACAAGGCCAAGTAATTATATCTTCCAGTTAAATTCCAGTCTTTTGCTATAACTGATAGCACAGCACCATAAAGACTCCATTCAACACACATTTATTGGATATCTTCTTTGTGCAACACTCTGGTGGATGGATGCTGAGCTAGCTAGCTTAAACAGTATGACTCTGTAATGTCGGGGCAGCAGGTAAGGAGGCAGGAAGAGTTTCACGTTCAATAATGGTCTTTTATTGGGTCCAGGGCCTCATGAATCACTGGAGTTTGCAATACTGAAACCAAAAGAAAACAACACTTAACTTGAAACACAGTGCCCCATGGCACACACATGATATTCTACTTAATGAATGAGAGTTCTCACTGAATGATTCTATTTCAATAATTGCAGCAATCTGATAGGTTTCAAGAAATGGAGCATAAAAGTCAGTTTCTGCTGGATCTTGGGGCAGTGCTCTAAATGCCAGTTTTCTCCTTCATTATGTAGCCCTTGGATGTCTCTCATGAGAATTTCCTGGAGTTTTTGTTTTAATGCAGATTACTAAGGGTAGATCACTGAATCACATCTTCAGATTGCTTGCCCAGGAGGCCACAGCAGAAACCTTGAGTGAACCTGTTCCCAAGCACATGTAAGACTACCACGGGCACTCCATGAAATCTCCCAGAGAGACTTTGAGGCCTCACGATGTGAGTTCCTAAGCACAGGTGGGGTCCAGAAGCATCACAATTTGAGCTTTGACATTAATGCCGTCTTATTTCCTGCTGTTATACTTTAGGTAAAGACCGGTCTACAAATGTCCTCTCCCCACAGGAATAGCAAGGAGTTAATTGACAGTAGGCACCTAGTATGGGTTCTATTTTAATAATTTATTTACAAGAAATTATTTAGCTGAAATGATTTACTTCAGGTCAATAAGTTTTAAAACCAGCAAAAATTATGCGTCTCGTCCAGTGCCTAGACTTACCTAATTCACTGAAGCGTAGAGCTATCAGAAGTCAAAATGCAAAGAAGAACTGTCATGGATCCCTGCATGTCCTGGTAAATGTTTTTACTTCAAAACAGAATTAAGTTTGGGGAAGTTGTGTAGAAAGAAAGTGATTTTTAAAGTTTAAAAAGTTTTTAAAGTTTTCCATCTACTTGTCAGTATATATACATTTACATACACACACATATATGTGTATGAATATATGTGTTATATGGATGCACATATATGTGTGTATGTATGTTAAGGACATAGGCTCTACAATGAGCCCAGCATTGCATTGTGCTGGGAAGTTCAAATGTTTTCTTTCCTATTTCTTACAGCAGTTCTGCTGGATAGTAATTATTGTGTTACCCATTTTACTCAATAGGAACCTTAAGCTTGAGTAATTTGCCCAAGGTCACAAAGAAGGAAGATCACAAGGCAAAGGAAGATCCTGAACTGTTCAGATTTCATAGTGTTTCCATTATACCATGCTTGTAAACAAACAATGAAATTAATTACTGCATAAAAGAAAAGAAAGGTATTAAATTATAAAACCTCTGTGACAATTTTTTTCTTTTGCAATATCAGAAACATCCAGCAGGCTGTACCCCTGAATCAGTTTTCTAATTGAAACCCAAGCCATTAAACAATGGTTTTCTTAGTACTTCAGCTGTTTTTTATGTATTATTTTAAATTAAATACACAACAGTAATTTACAACCTATGAGATGTACACCTGGAAGTCAAAAGAAAATATTGTTTTTCGTGCATTGGCTTTAGGTTCCTAACTGATTTTTTCAGATTAAAATACACCCCCATTAGAATTGGTTGTGAAAACTATTGATGCTTCCACAGCTAGAGACAGAGCTTTATTTTATTCCCGCACTAGAAAAACCATGCTCTTTTATTGCAGGCTGCCACACAGGGTTAGCCTGGTTTGCAGAAGTTTTATTCATTTACCAGTATTTCTCCAACAGTGGCCATGGCACAGTTTCTTTTAGAATCACCTTGCATAGTGGTTCTCAAAGGGTTGTCTCCAACCAGCAGCATCAACATCACCTGGGAACTTGTTAAGTAAGTCCACAGACCCTACCCTGGACCTACTGAATCAGAAACTCTGGGAACGGTATCCAGCAATCTGTGTTTTAACAAGTCCTCAAGTGATTCTGATGTACACTAAAGCTAGAGAACCACGACCGCCTACAGTTATTTAAAATGTAGATTTCTGATTCTGATTGAATCAGAATCTCTGGGGTCTAGGAATCTGCATTTTTAAACAAATATCCCAGTGATTCTTAGCCACATAGAAGTTTGAAAACCACACTGGTCCACGTGTTATATTTGAGGGGACAAGGAAGGACTTTCCCTTAACTTTTCTCTCCACTTCTTGATCAAAATGCAATGAATTTTTTTTAGAATTAAGCAAGTCTATCTCCTTTAATTCCTAAGAACATTGTCATAAACATTTTATAGTGAATTTATTTTACTATCTAGGCATTTCACCCTCAGGGGAGAACTAGAAAAGTGGACTAATAAAAGGCAGGGGCATTGAAAAAAGAGAGATTACAAAAACTTACTTTGAATGCTTTGCCTCCTAGTGAGGCAACTCACACCATTCATTAGAGGGAAATTATAGTTTCAGTGTAACATCCTTTGGCTAAGCCCCCACCCCCCACCCCCAGAGGATTGAAAATGTCTACATGGCAGTAATCAAGCAATACACATACACTGGGTGTGGCTAATAATGTATTGTGGTGTGTTTTTTGTTTTGTGTTTATTTTTTAGTTTAAATAGAACCTATATCGTTAAGGGCATAAAACAAAATACAAGTCACATAGAAAAATTAATCTACTTTATCGTATCACTTCAATATTTTTCAAACGGTATTATACAGCTTAGTGGCCAGACTGGGCTCACATGACTTCCTTTTGCTTCAAAATAAATATATAAATCAAGATAGAAGAAAATAAAAGAAATCTTCCCTAGAAGGATGAAGAGTGTTAATGATCAGGACACAGGAAAGAAAGGGCTCCAGAACTGAAAGAAATTTTAAAAGATACATCCCAGCATGGTTTAAATAGTGGCAGTAAATTTGGAAAAATGTCAGTTTACGATTTTGAAAGCCAACCCTCCTTTTGATATATGCTTTGTCTTTCCAAAAAACAAAAACAAACAAACAAAGCCAAAGATCCCTTTTCTCTGTGGTAGATTGAATTATGTACCCCAATTTAGACATGTTCTTAATCTTAATCCACATTCCTGAGGGTATGAACCCATTGAAGATGGAATCTCTTGAAAATGCTGTTTTAAGTTAAGGAGTGGCCCAACTGAATGAGGTTGGGTCTTTTTTTTTTTTTTTTTTTTTAAGGATATGAACGTTAAATTTACCGAAGAAGAATAAAAATGTCCAAAAAAATATAAAATATATGACATCACTAGAAATAAAAATGATGAATTTATGTAGCCATGAGCTAAATTTTGGCCTTCATAATCACCAAATATTTAAAAGAAGATGATAACATTCATTATTTGCAGTAGTGCTGGGAAAGTCTCTCTCATACACTCTTTTTTTTTTCTTCATTAGTGTGGTACATTTGTTACAATTGATGAACACATTTTGGAGCATTGCCACTAAGTGTATATTAGAGTTTAAATTGTAGTTTACACTCTCTCCTGCACAATTTTGTAAGTTATGACAAGATATATAATGGCCTGGATCTGTCACTGCAGTGTCATTCAGGACAATTCCCAAGTCCCAAAAATGCCCCCATATTATACCTCTTTTTATCTCTCCCTCCCATCAGAACCTCCAGTGGCCACTGTCTCCACATCAATGATAACAGTTCTTCCATTGCTAGAATAACAGTAAGTCTATAGTAGAATAACAGTAAGTCAACTCTAGTCCATTGTTTATTCCCCAATCCTGAGGATACTGGGATGGGGATGCCCACTCTGCTTCTAATTGAGAGGGGGCTTACATCTCATGTGGCAGATGGATGGGACTACCTTACTTGCAGTTGTAGACTCTCTCTGTTCCTTGGGAAGGTCATTGTCCATCATCATCTCCTTGTTAGTTGTCCTGGGTGAGTCCAATGAACTGGAGAGTAGGTGTTGCAATGCTGTTGAGATTCAGAGCCCAACTGGCACATGGAAAGCCCAAAGATTTAAGTCTCTTGGACGGAAACCTATGAACTCTAGTACTAACTATAGGTTCAGATAGAAGGGGCAGAAGAGCCATGTGTAGGGAAACCATAGCTGAGCCCAACTCTGTCACACTGGGGAGCATAAATTCCAAAGTAGTCCCCACTGGTAGGGTGCCAAACTCCTGAGCTGTCTACCCTGCCTATAGTGTCTGGGTGTCTCCAGAGCCTTCAGGAGCCCTGCTACTTGAGGCAATATTTACTTTGGCAGTCAATGAGATACTGCTGAGACATGCATAAGCGCAACCTCTGGAATGACTTCCTGACTCACTTTGAAGTCTCTTAGCCACATAAACTCATTTGTCTTTACCCTTTCCCCCTTTTGGTCAAGGTCTTTTTCCAGTTGCATTGCAAGTTAGTGCTTGGTAGTAATCCCTCAGTGCCAGGGAGGCTCATGCCTGGGAGTCATGTCCCATGCTAGGAGGAAGGTAATGCATTTATATGCTGAGTTTGACTTAGAGAGAGGCCACATTTGAGCAACAAGAGGCTCTCAGGAGGTAACTCTTAGGGATCCTATAATACTAGGCTAAGTTTGAATTTCAAAAGTAAAGGTTCATAAGTACAGTCATCACTATTAATGGCCTATTAATAGTCCATCCTCCCTCACTAGTCACTGCCCCTGTACTAGGGAGATTCTTGCTGTCCCATTAGAGAATGTGGCAGAACTCCTCAGGATGGGAATTCGGTATTATTTTGTTATTGTGTGAATCTCCACCCACTGTGACAATGCACCACTAACACTTGAACACATTCATATGCCTTATATCTATGCCCCACATGAATCTCCTCCCATGCATCCCCCATCTTTGACACCCCGCACAAATGATCCTCCCCTTCCACAGTTTTAACCCTTCTGTGATCCAAAGCGTCTTCAAAATTGAAGTTAACAAAATAACCAAATACAATTAATAGGAAAATGATATAATAATGATAGTTTTTAAAATAATGAATAAAATACAAAAATTTTCTTTTAATTTGAGATAAAAAACATTGAAAAATATAAAATTAAAAAAATTTTTGACATTATTTCTTTCATCACTGTAAGATCTGTTGTCTTGTATGTACAGTGACATTTTCTTCCATTTATTCCCCCAGCATCTTATTTTTTTCATTTTGTCTTCCAAAAAGCTTTAGGTTACAGAAAAGTCATGTACAGAATGTAGAGGAGTCCCATATAACCAATATCCTTCCCCCCCTTTCCCCTTTCCCCTATTAATAACATTTTACATGTGGATGGTACGTTTGTTACAACTGATGTACAAATATTGATACATTGCTACTAACCATGTTCAATAATTTACATTATGGTTTACATTTTGGACCATACACTTTTATAGATTTTGATTAAATTTAATATGGTCCGTATTCATCACTGCAAAATCATGTAGAACAATTCCATTGCCCCCAAAATGCCCCATGTTCCATCTATTCTCTTCCATTATTTGGGTCCTTCGTAAGCAGAAAAAATTCAGACATAGTGAGAGAAAGCCACAGGGAGGAGCCAGAGGCCGGAAGTCAGCGGAACCTGGAAAGCAAAGGATAAGATATTGTCATGTGATGGAAAAGTCAAGGAACCCTAGAGATTGCTGGCAAGCCAACACCAGCATGACCTTGCTGATGCCTGCTTTTGGATTTCTCCAAGCCTCAAAATCATGAAACAATAAATACCCATTGTTTAGGCCAACCCACTGTGGTATTTGTGAGCAGCTCAGGAAAACTTAGTCTACTGAAAAACAACTACAATGCTTCCTACATGGTTGAGCCACTTTTGCATCAAGCCAATCAGAGTCTAAGGAGGTCAACCCAATGAACGGGGCTTTCCAGGGCAGCAATCCGTAGCTGGTTTCTCAAGATCTTCACAGAAAGAAGTAGAGTGGGATTTATGACTTACCCCTATCCTGAGTCCCTGACACCAAGCCAGGACAAATGCAGGTCTCTCTTATGAAGTAATCCAAAGATGCCAAAACTTGAAAGGGGACTTGGGGATTTATTTTTATACTGGCATTAATTTAATGACTGTCAGTCTATGTGACTATATATAAAGGCAATTATTCTCACTTTAATTCACTCCTTCAGAGTTCTCAGAAATATTTACTGCTGTGACCTCAATTCTTGCCCTTTTCTATTTCTCCTCCCACTGTCTAGAAATCAAATTACCCTCCTCCTAAAAATTCTTCATATCCCATCAGGTTTAGGTAAAAAATGAAAAAAAAAATAAAATAAAAAATAAACATTGATGTCTGAAAGCTTCAGCTGATAGACTAGAAAAGAAGGTTGCAAACTGCTTTGGAATGAGACAAAATGGTGTCTGTTCTGCCTTCTGAAGGGCTGCTCTTTGTGCTGGTGCTTTTGTGAAATACTGTGTCACCCACGCCACCCATTACAATGCTCACAACATTCACATATCTGATCCGGAGGAAATGTAGCTGGCGCTGTATTTATTCCTGTTACCTCCTGTCTCAAAGCAAAATGCCAGTGCTTCATGCAGCCTGGAGTGGTAAACATCAGCTGGGAAGAAGCTTTATTGAGGAACTTTATCACAAAGTAAATTTCTGCAGACCAATATTAAGCAAGTGGAAGCATTGTTTACAAAGTATAGCATTGGTGTGAATAGATATTTCCAGTAATTAATTCCAGGTGCTTCTTTCCACTGTGGTCACCTGTCTTTTTATATGACACACACAGATTATTTCAGTTTGAATGCCACCGATTATGTGCATTCATAAAACAAATATCTGTCCTGTTAAGAAGTTATGATATAGCCTGAGGATTTGTATAGTGTTAATAAAATTTTTTTAAAAATTTAAAACCCTGCCAAGTGGGTAAGATGTTGCCCTATATTAGTGACTATCATTTTGATGTGAAGCCTACTTTAATGAATACCTGACAAAGAAGCCTTTCAAAGGAATGATTATCTTTGACATGAATATATTCAGCTACTGTTTATACAATGAAATCTTAACTAGCTGGCAAAAATGGCACAATATTACAACGAGTATAGAAAACACCACATAAAGAAAATGTAAAGACTGCCTGAAGAGTTAATGACTAATTCCTTATCTGAGTTGGTGCTTCAGTGAGGATTTGCTCTGAGAAAACCTTATGTTTATTGTATTGTGGGTGCAATCTGTACATTTGAATTATACCCCGTGCTTTATTAATGCTATATGCAAAACTTAAAGAAATCACCAAAGCAGGAAAGCTTTATGCTTGCATTCTGCTTCCAGAAACATGGCAAGGTAATTATAATTTATGACCCAGATACTGTACTTTATATCTTAAAATTGAAAAATAAGGAAAAATGGAAATTGGGTGTAAATGCAATGATACTTTAAGTCATGGTCATTGCATTTTTTAATCTTTAGAGGACAAGTTAGAGCAAAGGAAGCTAACTATTTGATTATTCAGTGTTCAGAGGAATGGAATATATAAATGGTTGTAAAATATGGGCCATAATAATGGGTTAAATTATTTATTATTAGCCGGAAGAAAAGAAGGCTAAATTGTGACTTTCTGAATCTTCACAGCTAAACAAAGAATAAATAAACCGGCAATATATTCATTTTTCTCCATGATCACTGAAGTCACAATTTAAATTAGGTAACTATAGAAGAACATTTAGACAGTGTGGTTAAGAATAACAACAACAACAACAAAAGTATGACATACTTTTCCTTGGACAAAAAGGACATGCATTTGTAGATAAAGATTTCCCTGGTGGTTGAGGTATGAATTATACGCTCTTTGCCAATCATGTGAATACTCTTTTGTTCCCAGCAGGTGGTGATGTCTTTTGGGTTTAATGTAAATTATGTATTTTCAGCATTGAACTTCTCTTATTTGGGAAGTTCCCACTGGTCATTAGTGAAACCCAAATGAGGAACTGTGTGTTCTCAGTGTCTCATACAGTGGGATGTGGGAAGAAGGTGGGGGAGGTAGACAGAGGGATTGGATAATGGATAAGGGCATTGAATAAAATTATTTTAGAACAGAGATTCTCAATTCTGACTGCCATTAGTATTATCTGGGGGAACTTTTAAAAAATATCAATCTATCTCTTCAAGGGCATAGTTCTGCTAAAAGCAGCAGAATCTGCATTGGTCAATGGCATACAACATTTCTGTCGGACACACTAGTTTTCAGGTTAATGGTGACAACATTTTTCTTCAAGAACGATAGGTGGTTATTATGAAAGTATCCTGGTGATTTTCCTGAAGCAAAAGAATCTGCTTCAACGGTGAATTAATGTCTTCACTGCTAGCATATTTCAGTGATGACTTTCCAGTTTAAAACAAACAAACTTGATTTCATTTGACACCCTATTATATGGGGTGTGAACTGTGTTATGGAAACAAATAGAAAGGCCCCTATCTAGACTGAGGGTGGGTGGGAGTGAGGACGGCGAAGCCATCCAGGATGGAGGATGACTAAAGAGAGTGCTGAAACCTGGGTAGAGCCATGGGAAATGGGGCGGGAAGGTCAGCAGAGAGTGATTTGGACAGATGGAGCAGCATTTGTGAAGTCTAAGAGACCAGAGAGAAGGAGAACGACTTCACAAGGAGGCAACATTTGGGGAGGTGATAGAGGGGGTGATATTTTGGTTGGGTAGTTTTGACATTCATACCTATTTTATGACCCTAAAAAAACAAACTTTTAAACTTTCACTTTTGGAAAACCACCAGGTAATTCTCAAAACAGACACTCTCACCCCTTATTCTATTGTCAATCAAAGATGGATAGGGTATCAGGGAGGATGGTTAGGTTGAAAATTTAATGAATTATTTTTAGACTACATAAAAACTGCATAGTTTGTTGATGATGTCAAAATGGACATAAAAACATCCTGTTTTCCTCAGGTTTTGTCATGAAGGCTTCTCTGTTCCTAATACTGTGCCTGTAATACAGTAAGTTTTCAATAAACATTTGATGAAAGAATAAATGACTATGGGGAGGTTTTTGAGATATTAATAAACTTCCTCAAATAAGTGTCTCACTTCTAATCCTCCCAATACCCAAATAAGAGTTTCAATGAATTTAATAAAATAAACTCACTTTTATTATCTCAGTTTATCATCACAACAACCCTATGAAGTATGCCACATACTTTCCATTTCATATATGTAGAAATCTAAGCTCAAGATAAGTGATTCAGGTCACAGATTATAAATGAAAAGACGTGCTTTGAATCAAGGTCTATTGATTCTATTTCATTCATTTATTCACTCAGTAAATATGTACAGAAAGAGTAGTCCACAATTTCTCCTACTGAAACCATCACTCTCTACAACCCATTTTTAAAATGCTGAGTCATGTGATCTACTCAGAAAGCAGACACTCTTATCAATTAGAACTATTTTTGAACTGAATAAAAAGTTTCTAGCATTTGCCAGAAATAAAGAATTGTTTAGTTATCTGGCTGACCAAATTAATACTGTGTCAACTTCTATTATGAGATACAGATAAGGGTTGATTACCTTGAGAAGGCCCAAGCACTGAAAAGATTATGATGCCTTCCCCAACCTCTTATAGGTATTTCAAAATTTTTAAAAATTGTCCTGAATTATAAGTGTAACACAGTCTGTTAAAGTCTGCTTTTTCTTCTAATGACTGCTTAAATGCTGTTGTTTGGGTTTTTTTTTTTTTTTTTTTTTTTGTGGTGCCCTAAACACATGTTTAGTTTGCTCTTTGGATAATCCAATCAAATCTCCATCTGAACATTTCTTTGGTATTGTGCCCTAGTCAAATTCTTGTCAGTTAACTTGGAAACAAGGGATCAATTGGTCATCTAACTTGCTGGATGAAGGCTATATTTCTCTTCTGAAGGGGAGGGAGACTGTGTTCTCATGGGCTTCCAAGGGAGTCATAGAAACGATAGAAGTCGCCTTGCCCCCACCACAGGTGGGGGGAACTGTTGGTATGGTATGTAACTTATTATGGCACTAGTGTGTCACAGAAATCTTGTTCAAATTGGGGTCTGTGTATTTTACTCAAGGGCATTTGATACTTTTTAATGTGAAACATTTGATAAGGCTCTGCCTGCCTCGCAAAAGTTAGATATTAAGATTTTTTGAAATAATGTTCTTGCCAATTGGAAACTTGAAACTACATTAATTATTTCTGAATCAGTGGTAGGAACTGTATAATCTTATAATTGTAACCTACCAATAAAGCTCTCTAGTCTTTTTAAAGAAACATATTACAAGCAATTTGAAATATATAATTAATTAGCAATTAACTAGACAGGCTGCTAGACAACTAATACTACTCTGTTGTATAGATAAAGGCAGATAAATCTTGTGTTAAAAATTATCTTGTGTTAAATTTCTTTTCTTTCTTGAGGGTATGGAGGTATCAGAACACAGAAATATTTTTAAACATCACAATTGTAAATTATAGAGGAAAAAAAGACTGATATTTCCCTGACATTGGGTAGTGCAAAATCTGGATTGAAATACTTTGAACTCTGTGGATATATACTTGGAAGATAGAGTTCTATGCTTTTGGTATTTTTGTTTTAAAAACTTTTGCTTTTCTTTGTTAAAAATTTCAACCTGTTGGGAAGTTGTTTGAATTCTGCCTACCTCAGTTTCTTCATCTGAAAAACAAAATGCACATACACACACTTACACACACTTACACACACTCACAGTGGTGAAATCTTGAGCTCTGGAATCAGACAGGACTGGGCTGGTGTTCCTGGCTCTGCCGTTTTCTAGATGGGTGACCTTAGGTAAACCATTCCTCTAAACATTGATTTCTTTAGTTATGAAATGGGCATAATAATAGTACCTACTTCTAGGGCTCTTTAAAAGACAAAATGAGATAATGCAGTTAAGTACTTAGCATAGTGCTTATACCCTGGACATTGTATTCATTCTATAAATAAAGTTATTTTATTATTACTTTATTAAAAGCATTTTATAAGTTCAAACTGCCAGTTGTTTTAATCAAAAGCGTCTACTAAAAGTGAGATTCAGATGAGATATGTGTCTTCTACAATATCAGAAGTAATCGCCCCCTTCCCCAGATTTCCCCACCTAGCACCTTATTCATACTTCTAGACTAGAGCCTGACTTCTATTGTCAGAAATGACTATAGATAGAAATGTGTGTCTGTCTTTCCCCCTGGACTATGGATTCTGGAGGGTAGGGACCATATACTGTATATAATTGAGTCCCCATCTGCTATTACATTATGTGTATATACTTAAATTATCAGCAAAGTGAAAATTTCAGTCAACAGTCCATTACTGCAATCGAGATGGGCTACTAAGTTGTATATGAGAGAGAACCAGGGAGGGAATCTCCACCTGACCTGTCTCCAGAGCCGGGGGCTCAACCATCCTGGGATGAATGCTACTGGGAGTCCTATATGGAGCTGCAGGGACTTCAGGGTGAGAGCCTTCAAGGGATGGGAAGAGGACTTTGGCCTTGCTAGTCTCCGTGAAGAGAAAGGGGTAGCTGGGACTCCTGATGTTGATGTGACTGGTGGAGCCCTGGGTCTTCTTGGAGGTGGCCATCAGACTCCACGTTGCCCTAGGTACTGTCTGTTCTTTCCAAAGGCTATTTGTGATGGGATTATGAGACCTGAAGTTTAGATTTGAGTCCTGTTTCTGCTAATAAAACCACTTCTCTTCTAATCACACACACACACACACACACACACACAAGCACACATATCCCCATGCCTAATCCTCCTAACTCAGTGTTAGTCCTGAGCTGAGCTGTAATTGAGCTCTTTATAACACCACTTTAGTGGTGTTAAACTGCGTGGAAATAAAATTAGAAAAGTCTGTCATGTGGTGTGTTTATCATAATGCATAGGCATATCAATTTTAGAAATGGGTGGTATTTTACATTGCTTTCTTCTATTTCTGGAGAATAATGATTGCTTCAGATCTTTTTGCTGATTTCTCTATAGTGTTCTGGATAGAAATTTCAGACATAAAAATAAGTTAAAGATCTTATCACAATTCAGTCAACTCAATTCTATTCACCAAATCTCTTTTGAGCACACAAAGTACTGCACTAGGCAATATTGGGCATACACAGATGAGAAAATGAGTAATAGGGCATGGTCCCTGGTCCCTAGGAAGGTCATAATCAAACATCATTACCATTTTCAAAGTGTATTTCTTAATGATTCCATTGCACACAGTGTGCTGGATGGGGTAGGCAACTGGTTAAGCAAATATCACCATCTCCTCAAAGACAAAGTATATTCATGAATAAGAATGGTGCTAGTTCCCAAGACTTTACTCTTGACAAACAACATGAACACCAATAAATATGAAATGTATTTACATAAAATTGTACATTTTTAATAATTTTATAAATTATATAAATTTGATTAAAAATTACAGTGAAGCTTAATTTACCCGGCATTACGTAAAGAAAATGCTCGTGTTTTTAAAATTTTCCTGATAATGGAAATTCATCACACTTTTAAAGCCTTTAAAATATTTACCTGTTAGAGGTAAAACTTTCTAAAATGTAAAACATATTTCTCCCTACCTTCTCGAATCGAAGTTAACATTTTCCTGATATTATTGGAACATCAATGTGAGCATCGAATATTATGCTGTATTACAAATAGGGAATTTTTCTGGAACAATGTTGAGGCATGCAGGGCTATTTTTCCATACACATTTTTCCATAAGTGGACCCTGACTATATTTCTGGTTCATCTGTTCATTTATTATAAGTATTTTTAAAATCTTGTTACCATAGTGGTTTGACTGATGCAGTTACTGTTGCTACATAACAAAGTACCCCAGGTTTAATGGCATTAAAAACATCATTTTATTATGCCTTGGTGCCTTCAATGCATGCCTTGATTTCATCATTCTTATATTGGATGATAATTAGCCACCTCGGGCCTCCTCCCCTTGCCTTATAGAATGAGGGGTGTGAGGGCAGGGACTACATTCTTGCTCCCCCAGCTTCTAGCACAGCGCCTGACACTTAGTAGGTAGTCAGTACAGGTTTGTTGATTTAATCCATTACAGTTAGACACGCATGAAATTTAAGACCTGAAGACAACCAAAGATGTTCTAAGCCAATCCTTTATTTTACAAGTGAAGAAAATGCAGTCTAAAAAGTTTGTTCAGACAGATACTCCAAAGGAAATCACTACCATCTTCCATTAGTGCAAAAAGGCATCCTGAAAGGTAGTAATTTTAGGAGATGGTTGAACAACTGAAAAGTCATGAGCTCATAGAGCTGAGACCAGACTTGGGTGGGGCATCCAAGAAGATCTGGAGACAGGAGTGAGGATGAGTAAAGCCTAAGTGCTAAGCTGATAAGTACACATGAGAAATGCTAAACCACCAGTGGGAAATCTGTTCACAAACCTTCAAAATAACTATACATTAAATTTATTATTCTTATTTTCTGTATCTTCCTGGTTTTTGTTATCTATATCTTGCCTAGCTGTTAGAAACATGTCAGAGCTTTATTTAAATGTAAATTCCTTTTATTTCCAGAGTAAGGCAGTGAGAATTGTGCAGTATATATCCTGGTCTTTGATAACTGTGACTAAGTTAAAATAATAAAAGCATATTTTCCCTCTTATCTCAGTAATCCCACCAAATATACCTTGAGTAAGAGCAAAGATATTAGGCACCACCTTACAAATAATTTTTCCTGACAAATTTCCAAAGACAGGTGGGGCTACTGTCTTCCTTCCCTTATCCATCTTCTCTCGGAAATACTTTCCACTTAATCCATAGAGAAAAAAGGTTGTAAGAGTGTGATTACTCTTTTTCTTGCCTCCTAACATATACTGGCAATTTGGACTCCAGAAAACAATATGTGAATGGACTCATTTCCTTCTGATTTTTTTTAGATGGTCTTTGTGCCTAAAGAGAAAAAACACAGCAACAACAACAACAACAAAACAGCAAAAAAGGCACAAAAGAAGCCCAAGATTTCAACTTTTTGTTCTGCAGATAGTGATGGTCATGTTATCAACACATAAATAACACGTGGAGTTGTGAGCATTCAGATAATATTTTATTTCACTACCTGACACTATGTGAGTGCTCAGTGGTATTAGCTGTAAATGTTGGTGGTGTAGCTTGCTAAAGGATGCCAATGCAATACACCCGAAATGGGCTGGCTTTTATAATAGGAATTTATTAGGGCAAAAGCTTACATTTCTGAGGCTGTGAAAATGTTCAAATCAAGGTATCATCAAAGATGCTGTCTCACCAAATTGCAGCTGAGGGCGATCAGGCACGGCAGTGTCATCTAAAGATGGTTTCTCTTGGAGCTCAGCTGTGGGTGATCAAGCACATGGCGGGCGGCAAGTCTCTCCCCTCTCTTTCAAGCCTGTCTCGTTCAGCTTGGAGTTGCACTGTGGGCCTAGCCTCTTGGGGGCCTCCTTGCTTTAGCTTCAGCTGCTCGACTGACTCCAGCCTCGGGCCTCTCTCTCTTGTCTTTTTGCAGCTGCGGGCAATCCTGGAGTTCTCTCTCACATAGCAGGGTATATGGCAGCTCTCTTTCTCTGTGTGTCTCCTCAGTTTATATAAGGCTCCAGTAAAATGATTAGGACCCATCTTGGGTCCCACAATCTAATTCAAGGCCCTTTACTGAAGCAATTTAATCAAAAGTGAACTAATCAAAAGGTCCCTTAACTTAATCTAACCAAAAGGTCCCACATACAACAGGCTCACATGCACAGGAATGGGTTAGCTTAAGGACATAATTTTCTGGGGCCCACAAAAGATTCAAACCAGGACATCTGGCAAATAGTTCGTTTTGGCAACATCAATTCTCAGGTGTGTGAGCTTGGGTGCATTACTTACCTTTATGAACCCAAGTTTCCTTATCTGTCAAATGAGGATAATGATCCCTTTCAGTGTGGTGTTATGAGGATTAGGTGAAATGACAAAAGGGAAGGGCACAGTGCTGCGGTGTCTAGTGGAAATACCCAGGTTCACCCCTAACCGTTTTACTAATTCCCTATTAGCTCTGGGCAAGTCATATCAGGCCTTTGGAGCTTATTTTTCTCATATTAAATGAGGAGTTGGAGCTTAGTGCAGCAGTGATAGAGCCCATGAGGTTTATCTGAGGCACAATTATTGCTCATTGAAAATGAGAAGCTGGACTAAGTGTATCTCTTTCAACTGTAAATTTCATAACAAATGGAGGTCCCCCAATGTGGCCATTAGTGATAATTTGAACTTGGCTTCCTTTTTCTTTTATTTGCTTGTTGGAGTCTTTCTGAGATCTGTATGTAGACTCTTAATGAGATAATGAAGAGAGACTTGTTCCATAAATGCTGAGAAATTCATCTTCGTTCATGGATCCCTCCTGAAAATGTTAGGGAAATTATTTTAAACTAATTTTGCATGGAGATGGAACTTTTAATGGAGTCATCATGGCAAGGGCTGGACACAGCATTTCTGATGGTTAGTCAAAGCTAAAGTACCTTCACTTCCCACACTTTGTAGGAGCTGTTTGGTCAGCATTTATGCCTCAGAAAATTAGAGAGAGAGACTTGAGGGATAACAATTTGAAAGGACTTAACTGCAGTATTAAAAAAAAAAAAAAAAATCGGTGAGAGTGGAATGTTGGAAAAAGGAAGTAGGAATGTTAAGCTGGAGGTTGGCTGCTTGCCTTGCCCAGGCCTGGGACTTCCTTTGTCTCTGCCAAGGTGGAAACTTCCATAGATGACTCAGTTTTATTTGCTGTTAGATTGAAAGTGATACATTTTCAGTTTCTCAAATTCTACGCTTCCCTGAAGTATACAAGAATTTTAATGGATAACCAATGAACACAAATTATGTGGTATATTCAGCACGAGTTGTCTTCTGTGATGGGAAGAAATTCCATAAAGTTCATGGTTTCCCAGAATATAAAGGGAATTTGATACAGAATGAGGAAAAAGCTTTGGAAAAGCAAGAGCATCCCTCAAAAAGCACAAAATGAAAAAGGAAACGTCAGTGGGAAAGCAAAGGATGGGGGTGGAAGAAGATGAGTCAGCCTGAGGGGGCTGGGGTGAGTCCTGTGGGCAGACCTGCATGAGTGTGAAGTAGGCGGGTGGTTATGACTAGCATTGAATGGGAGATAATTAAGAGCAAGTTGGAGCCAGTAACTGCCAGGGAAAGGAAGAGATTATGTCCAGTAAAAGCAGTTCTTTATTTCAATGCTGAGTTAAAACATATATCCATTTTGGACTTGAGAAATTTATTTTGAAATGAAAAAATATTTGCTGTATATAGAATGCAGATTATTATAACATTACACATGCTTTCTTCTAATGTTGTGGCGAAAAACAGTTTCAAAATGGTATAACAGCTGGGCACCCTTTCTTGGAAAGAAACATTTAAAAATATCAGTCATTTCATAAAGGCAAAAATATTGCTGTTTAAAGTCATGTACAACACAAGTTATGAAGTTTCGGTTTGGGATCCGTTACACATACAAATTTCTGAATCGTTTGTGAGAGAAAGGACTGAAAATGCACAGCTTCCACTATGCTTTAAATAGCTTTCTGGATTGAAGAGCATTATAATTAAACTGCGCCAAGTGTCAGTGCAGAGAAGCTTCTAAGTTATGGGTCTGAGTGGGGGCGAGAAATGCTTATTTGATTGCTTGACAATCAAAACCAGAAGATGTTCAGATATGCACAACTCAGACATTGTAATTATATCAGATGGAGAAGAAGTGGGAGGAATAGGTAAAGCCTTGAATTCTGTAATCACTTGTTTATCTTTCTTTCAAAAAAAAAAAAAAAAAACACTTAAAAGGAAAACTATTCATAAATACTCCAGGAATGCAGATTCAGAGTGGTTTTTGTATAATTAAAGATGTATTAGCAAGTAATAGTAATCAGCCCTTTCAGAGTATGTGCCAGAAATAGGCTATGAAGATACGGCCATGGATGGCCAAAAAGTGTTCTGGAAAATTAGGAACTGGTACATTTAGCTAGCCATCAAGTGCTTTATGTCAGACATAATGTCGGAAGCGATGCTGATAAGGGCTCTGAAATACACTCGTCCCACTATTCCTACCTCAGTTTTACCCAACCCTCTCTTCTGAAACTCTCCTGTCTCTCTAGCAATGGGAAGGAATAGGTAAGAGAAGCTGTCAGGACACTGCTCAGACAATTAAGGTCTTTTCTTGCCTGTTACAGAGGCCCAAAAGATGCAACTGAAAAGAAGCTGAGAATTTAATACCCTACCAGCAGTCCTACAAAATATTTAAGGCTCCTTTAGGTAGTATATCAATGCAAACACTTGACTGGGAAACATAAGAGCTTGAAAACTGTCAGGCTGAAAAGGAAGAAATAGCCCAATTTTCATGATGCTTTCTCTAGAGAAAAACTAAGACCATAATAATACATGTGTTATATATGTAAACAAAATGATGCCATGTTCTTCAGCCTTCTGGATTGAACCTTACCTTAACATTTAACTAAATATGTGTCACGAAATGTGGAAAGTCCAGTACCCTTTTCCAACTCCTAGATTTCTGGGGATTTTCCTTCCCCAGGGCATTTCTTATTCCAGATTCTCACTTCTGCCAATGTTTTTTGTTTCTTAGATAAATAAATGAGATATAGTTATATTAGAGAACAATTACATGGATTAAAAATTGGGTTGAATGACTCTCGGGAGGAAAATTTCTGGACAAGTTCACACACTATATGGTCTCATGAGTGAAATCTCCACCAAAGGATGCCATTCACAGAAACTTTTTCTCAGTAGGCTCAGAGATATCCAGAAACAGCCTCATGGGTCTTGGGTCAGTCCCAAGGTTTTCAAATATTTACTGGCTGGATTTACCACCAGAAGCAGACTCTAAGACAAGGATTCACATGTAGATTTGTCGGGTGATCTCAGAAAATACTGGTAGGAAATGGAGAAGTGAGACAAAGAAAGGATGTGGGAAGTAAAGGGTACATTGTCACATAAAAGTCCACCATGGGTAATGGAACTCTAATCTCACTGGGGAGTTCTGGGGGTCAATGTAAAATACACACCTCAGTTAACCACTCTCGCCCCTCTCCAAGAAAGCTTAGAGACCTGGAATATTTATACACAGATTTCTGTCTGTTGAGGTTGCAGGCTATGCACTTCAGGTGGGCATTAATCCCCTGCCACTTCCTGCCTGCCTTATGGCAGCAGAAGCAAAGCAGGCACTGGTGGTTCAAGAAAGCCTGTAGGCAAAGAAATGCTGTGCTGGCAGGTGGAAGTCAGGTTGGCACACACTGAACTGGTAAGATTGAGGGAATATGGCTTGGGGACTCAATAGTAGTTATTACACTGCTTGGGAAGGATATTTTAAATAGAGAGCTTGCAATCTGATGACCCAAGGATTAGGTCAAGCCCTTAGATGTACCTTTATTATTTTTCACAGTTAATTTTTAAAATTGAATTTGAATGACCTTAGGCCCTGTTGTGCTCTCTCCATTTTGCTGCAAACCCCACCCCTCTCTACTACCAGCTTCACACATTTACCTGACCTGTCTGGTCTTAGAGTTTGTCACCCTTGGAGGAAATTCAAGTCTAAAATGATGAGATGGTTTGGATAGTCTTCAAGGTCACTGCCAACTCTGAAATGTTTTGATGTTATGGCTGGATGATCACTAAAACCCCTTTCAGCAATAAAATTATATGATATGATTATAAATTGTCCTCTTAATTATGCTTGCAAGTTCCTTGAGGGCAATGGTAGGTCCTGTGAAGCTAGCAGTAGCACGTCTGCATGTATAAGCTTATAAATACCCTTGATAGAGTTATAATGCAATTGTGTATTTCAAAATGCTATTAGATAGAACAATATTTGTGGTAGATTGAATAAAGTACCAACAAAAGACATGTTTTTAATTTTAATATGCAGTACTGTGGGTGTGAACCCATTTGTAAATAGAACCCTTTGAAGATCCTATTTGGCCAAACTGAATCAGGGTGGACCTTAATCCATATTAATGGAGGCCTTATAAAGAGAGGAAATTCTGATGCAGTCAGTCAGAGAAAGCCACAGGAAGAAGATAGAAGTTAGCAGAAACCAGAGGAGCACACATAAGAAGAGACAGATCGCCATGTGATGGAAGGAAGAGATGGAAGCCAAGGAACCCCAAGGATTGTGACAAGCCAGGACCAGAATGCTACAGACTTTGGGGAGAAAGCATGGCCTTCTCAATGCTTTGATGTTGGACTTCTAGTCTACAACACTGTGAGACAGTAAAATCCAGTTGTTTAAGCCAACCCATTGTGAGGTATTTGTCATAGCAGCCATGGCAACCTAAGGCAATATTCATGCATGAATTTCCTACTACTTATATTATCATGATGATGATGATTATCATTTGCACTGTGCAAGTGTAGCTTGAGCCAACATATCAGAATGAATTACTTGGTATTGAGCAGATTTGATATAGGGTCCACAGTCATACTTCAATGACTTTAAGACAAGCATGAACGTTGGTGCTCACTCATTCAGCCTTAGTCAGAAAGGAAGATGACCTTGGCAGAGAACATTAAAATTAAGCCTTTAAAAATTGGCCTTGGGTAATTGACCATGTTTATGGACTGGAAGACTAAATATTGTTACGCTGTCAATTCTACCCAAAATGTTTACAGATCCAATGCAATCCCAATAAAAATGCCAACAGTCTTCTCTGCAGAAATGGAAAAGCCGATCACCAAATTTATACAGAATGGAGGAAGAAAATTGCTACTGGGTGATGGCCACAGAGATAAAGGCTGAGGTGCAAACAGCGTGGAAGAGTAGCAGCTCCTCAGGGTGGCAGAGGAGCTGGCTGCCCAGGAGCACAAACAGAGGCTGTGCAAATTCTGGGAGCTGCACCTGAAGTAGGGAGGTTAAGGAGGTGTTCTTAAAGGTGTTAAAACTGATTAGTACCTGAGACACTTCCTCAACCTAATAAAGATTAAGAAAAACCATCACTGCCCTCCTCAAGATGGTGGAACTTCAGGCTCCCAGGCTCTGTCTGCCCACAGAAGCATTGAACAACCAGCACAACTTGCAGAAACATCTTTCTCAAAGCTCCAGAAAAGTTAAAGGACTACAGTAACAGGGTGAGCAGCAAATCAGGAAAAAGTCTACTTAAAAGTGATAAGATCTTGTGGTGCTCTGACTGGCCCCTCTCCCACCCCTCACCAAATCAGCATGGAGAAGTCTACATGCCCAGTGCAGATCCCTGGTCCTAGTTGCAGAAAGAACAAGGTAACCCTCATGGACATTCTGGGAGCATGTATGTCAGGCACTTTCTATCTGGTGGTGGCCTGAGGGACTCACCATGCTATAACTTGTCCTATGTATAAAGGCCTCTACAGAACTGCTGTGAACCAAAGGAAATGTGAGGGAACGAATAGAAATCAGGAAAATGACAGATGAACACAGAGATTATCAATAGAGAGATGAAAATTATGAAAGGAACCAAACAGACCTTTTTTAAATATATATATATATATTTTTTTATTTTTTAAAAGATAGTTAGAGGCTCTCTCTGCCTAGAGGAGCCAGCATCAAATCTTGGTGTGTGTTTCCATCTTTCTCTCCCATTTCTTGGCAAGCTCTGTTCTTTCCCCCATTTTCCAAATAAATTCTTTTTACTGGCCTAAAAGAAAAGATACTTAAATTACATAAATGTTACACAAAAAATATAGGGATTCCCATATGCCTCATTCCCCACATCTCCCACACCCTCCCACATAAACAACATCATTCATTAGTGTGGCACATTTTTTGCAATTGATAAATGCATCCTGAGGCATTGCCACTGAGCATGGGCCATATTTCACATTGTAGTTTACACTCTCTCCCACACAATTCTGCAGGTTATGGTAAGATATAAAATGGCCTATCTTTGTCATTGCAATGTCATTCAGGATGATTCCCAAGTCCCAAAAAAGCCCCCATATTATACCTGTTTTTCCCTCTCCCTGCCCCCAGAGCCTCCAGTGGCCACTGCTTCCACATCAATGTTGTAATTTCTTCCATTGCTAGAAACACAACAAGTCTATCGTAGAATACCAGTAAGTCCACTCTAATCCATATTTCATTCCCCAATCTGAGGATTCTGGGATAGTGATGTCCACTCCACCTCTAATTGAGAAGTGGCTTTGATCCCATACAGCCGATGGATGGGACCCTCTTGCTTACAGCTGTAGGCTCTCTCATTTCCTTGGTATGGTGGTTGTCCATCCTCACCTCTTTGTTGGTTGTCCTGGGTGAGTCCAATGAACTGGAGAGTAGGTGTTACAACTCTGCTGAGGCTCCAGACCCAGCTGGCACATGGACAGCCCAAAGATTACAGTCTCTTGGATGTACACCTACAAACTCCAGCACCAAGTATAGGTTTAAATAGAAAGGACAGATGAGCCATGTGTAGGGAAGACATAACTGAGTCCAACTCTGTCACTCTCAAGTGCACAAATTCCAAAGTAGGGCCCACTGGTAAGGCACCAAACTCCAGAGCTATCTGCCCTGACCATAGGACCTGGGTGTCTTCAGAACCCTCAGGAGCCCCACTATAGGGGTAGTAGACAGTTTGGCTGTCTATGAGATCCTACTGAGATGTGCATAAGCGTTACCTCTGGGATGACCTCCTGACTCACTTTGAAGTCTCTTAGCCATATAAACTCATTTGTCTTTACCTTTTCCCTCTTTTATTCGAGGTCTTTTTCCAGTTGCAATGCTAGTTGGTGCTTGGTAGTAATCCCTTAGTGCCAGGGAGAGTCATCCCTGGGAGTCATGTCCCATCCTGGGGGGATGGTAATGAATTTATATGCTGAGCCAAACAGATCTTAAGACCACAGTAACAGAAATAAAATATTTCCTAGAGGGTTTCAAAAGCAGAATGTAACTGGCAGGAAAAAAGAACCAGAGAACATGGAAGATAAGACAATTGAAATCTTTCAGTCTGAGGAGCAGAAAGAATGAAGCAAAGTGAACAGAGCCTGAGAAACCTGTGGGACACCATCAGCTTTATGCATTATGGGAGTTCCAGAATGAGAAGAAAAAGTATATTCAAAGAAATCATGGCTGAAAACCTCCCAAATTTAACAAACATGATTATACACATCTAAGACCCTCAATAAACTCCAAAGAAGATTAACCTAAATAGACCTATATCATGTCAAACTGTCAAGTGCCGAAGATAAAGATTCAATGCTGATTTCTCATTGGAAACCATGGAGGCAAGAAGACAGTTGGAAGACATATATTTAAAGTGCTCAAAAGCAAAAAATTGCCAACCAAGGATTCTATCTATGGCAAAACTATCTTTCAAATATAAGGGAGAGATTTAGACATTGCCAGATGAACAAAAGCCAAGGGAGTTCGTCACTAGACTGGCGATACAAGAGATGCTAAAAGAGACTTCAGCAAATTGAAAGAAAAGGACAACAGACAATAGATTGAAGCCACAGGAAGAAATAAAAGATCTCTGGTGATGGTAATGACCTGGGTAAATATATGTCAGCACTACTGTATTTTTCATTTGTAACTCTATTTTTTAATTCCTAAAGGATCTAAAAATCAAATGCATAAAATGTAATGATAAATCAGTGGTTTGGGACTCATATAAACATGCAACTTATGACAAGAATGACATAAAGGTGGGGGATCAAGGGAATAGGAACATAGTTTGTGTCTACTACAGAAGTTAAAGGATGTTACATTTAAGCATCTTTATCTAGAAAGAAAATATCAGAGAATATGCATGCTCATAGAGACAGGTTGCCAGCATCAGAGGAATGGGGAACGCATAATGGGTGTAGGGTTTCTGTTTGGGACATTCTGTTTTAGTAATGGAAGGTGGTAATGGTTCTGCAACATTTTGAATGTGATTCATCCCATTGAATGGTATGCTTAGGAGCAGTTGAGATGGGAAAGTTTGTTGTATATAAGTTCCCACAATTTTAAAAAAGAGCAACTAAAGACTAAATACAATACATGATGCTAGATTGGATCTAGCAAGGGAGAAGGAAAGGTTCAAAAGAACATTATTGGGACATATGCTAAAATTGGAATATAGATCTGTAAGCTTTTTATCAATGTTAAGTATAGAATTAACATATGACCCAGCAATTCTACTCCAGGTAAACATCCAAAAAAGTTGAAGTCAAACAGATATTTGCACACTGATGTTCATAGTGGCATTTTTCACAATTGCTAAAGGATGAAAGCAACCCAAGTGTCCATCAACAGAAGAATGGATAAACAAAATATAGTGTATATATATATATATATATATATATATATAATGGAATATTATTCAGCCATAAAAAGGAATGAAGTCCTTATGCATGCAACAATATGGATGAACCTTGATGACATCATGTTTGAGTGGAATAAGGCAGATATAAAAGAACAAATATTGTATGATCTCACTTATATGAAAAAATTTGAATAACCAGAATATTTATGTGAAATAAATAGGGCCAGAAATTAGAATACATGTTACCAGGGTGGTAGGGAATGGGGAATTAGTGCTTAATTGGTACAGAGTTTCTGTTCTGTTTGATGGAAAAGTTTTAGTAATGGATGGTGATGATAGCAGTACATTGTGAATGTAATTAACAGCACTGAATTATATGTTTGAATGTGGCTTAAAGGGGAAATTATAGTTTGTATATATGTTACTAGAATAGAATTTTTTTAAAAACCTGGAGAATTATACAAAACAAACAGTGAACCCTAATGTAAACTATGGACTATAGTTAATAGTTTAATCATAATAATAGTGTGTCATCAATCTTAACAAAGTTACCACACAAATGCAAAGTGTTAATAATAGGGAAAACTGAGTATGTGAGGGGGTATTTTTAATTCTGTATTTTATGCTAAAATTTTTCTGTAAACCTACAGCTTCTCTAATTTAAAAAATTATTTTTTAATTGGCCTTGCATTATGCTAAGTACAAAAAGCCATATACGGAAGGCCACATAATGCAGGATTCCTTTTATATGGCATTATGGAAAAGGCAATTATTATGGGCACAGAAACTAAATTAGTGATTGCCAGGGGGTGGCGTGAGGAGTTGACTACAGAGAGGCACTGGGGAGGTTTTTGGGGTGATGAAAGTATGTTATATCTTCATTGTGTTGGTGGTGATATTTGTCAAAATTCATCAAACTGCACGCCTAAAAAGAGTGAATTTTCCTGTATATACATTAAACCTCAGTAAACCTGGCTTTTAAAAAATTTGGAAAAAAAGAAAAACCCTGGGCCTCAGGGAAGCTCCTTAGCTGCTGCCACCATGAGAGTTTCTCTAGCACCCAGAAAACCACATGGTGGGAGCAGGATGTCCCCTGAAATAAGAATATTTGGTTCTCCCTGCTCCTAATTTGCATACTCATTTTGGCTATTCCAAACCCCTTTGCTCCTCAAATATGATTTTTTTATAGGTCAATGGTTAAAATAAGATTTATTTTGTTATTGCTCTCTATTTCCAGCAATAGTAACTGCCCTAGGCTTAAAAAAATTTTTTTTTAACCTCGGTGTTTTTTTCTGGGTCCTGTTTCAGGATTCACATTTTATTGTTTCAACATATTTGTTTCCTTACTTAGTTAAAGGAGATTTATAATGGCTTTCTATAATTTCCAGGCAAATTCCTAGGCTATAAATCCCATAATTCAAGAGAGGAGAGATGACACAGTTTGACCTAGCCCAAAGACCTGCAAAGAGTGTACATCAAGAGCTGAAGGGCTTGTCCCCCAGTCAAACCCATTTCTCTTTTCTTGAATTCCCTGTCCATGGCACATTCCTGAGGGACCTTGACCTAGATTCTCCCATGGGTAAGCCGCTCTCCGGATGTGCTTACATTTGGGACAGCTGCCACAGGCACTAATCCAGGCAGCAAGGCAGCGGGCTGAGTGGTATGCGCTTTGGCATTTCCCTGGTAGGCAAGGGAGAGAGCTCAGGCTGCTCTGTTCCATGGGGCAACATCAGTGCGGGATGATTATAAGGGTTTGGGGCAAGCACCAGTTGCTCTAGGTTTGTCTCCCTGCAGCATCTGGCATATTCTGCTGCCTCACAGTAGGTGCTTGGTGGTTATTGGTCATTTGATTGATTGACCTCCAGTCCTCTCTGAGCCTAGAACTCCTCTCTCCTAATTCTGAGTAACTCATGCTCCTCCATCAGAATTCTGCTCCACATCCTAAACCTCCCAAGCCAGCCCTTCCCTCCTGGCCACTCCTAAAGTTTGCACTAGGCACCCCTTCCATGGGCTTCCCTAACACCTTCTGCTTATACCTATTAAAGCCTATTGACTCTATATTTTAACTGTATCCTGATTTCTCTGCCTTCCCTCTCCTCCTCTGCCCATACTCCCTCCCACACTAGGCTATGAGCCCCTTGAAGGCCAGGATTTTCTTTATTTCTGGTGTGTTTTTTCCCCTCTATTTGGAACATTATAGAATCTTTATAAATGTTTGCCAATGAATAAATAAGAGTTTGCTCAAGCTGCTTTTGGAAGTATGCTTTATCAGTTGGAAATGATTTCAACTGCAAGTAAAAGAGAAGCTTGCTAACTTTTTTTGGCTTATAAAATAGGTGCTTCATTTTCAGGCATTAAAAAACACACAAAAAAACCCCAAGAAAGTGTGTTGTCTGCTTTTGTGGAGACCCAAGTTCTACCCAAGGGTGGATATCAAACAAGGGTGATAATTGCCTGAATGCTGGACATCTAGACTAGATAGACATCTTTATTCTGGTACCAGGATCCATACATCGAGGTCTGAATTTGGAATTAGAAGGGAATTGTGCAAAGTTTAAAATATACTTTGTCATTCCAAACACAGACCCTTGGGGATGTAAGGATTTAGTGCAATCAGATCCCAGTGCATGGATTGGTTTTACAATGTGCCCACCGAGTGGCTGTCCAGACTCTGCATGAACAGTTTAGTTTGCTGCCTTCTGAGCCAGTCTCCTCTTTTTCCATAGAGTTGACTGTTCTTTATTTATTGGTGTCCTTGTGGCTTCCTCCTACTCCTCCCAGTTCTTTCCCTTTGTTCATATTAAAGTCTAATCCTTTCTTATAAGAGCCTCTCAGGTACGTGAACTCGCTATTATAATATCTCTCAGTTTCCTCTTTTTCAGACTAACCACATCAATGTGACATTGAGGTGGGAGGGAGGACAGGGAGGAAGTCAAATATTGTTCTAAATCCTAACTTACTGTTTTAAATCCTAACTTAGTTCTTCATAAATTATTAACAAAACAAGAAGTCCCTTATAGAACAACCAATCAGTGGCTTTTGATTCTGCTTTTCCAATAGGTAGGTCATGCTGCATTATTTTAAAATTCAAAAATCGCAAGTCCAGAATGTTATTAAACTCAGAGCTAATGTGAGAGATTGGAGCACAATGGTCTAGACCTGTGGCCCCCCCCCCCCCAATTAAGCAGCCACTAGCCACACATGGCTTTTGATTGCCTGAAATTAACTAATCTGAACAGAGATGAACTATAAATGTAAAACACTCATTAAAAAAAAAAAAAAAAAAAAAAAGAAGAAGTGTGGAGAAAAGCAGCTGTTGATCTTGGTTTAGAGGGGCAATAGGTCAGGGCCAGACACTGTGAGTCTCTTGGCCTTTCCTTCACAATGGCTTTTGAAGATCCAGGCTTTTGAGATTAGGAAAGAAGTGCTGTGTAACAAGTTACCACTAATTTAGCAGATTAAAACAATACACATTTATTATCTCACAGTTTCTGTGGGTCAGGCATCCGGGCACAAATTAGCTGGGACCTCTGCTTAGTCTCACCATGTCGCATCAAGGTGTCAGCTGAAGCTGTGGTAAGCGACCTCTTTCAAGCCCGCAGGTTGTCAGCAGAATTCTGTTTCTAGGACTGAGGCCCTCAACTCCCAGAAGATGCTCCAAGGCAGTTCACACGACTGCTTTCTTGCTCCAGGCCAGCAGAAAAGTGCCTCTCTTTTAAAACACTAACCTGCTTACGGCAGGCTCACCCAGAACAATCTCTCTTTTGCTTATCTCAAATTTAACTGTTTAGAAACCTAATCATGGGAGTGACATCCCATCATATTCATCAATCCCATTCACACCGAAGGCGAGGGATGATACAGGATGTATACACTGGTGAGGGGTGAGGAGAGGAGGGCATCTTAGAATTCTGCTTTCCAGGAGTGAGGCCAGCTGTGCCTGTCGCTGGGAGGTAAAAGGTTTCCCAGAATTCTCTTTAATAGATTTCTGCTTACTATTCATTGGCCAGAACACGGTCACATGGCCAACACTAGCTGCAAGGAAGGCTGGTAAAGCAGGTATCTAGCTTTCCCAACTTCAGAAGAAAAGGCAAGGAAAAGAAAAGGAGCTGAGAATGGGTATTGCATTAGTCCATCAATAGAGTGTGCCACACAGTCAAATGCTAGGAACCTTACTTACAGAATATTAGATCCAGAACAGTACACGAAGATCATTTAGTACAACTGTTCTATTTTCTAGTTAATGGAGCTGAGATCCAGAGAATTCATGTGACTTTCTCGAGGTCACATATTATTTCCTTTAAAGCACTGAGCAAATTTAGTAACCTATTAATTACAATTGCTTCTAGTATATTCAGCTTCTCCTTTGATTTCATTTATCAAAGCTTTAGATAAAAGGTATAATAAAAATAGGCTAATGCTGAGTTAATCTCTCTTGAAGTTGATCATTGATCCATTTTTAAAAATCACATTGAGAATGGTTTCTACATTCTAGTCATAATTTATGCCAGCTTGGGCAGAAGAGATGGCTGGTAAAGCAGACGGCAAGTCTGCATGAGTTCAGAGAAAGAAGAAACAACTCCTGGCTTGGTAGGTCAGAGAAAACACTAAGGAGGCCCTCGGATTTGAGATGGGTCTGGACGGACAGATAAGATATAGCTCTGGGGAGATAGGAGGGAGTGTATTCCAGGTGGAGGGGAAAATATACATAGGAATAGATGTATTCAAGCACAAAATGTGCAAGAATGAAGATCACAGTTTGCTCAGGCTGGTTCCAGGAAAATCTCTTAAGATGACTGCTTTATTAGTCTAGGAAAGAGGTAATGCTGGCTTATGACAGTGGGAATGAAAAGGATGACAGAGCAGATGGAAGGAAAGTTATGTAGGTTGATGGAAAAGGACTTTTTACTGAATCCATAAGTACAAGTTCAATGAGCGGGTTTTATTCATCTTGTATCTCCAGTCACCTCCCAGCCCAGTGCCTGGCAATTCTAGGTACTCAGTAAATATTTTGAGTTGAATTTATGAGTGATTTGACAGGGAAGACAAAGGATGGTATCAAGGACCATCTAAGACTGAGTTGGAGATTAGGAGATTTGAAAAGAAGATTCTGAGTTCAGTTTAAGGCATGCTGACTTCCAGGTTCATCCAGGGAACGCCATCCAGGAGGTAATGTGGGAAAGGCCCTCAAGAAGTCCATGGGACTGAAGATGTATATTTGCAGTTTGAAGCTGTAAGAGCAGCAAAGATTGTCAAAGGTGATGACAGAAAGAGAAGACAGTGGATAACTTTGGGGGAATGCCTACATTTAACATGCAGGGGTTGGCATAGAAGCCAGAGAAATAGAATGAGTAGTTGTGTGGCTCCAAGAAAACAAAGCATGGGATTGTCTAGAAGAAGGAAGCCAGCAGTTTCTGAACAAGCAGCTTCAGCAGAGAATGAGGGAGGAACAGATTGCAAGACTTTTAGGAGGAGGGAGGAAGGGCTGGCAGCTGGTATAAATTATTTTCAGAAGTTTAATGATAAAAGGAAAACCAGAAGCGATAGAGTCAAAGGAAGATTGTTTGGCTTATTTGCTTTTTAGAAAAAAGGGTGACTTAGGCATGGTTTCCATTTGGGGAAGTGGGTCAGAGGAAAAGAGGAGACTGAACAGAGAAGATTCTGCTGATGTTGGGAGGTTTAGGCTCTGGAAGGCAGGTGATAGAGGGTGGATTTACTCAGAGAGAAGGCACGCCTCGTCCTCATCCAATTATTTGCCAATAATGGCGATTCTATCAGTGATAGCAGACACCTTTTATCACATGCCTCAAAGGTCAGATCCAGTTGGGATGAACCAGGAAAAGCTACATAATGAAGGAATCATTTGTGTATGCCTTGAAGAATGGGTAATATATATTCCTTTACACTTTTTTTTTTTAACCCAAATTCTTATAAGTAATGAAGTATGTTTACTCCATATTTTCTTCTATTCATTCCCTGAGTTGACTGAAGTCAACTATCATTTTGTTCCTTTCTGGTGTTTTGCCAATTTCTGCACTTTATTTTTAAATCTTGGATTCAAGGTGTTTCTCATATCACCAAATATTTATTTAAGGATATTTAATTCAGTTTGAAGTGTTGTGTTACAGTTTCCTTCTGCTTTGCCATTATTTTGCGGGGAATATTTTTATTAGCAGAATTATTTAGATTATTGTTTATTTTCATATTAGTAATTGTGTGTAGATGATTGCATTTCTGTGGGCAAGAGTGCTAGGGTACAAAATTCCTAGTTCAAGAGCGCCCTCTACTGTCAGTGTAGCAAATTATGGTTCTTTTCTTTTTCGGTAGGGAGATGACGGGCTGAGAGATTGAGTTTCCTTCCTTTATTATTATTTTTTTGGAGGGAAAAGTGTGGCAGGTTCTTAAAATTTCCCCATTTAGTTTTTCTTCTCTTACTGCATGTTTTCCAGAGGTTGCCTCTACTTTACTTTTGACCCTTTTCACCCTAAAGCTTTGTTTTTCCGAGACTGCATGTCAACTCCCTTGCGTTCATCGCTCTGATCTACCAGTGTACTTTTTCAGGATTTCCAAACTTAAAGTTTGGAAATTATCTTCTAGTTATCTTGAAGACATGGGCTTTGTGTAGTTTTATTTGATCTTATTCTTTATTGTTTGGGGGAGGTATGTTGGTAGATTCAAATTTATGCCACCACCATTATTTGTCTACCAGGAATTTCTCCATAATGTTTACTCTAAATCTATCTAATTTGCCAACAAGATACATAGGAGTCTGTTGACTCAAATTATCTCAAGTACTCTTTAAGCTATCAGACAAAGTGTTAATATCTCTGTGCCATCTTAACCTTTCCCTCATGGTTGTGCTATGGTTATAGGAGGGCTGCTAGAATTCCAGTATTACATCTAGAATCTAGTCAGGAAGAAGGGTGGAGCACAAAGGGCAAAAGGCATTTGACAGCTAAGACGACTCCATTTTAAAGATCTTTCCTGAAAGCCCCATTCAAAAGTTTATGATTGTCCAGAACTGGGTTAATGACAACCTCTGGCTGCAAGGGAGGATAGGACATGTCATTTTTGATTGTTAGTTGGCTTGGTTTTCCTAAATGCCTTATTGCCCATAACAAAATTGGGGAGCTATTACTAAGGAAAAAGGATACTAAGTAGCCAATTAGAAATTCTCCTCCACAGCTCCCAAACTCCAGAGTCAAAAAGTTGCTGAACTAGTACAGTTGACTCAGAGACAATTTATAGACCAGTGACTATACCATCTTTGGAAGGTCTTGGGAAAAACCTAGATCAGGACAGGGCAGAGAATGACCAGCTAGCTGGATAAGGGCCAAAAGATAGTAAGACTAAATATTGGCCTAGGCTGATTGACTGTAATCTTGTGAGAGAGCCAAAAAGCCACTAAGCAATTCTACAAAAAAAAAAAAAAAAAAAAAAAAAAGGCACATTAAGGAATTCCCCAGTTTGTATACAGGACACAGTTCTTCTCTTCTTATCTTTCCTCTTTTTTTAAGTGAAAATAATTCTACAATGAATCAAGTTTGTTGGCATGTAAAGCCAAGTGGATGACCGTCTGCTATCTGTGTGGAAAGTTATACTGAGTTAAATTTATTTCCAAAATGACGCACAATCATCTTATCTACTACACACACATACACACACATGTGAGCACATACACTCATAGAGACTCACATAGTTGATGTCCCCATAGATACATATCTCCAGACATACATTAAGTCAGCTATGTGTCTATGTGGATAACCTCACTTGCTGAAATATTCTTATACAACTCTCTGGTCATCAATACAAGTTACTTTTGTAAGTATATCAGTCCTTTAAGGTGTATCTCAGAGAGAGAGGCAACAGACACTAAAAAATCTCCACACCCAAAGACAAGCATCCAAGGTTAGAAACATATCCATTTATTTACTCAAGCAGACAGAATCTTGGTGATTACATTTTGACCCACAGAAAATTCTCAGGTAATGTAGGCTTCTGGCTCTACAACCAACTTGCTGTCCTTTTGGGAGAAAGGCACTTAGCCTGGTTAAGTGTCATTTCTTTAGAAGAATTGGATTGATATGACTGTTACCTCAAAATTCTAAGACCTTAAGATTTTGGAGGTTCTTACATTCAGTTAGCTTTTGTTCAATGTCTGTTATGTTCTGGGCACTGTTCTATATGCTATGGACACATCACAGGAACTCACTAGTAATTACAATGGGGAGGATTTCAAGCCAATAAAAAGAGGGTAGGTGGGGAGATTTGGAGACAGGTAGTCACACTTTGTAGGAAGCTATTAGTCTTGGGCCTGAGACACACATAGCATGTAGATATTATAGGTGTAGACTAATACAAACATACATAAACTCAACCCAGATACCTAAAGACAAATACTCAGATAAACACCAAGAGTTACACCCACACTGACAGACAGTATGCAATTTGTATACAAAGTGGTTGATTTAAACCACTAACAGGATCAACCATCCACATGGTAGAGGTGCACACACCAGCATATTACATAATGTAGCAATATAGCCACACAGGTTAACCAAACAGCCCGTTCACCTATAGAAAAGCATATTCTGTAGATGAAGGGAAACAAATGCTTCTTTCCTTTCACACACACAGAGACATCCCACAGATAACCATGATGCAAAGGTGAAAGGGTTCAAGGGTGTGCAAATGGGTTCTCTGAGTAGTAGGTGGGAGAAGGTCAGAGTGGTGAACAAAAAGGTAAGTGGTGGAGGCTGAGAGTTGAATGGGGATTGGAAAGTGGGTGAGATGGTTGAGTGCAAGATTAAGGGGTGTCAAAAGAAAACATCATACAGCTTCTATGTTAAATTGATTCACAACAGTATAAGCTTGAGTTGCCAAGTTTTATTCTTTTCTCTTGCCTGGTACTGTCTGATCTCTGGTTATCAGAGAACAAGTTACACACTCATATACCTTTATAACTGAGCTAGCTCCTCCTACTGACCCCAACACTATCTAGGGGAGTTTTCAGGTAAGATTAAGAGAACTTCTTTCTCTAGCTTCTTTCTGCCCATTATAGTGATTCCCCCTCACACACTGAATTCAGGCATGTAAAGCATCATGCCCCCTGGCAGCCAACTACAGTTTGGAGTTGAGGAGGGAAGTCTCAGACTGATCAAAATCCTTTTATTGGGTCTGATGTGGCTCAACTGGTTGGGCGTCCGTCTCCCATATGGAGGGACCCGGGTTCGATCCCCGGGACCTCCTGGTAAAAAAAAAAAAAAAAAAATCCTTTTATTGATGATTGAGCTGAGGAAGTGAGATGCCAGGAATGGTAAGTATCTTCGTTTCCTCGGGCTACCACAACAATGTACCACAAACTGGATGACTTAAAACAATAGAAATTTATTGTCTCACAGTTCTGGAGGCTAACAGTCAAAACCTTTCAGAAGGAGCAGGACTATGCTCCTTCTGAAACCCATAGGGTAGACTCCTTCCTTGCCTCTTCTAACTTCTGGTGTTTATCAGCAATCCTTGGCTTTCCTTGGCTTGTAGATGGATCACTTTGCCTCCTCCATCTTCACATAACCATCTCCCCTTTGTCTATCTGTGTCCACTTCTCCCCTTCTTATATGGACATATGTCATATTGGATTAGAGCCCACCCTAATCCAGTTTGGCCTCAAGTTAACCAATCATATCTTCAAAGATCCTATTTCCAAATAAGGTCACATTCATGAGACCCAGGTTAGGACTTGAACATGTATTTGGGAGATACAGTTCAACCTCTAATAATCTTGAGTCAGGAGACCAAGCCAAGGTCATGAGCAAATGCACTTAGAACTGGGGCTCAAAGGGAGAAGACAATGATGAGGCAGATAAACTGTCAGAGAGAAGTAATGTTGATGGCTGAGGCATGAGGACCAAGCTTGCCCCCAAACATCTTTTATACTCATTACTGTGCCCTTTGTGGTAGCAAAAGCTGGACACTTTAGCAAGACAGTTGCTATGGAAATACTCATGAGAGCCTACTGGGAGATCATGACAGGCAAAAGTGTCCTGTCACTGGTTTCTTTCATGGGCCTTTACACCCCAGTGGTGCTCTATTTCCCCACCCCTCAAGGACTAATCCCTCCTACCTCCCACTAAAACTCTGGGCAATTAAGAGGGCTAACATTTTATCCTCTGTTAGGAAAGAGAATGCTCAGCTTGCTGCAAATTGATAAACTCCAAGTGAATTGTAAATAATTATCAGCGTTTCTCCCTTTCCAACCGGCTTTGAAAAACCGCAAGGCAGCCTGTGCAGGTACATATTAGCAAATAAAGTGACATCTTGGTATGTTCTGTTTTTCTCTGAGTTTCTTAATAATTTTCTACAGAGCATATTGATTTAATAAAAATAGGTCTTTTTTTTTCTTTTTTAAACAAATCAATTTTATTGATACATATTTATAAAGCATAAACCCATCCAAAGTGTACAATCATTGGTATTCAGTGTAATCACATATATGTACATTCATCACTTCAATCATTCTTAGAGCACTTTCATTATTCCAATAATTATAGTAATAATAAAAAAAAAAACCTCATCACCTCTCAATCTTTCCATGCTTTCCCTGCTGTACATAGCTGCTATTCTGTTTCCTTCTGTCTAGTATACTTTGTCTAGTATACTTTGTTAAAACTGTCTTATACATGCAATGTCACCCATATTCATGTTTTACATGAGGTTTTACTATCTAATACAGTTCCATGTTACAGTTTTTAGCTTTCCTTCTATTAATATACATGGCCTTAGACTTTCCCTTTCAACCACTATCATACCCATAAAATAGCACTGCTAGTTACAAACACCATGATATGCTTTAACCATTTCTATTCATTTCCAAAGATTTACAAACAACCTTTTTACCAATTTTGCACAGATTAACCCTCAGCTTTCCATTCTCTACCTTCCTTCTATTTTCTGGTGACCTATATTCTAATTATTAACTCCGGGAGTTTACACAATATATTTAGTTCATAATAGTGCAATCATACAGTATTTGTCCTTTTGTGTCTGGCTTCCTTTACTCAAAATAATGTCCTCCAGGTTCATCCATGTTGACATATGCTCCATGACTTCATTTCTCCTTACCAATGCATAATATTCCATCGTGTGTATACACCACAATTTGTTTACGCATTCATCGGTTGGTGGACACCTGGGTTGCTTCCAACTTTTGGCAACATTTTTTAATAATGCCACTATGAGCATCAGTGTGCATGTGTCTGTTCATGTCACTGCTCTCAGTTCTTCTGGATATAAACCTAGTAATGGTGTTGCCAAGTCCCGTGGCAAGTCTATATTCAACTTCCTTAGGAACTGCCAAACAGTTTTCCACAGTGGCTGTACCATTCTATATCCCCAACAACAGTGAATAAGCATTCCTATCTCTCCACATCCTCTCCAACATTTACAGTTTCCCGACTTTTTAATAGCGGCCAGTCTAATAAGTGTGAAATGAGATCTCATTGTAGTTTTGAGTTGCATTTCCCTAATGGCTAGTGATGTTGAATATTTTTTTCATGTGTTTCTTTGCCATTTGTATTTCTTCCTTGGACAATTGTCCTTTCAAGTCTTTTGCCCATTTTAAAATCAGGTAGTTTGTAATTTTTTTGTTGATTTGTATGATCTCTTTGTATATCATGGATATTAAACCCTTATCGTATACATGATTGCCAAATATTTTCTCTCATTGGGTCAGCTGCCTTTTAATTCTTTTGACAAAATCCTTTGAGGTGCAAAAGTGTTTTAATTTTGAGGCGCTCCCATTTATCTATTTTTTATTTTGTTGCTCATGTTTTGGTATAAGGTTTAAGAAACTACCGCCTACAACAAGATCTTGAAGATGTTTTCCTAAAAGTAGGTCTTTTAATATAGAACCTAGATTGGTTTTCATTTTTATTGCAGTGTATATCTTTTAAAAATACACCACTTTAAGTTAATTTTTAAATAGTATTACTGCTATAATATTAACAGACATTAATGAAATTTGGAGAGGGGGTGTTTGTGTGTGTGTTGGTGACAGAGGGGTATGATTTTACTGAGTGAAGTCTACAGTTAATAAAATCACTATTCTTAATAATTCTGAAAGCAATTAAGATTTTTTCCTCATCTTTCAATTGCTATAAATCCATACCACAAATTATTTGAATCATAAAAGATGTTAATTCTTAGAGGAAATTATGTTCTGCTCTTCACTTACTGTGAGTTAAATTGCGGTGGAAAAATTATTCTGCCTTTGAAAATAATTTAACTTTTGTAAGTATGCATGCATGGATAATTCCAAAATGAATAGGAACTTAAAAAGTTGAAGCCTCTTTTGACAGCAGCTTGACTTACTCTAGAAGAAATTAAGAAAAATATCAGAAATCTGTGCCCTTTTTAGGTGTAATAAACACTTGAGACAAATATTTTTGACTTGGACCATCTGAGAAAGGATTCTGAGTGACTTTGCATGTGATTTGCATATAACTCACATGCCTACACAAAATATCACAAGCCAGCTGCCTCTGCAGGTTTCCTACTCAGAGGAAAGAAAGCAGACCATTGTCAGAGTGAGGGAGGTGAGGAATGAAGACTAGCAGCTATGCATGGACTCTACAATTTGCCTAAACTCTGCACAGACACAAGGGCCTGCCTGAGAACATGGCCCTCCCTCCTACCCCGACCTTGTCCATGACCGTGGCTGGGAATCCTCGAGGTGTTCAGGCAAGGGGTCCCTCTTCAAGATGGAGAGTTTGTTCCCTATCATCAGAGCCAGAGTGGACAATCAAGTGGCATTTTGTTTTGCTTCCCCTTTGAGATGCCTGGGGATTAAAACTCTGTGTGTTTGCTCTAAACATTAGAGGTTTTGGCTTTTGCTTTAAATTTTGTTTAAAAAAATTCTTTATTAGACAAAAATATCACCTGTTTATATAGATAAATTGGAAAACACAGATAAACAAAAATGAAATATATTCACCCAAGATATGAATACGCAGAGAAATAATTGGGTGTAAAATTATTCAGGCTTATACACTGTATGTATATGTAACCAAAATTGGAATATTCTAGACATAGAGATTTGAAAACTGATATTTTTACTTCATGAATCCTTATACATTAAGAATATACACATCATTCAATATTATTAAATAGACACCTATGGCATCATTTCATGGCCACATGATATTCTATTAGAAAAATGTAACTTGATTACTTTACCTCCAATTGCTGGACAATTATATCATTTTCAGTGTTTCGCTATTAGTAGTAATACTGTGATAAATATACTTGTAGATACATCTGTTTATAGTACCTAATTGTTCCCTCTAAATAAAATTCTAGAAGTAGAATTATTGATATACTCTTTTAAGTTTTTTTATTCATATGGCCAAATTTCCCTTCAGTAAGTTTGTATAGGTTACATTCCAACCAGCTGTCATCATGTTTATTTCTGAACACACTCAACAAAGCAGATTACCATTCTTAAAAAATTGTTTTTGTATATACAAAATTTTGGAGAAGCAAAATTTTTGGAGAAGCAATATAATTTGAAATGAAGGAAACAAGAATAATGCAATAGAAGCAATGCTCTTATTCCCCAGACACATTAGTTTTCCTTTTTCTCCTCTTATTTTTGCCTTTTGAGAGACATTGCAATCGGCTGTTTCCAAACTTCTTTTTTCCTCTTGTGCAAGCAGCCAGACCACATTTCCCAGTCTCCATTGAGGTTGTGTGTACATGTGACTGAGACCTGGCAAGGAGATTGTGGGTGGAAATCATCTATACTGTCTTCAGCCAGGGCCCCTGATCCTCTACTCTTTTCTTCCTCCGTCTGTCTGGTGGCGAAGAACCAGCGGAGGACTCCAAAGGCTTAGGGTATGGCAGAGTCTCAGGAAAGGAGGAGCGAGCCAGGGTCTCTTAATCACCTCATGGAAGTCCACTTGAAAAATAACAATGAGCTGTTACATGCACAATTAATAAATTCTATTCTCTTAAACCACTGAGATTATAGAAAAATTATACAATTTAGATAAACAAAAAGAAAAAGAATATACTCAGAATTCCAAAACCCAGAGATAACTAATTGTTTATTACAGAAATTAGCCACTCTGACAAATGCAGGCAAGTTGCTCTTTTTCAGTTAATCCAAATTGGAATTAGTAGTTTAAAAAATAAGGTCTTGGTATTATTTTCTCTTTCACAATCATCTTCCTCCTTTTTGAATATCTGTGTGTAAAATAAACTATTATATATACATTAATTGCTTCATGTGTAGAAAACTATATTTTATGTGTAAGCCCTATTTTTCCCTACATACATCCCACACTCAAATATTCATGCTAAAGGAGTAGAAAAGAGACATAAGTAAGTAATTTAGATCACTTAGATTTGATTTTAGATGTGGTCAGCCTGTAACCAGAAATGCACATCAGGTTTAAGACAGAGACAGTGGCGTCACCAATGATTCCATCTGTTCCCCATAGTACTCAGCTCCCTTAGAGTTAGGAAGACCATATGACTAGTTCTGGCCAATGAAAGGTGAGCAGACGGCATGTTCCCAAGGTTTCCGGCTGCTTGTGGCCAGGGAATCTCCAACTGCATACGAGAGCAACCTGGAGAGACTTTGACAGCCCAGGTTAGCAGAGTACCTGCAGCTGCCACTCGACTTTCCTATAATGTCTCAGGACCTGGGCTTGGAGAGACCCGAACCAATTTCACCTGGTTCAGCGCATTCCCACTTATTCTACAGGTTACCTCTAAGTTTCCAGTGTTAACAAGTCTGAAGATGCCAGCTTGTTGCTGGAACAGGTAAGGTCTGCGATCCCTAGAAAGCCATCCTCTTCTGGCTATGGACCTAGAGTTGGGAGAAGCACTGGGAAGAGGCAGGCTGAAAGACATGTGGCTGCTTATTAGGTGGAAATTGTGAACACGGCAAGCAGAGTCCTTCGCTTTTTGTTTAGTGCTTATATTCCTTGTGTTTGACATGTTGGTGACTAATAAAAGATTTACTAAATGGAAAAAAGAAAAAAAAGGGTGAGCAGAAGCAACACATGTTACTTCTGGGCTGCAGCAGTGAAAAGCTCATGTAAGAGTCTCCTGTCTGCACTCCCCTGCTGCAGTGACCCAGGAGCTTTGCAGACACAAGATGGCAGAGCCTCCAGCATCCTGGGGTTCTTGAAAAGACCCTCCTCCCCAGCCCTGATGGATTTGTAGCCTGAGCAAGAAACAAACCTTTCTTATGGTAAGCCACTGAGATTTTAGATTGATTGGGTAACTGCCTGTCCTGTCCTGTCCTAACACAAGGCCCATACATTCTCTTTCTCTGTCCTCCAAACCAATGGCTCCAAATCCAGTGAAGGCTCACAGCCACCATGAATCATCCACAGATAGACTGAGTGGAATTTGAATTCCTAACCATGAAGAAAAAGGGGAGGTAAAGAATCAGGACTTTGGAACTGAGAGAGGTGAGAGCTCTCTTCTGGTGAGTACAGAACTGATACTGATCTTACCATGCAAATAAGAGGAAGATGCAGTTGTTTGGGTTTTCCCATGCCAAAAGTCACTTTTAAAACAAACATATTATGCTTACAGTATGTGAGAACTAGTAATGGTGCATAGACATAAAGGGAAGTAATGACATGAGAGAGTTGGGCCTCTTGCCCCACTTGGCAAGGACATTGTATAGCTTCTTTTTCACCAGTTAATAATGATAAGTGATGTATGGCAAGGAATAGCAAAGTTGGCGCACAAAGAAGGAATACAAATGAGGCACAAACCCATTGCTCCATTACTGTCTAATAGCTTGAAATGAATTCTCCCTAACTCAACTAATGATACTTTTCTATAGTATCTGGTTTTTTAAAAAATTAATAATCATGTATTATTTTTATAATTAGAAAAAGGTATTTCCATTTTGGAAAAAAAAATCTCTGTTGGTGAATGAAGAATTAATAACTGCTTCCTCCACTGACATCCATGCAATAGCACCTAGCACAAAGAGGCAAGGAGTTGCTTGAGGGGTAGAATATGGGTTGTAATTCTAGTAGCAAGCACAGCTGAGAAGCATATCATAGAGACTCAAAAAATGCCCTCTGCATATTGAATTATCCTGTCTATGTTGTGTATATTGATTTATCATCTCTTTCATTCTGGATTATTTACTTTAGTTTCAAGTTATATTCTAAGTAGCTTTATGGGCTCTGGACTCACCCACAAGTCCAGACTTGCAAGAGTCCAGGAATGCAATCATGAAACTGCCAAGAACAGTGATAATCTGGTCATTTCTTATTAAATAGAGTTTCTATGCATAGCCTTCACTTCACTACCCTCATTATTCCCCCAGGTAAAACCAGGCAAACAATTATACAGTCAATTCCCTACCTTTTTACCTTTTTGTATTGCCCAATTACTGCCTATAAGCAAGTATATCAGAAATCATCTGACTATAGCTGTAAATAAAATTCTTATACTATTACCCATTTTAGCTCTTTTTTCCTTGCTGCCATTTCTTAGCCCATGAATAGCTGAAGGTCATTTTCTAGATTAGAGATGCAACCAATTTATCTCAATTAAACATTTTTAATAAGTTTTGACTACCAGGAATGTAAGAAGGGGTTTCATTTGTGATAATTACCAAATTTCAAGTAAGTGGTAAATGAAAATTGCCTGTTATTGTGTAAGGAGGGGTAATTTAAACGCTTTGTGGCAGCAATTTTAAATATGTCTGTCTGTGGGCATTGTCTAAAACTATTTTAAAGTTCTCCATAACACTCTATGCCTTTAAATTCTTTTTGCTGTTATAGTCATTTTACTTGCTACAGAACTGTAGCCATCTATCTCTTGCTGTCTGTCTCTGACACCCACAGATGTATCCACCCACACACTCACCCCCTCAAACCTACACTGACTCACATTCAGCATGATTGTCAAAAAAAAAAAAAAAAATCCCTACTCCTTGTCTAACTAAAGTGTTCCTTTCAAACACATGCTACTTGTTTGATCTATTTCCATGTATTTGTGAGTCAACTGAGTCTTGTCTGATCTACCCAGTAGACTAGAGCCTGTACGTATGTTTTTTCATATGGATTTGGCAAACCTGATACCTAATAAAGTATAGTGAGATCATAAAATCCTAATAACGTTTACTATAAATGAATCCATGTTTTCACAATGTTGGCAATTATTTCTAATTAAAAGTATTATTCTGGAACTGGCAAGTTGTCCTGGGCTATCGTTTTGATTAGACTGGAGAATGAGAGCAACTTAACTCAATATCACATGCATCCGCCTGAACCACCATTGGACAATTTCCTGAGGGAGGAAAGAAATCATAAAACTCACTTTATTATGTGTCATTAGAGCATCATTTCACCTATCTATAAGTCTTTTATCCAGTGCCACCTAGTATCTGAAACATAGCTGGGATCCAGATAGAAAGGGTAAGGCTGAAACCTCCAAATCAATACACTAACACATTGGTACATTGCTCAGAAGAGTGACCCTTGGGCATTCACTCTATGCCCCCATTTAATTTTAGTTTACATACAATTAATTCTAACGTGCTTTTTATGTGGGTTACCAACCAGTCAGTTGATTAGAAGCAGTAAGTTAAAACAACAAATTCAAAAGGGAGGCTGCTAAAGATAGGCAAAACTGTAAGTGTGAAATAACAGCTGACAATCTTATAACAAAGCAGACAGAAGAGAATTTATAAGAAGTAAATTAAAAGTCTGGGGATATTCACTGCAGAATAAACCATTCAGTATCCTTCAGGTCTACCTGAGTTTATCATTATTTTGTGAGCCAGAGATCTTCTGAGATTTATAATGATGATAATGATCAAAAGAAGGCTCAATTTGGCTCTGTTCAAAAAGTAGAAGTAATCCATTTTTTACATAGAAATGCTTTCAAGTAAACTTTTTAAAATAATAAAATGTATTTTAAAATTAATTCCCCTCAGAAGACCATAAAGAGAGAAATAAAATCTTCCACTTACCTGCTCCTCCCACACAATCATGCTACACAGAGGTCTTTCCATTTTCTATGGTTAATTTTTTTTTTTCAGGGCAAGCTCCAGAAATCTGGAAAAGTCATTTACCCAGAGAATCCATTTTCCCATGATCTTGACTAAAAGAGGCAGAGCTGTATCTGTAACCATGGTCTCCACACACTCATCTGAACAGGATGTTTTTGTTACAGAAATAGATAACACCAGCTCCAAATATGCAGCTCAAAGATGATCTTATCTCTTCTTGATATTAGCCTCATTCATATCTCTTTATAGCCACTATCCTAAGTATTTTCCATTGCTTTCTTGGACACAAGACAAAATTCTCAAAGAGTGCTTCTGCTTAGTTCAATCATATATGCCTTGATGGCCCAATGCCCTTTATAAAATATTCCAACAAATCAAGATCCCAATAAGGGTCACAGAAAAAGCACGGGCCACTTAGTTTAGCACTCTCCTCTTTAGCACAGTACAACACTGCCAAAGGCTGGCCTGCTGGAGGACTGGACCCTTGGCCCACTGATCTCCTAACCTATGGTGCCATTTCAAATCAGATGGAAAAACACCATCTTTCTACCACCGCTATGACCACCTCCTATCAGAGGCAGCTTCTAACAGGAGAAGAGTTCCTATAGGCCCCAAATCAGCCTGGTCATGGCTCCAGGGTCTCAAATAAGGGTCTAATAAGTCTAAACAGGAGCCTGGTGTGCCAAAAATATCTGTCAGAATGGAAATGAACATTCTTTTTTTTCAAGTTTACTTGAGGGGCAAAAGAAGGGTGTTAAAAACAACAGGCAGCATCATGGTGCAGAATTTAAATATATGCATTTCCCCCCTTGTGGTAAACATTTGCTCAGCAAGAAACAAATTTCCATTTTTAATCATTCTTTTCTTGTGTCCTCTATTTGTGCTGATTGCAATTGAGAGAAATATGTACACAAAGCTTAACATTTTCGCAAGAAGCATATGAAGTTTCAATGTATTAAAAATAGAGATTGGGCTGAGGTTATCAAAATTGAGTCATATTTCAAAATAAGAAGTACTGTGAGTCAGGACCAGTCCTACCAATTATAGCAACTCCATTTCTGAGAGGCTCAAAGTTTGGGTCAGCCTCCATGGTAGCAGAGCAATGTTTTATCAAAATGGTGTAATTAGGAATGGGTGGTAATATTTTAACCCCTCCTCCCTAGAGTTCCACAATGCTTTTTAAAAAAACATGTTGTTTATAAATATTTACTTTTGTAGCATTTTAGGGGGAGATTTCCATACAAACATTTGGCTTCCAATGAATCATTCCCTGTCTGGTTCACACCCAGAAGCTTCCTATTTGGCTATCAGTGAATTGGGCTCAATAACTGCCTTCTTTTTACATCTGGCTTGAATGAAGATGAAAAAGGTGGTGGAGGGAGGAAGACATATTCAGATAAGTATCTGAACACCCTTGTGTCCTTATAATAGTTTGACAAATGTGCACTTATACCCTAACCATCAGTTAAGCTAAATACCAGGATTGTGATGAATTTGTGTTTGGCCTTTCTAAAAGCATCTGGATAATTGTACTTAATGTTACAGGTTCCTAATCATCATGTGTGTTTATCAGCTAAGGGCATCCCAGAATTCAAATTATTAATATGGAATTTTATTTTTACTATTGTAATTAAGTTATAGGATCCTAAAAACATCTACTGAAAGCAACTGTAAGAACAAACAACCCTCCTTCCTTCTCCCATATTGAAACTGAAGAGAATGAAGGTCTTTAGCTAAGATTTTAATTAAGTCTTTACCTGAGCCAGAATCTCAAAACTTTTCTTTGCATAAATAAGGAAGCAACAATTGAAAATATATGAATTAACAAATACTCTGTATTTCCATTTCCAAAGGACAAAATTTGGGAGGTTAGGTGGGCTTGTATGTATATGGGGGGGGTATGGGGAGATGTCCATATGAAGGAAAGAAACTAAAAGTGCTTTACATAATAATATGAATTACAATTTTTAAGAGAAAGAAGCACCTTGCAAATTATGAGGATGGTAGAATATACTACTGATTCCTCTTTATTGGATTAGAGCAAAGATTGCAAATTCAGGATCCTGACATTTTGAATTGCATTCTGTGGACCTATTTTACCACAGTCCTCACCAATTATTATTGTTTTCCTGACACTGAAGCTAAGTAACAGTTGCTATTCATCAATGTATGAATAGGACCATTTTTCTTGTAAAGAGGAAAGTGATAGAGATAATACTAGAAAATGCTTTGCCACTGCCTAGCATACAATAACGGCTGGAGAGAGGATAAATTTGTCCTCCTCTAACCACCTCCTCCTCAACGGAGGGGAGGCATCACTGGTGTGGGGTGTCAGTGATGGGGGAATCCATGGGAAGGGATTCATCTGGGGCATGCTTCTAAGGCATATGAAAATGTTCAAGTGTTCATGGGGCATTGTCTCGGTGGGTGGAAATCCACACAATAACTGAAAGAATATTGAATTCCCATCCTGGGGAGTTCTGCTACATTCTCTAATAGGACAGCAAGAATCCCCCAAGTACAAGGGCAGTACCTAGTGAAGGAAAACAGACCATTACACCAGGTCTTTGATATTGATGATTGTACTTATGAACCATTTCTTGTGAAACTGAAACTTTAGCCTAGAATTATATATTGACTAAGGGTTACCTCCTGAAAACCTCCTTGTTGCTCAAATGTGGCCTCTCTCTAAGCCAAAGTCAGTATATAAACACACTATCTTCTCCCTGGCATGGGACATGACTTCTGGGGATGAGCCTCCCTGGCACCAAGGGAATATTACCAAGCACCAACTAGCAATGCATCTGGAAAAAGACCTTGACCAAAAGGGGGAAATGGTAAATACAAATGAGTTTTTATGGCAAAGAGATTTCAAAGTGAGTTGGGAGGTTACACTTATGCACATCTCAGCAGAATCTCACTGACTTCCACAGGAGCAGGGTTCCTGAGGGCTCTAAAGACATCCAGAAACTATAAGCAGGGCAGACATCTCAAGAATTTGGCACCCAATCAGTGGGCCTAACTTTGGAATTTATGCACCCCAGTGTAACAGAGTTAGACTATTTTATAGGTTCTCCAAACATGTCTCTTCTGCCCCTTTTACTGAAACCTATAATTAGCACTATACTTGATAAATATATGTCCCAGAAACTTAAATCTTTGGTCCGTCCATATGCCAGTTGAGCCCTGAATTTCAGCAAAGTTGCAGCACCTACTCTCCAGTTCATTGTACTCACCCAGGACACCTAACAAGGAGATGATGATGGACAATGACCATCCCAAGGAACAGAGAATGTCTGCAACTACAAGCAAGATAGTTTCATCCATCTGCCCCCTGGGATCTAAGCTTCCTCTCAATTAGAAGCAAGGTGGGCAACACCATCCCCAAAACCTCAAGATTGGGGAATGAACAATGGACTAAAGTAGACTTATTATTATTCTACTATAGACTTATTATTATTCTAGCAATGGAAGAACTCTTATCATTGATAGAAAGGCAGTGGCCACCAGAGGTTCTGAGGAATGGGCAAGGAAAGAAAAGGTTTAATATGGAGGCATTTTCAGGACATTGGAGTTGTCTTGCATGACATTGCAGTGACAGATACAGGCCATTGTATATTTTGTCATAACCTACAAAATTGTGCTGGACAGAGTATAAAATATAATGTAGGCTGTAGTCCATGGTTAGTAGCAATGCTTCAATGTGTGTTCATCAATTATAACAAATGTACCACACTAATCTAATGAAGGATGTTGTTGATATGGGAACGTGTCAACACGGGGGAGGGAGTGGGGCATATGGAAATCCCTTATATTTTTTTATCTAACATTTATGTATTCTAAAGCTTCTTTTTTAAAAATTAATTAAAAAAGAGAATGTGAATTAACATTGATACTATAGACCTGAAATGTCCTCTTGGCCTCTCCTTTTAATGTAGACATATATAGGGGCCAGTAATAAATGGCATCCTGGCCCAAGTGTGGTTGCCTGGTGACAGGAGCATGGGCAGGAGGGCAAAAGGGGAGTGATTACAAAGAGGCATGAGTAATCTTTTGGGGATATGCTCACTAACTTAAACACTTTAAATATGTATAGTTTCTTGTATGTCAGTTATACCTCAGTTAAGTTCTTAAAAGGAAAAAAAATTAAATCTCATGTCAATGATGTCCAATACATCATGTCTAATACATAGTCCTTAGGATCAAAGCCGTAGCCTTGAAATGCTGTTCCCACTGCAATCCACAAGGAAGTGTCCTGAGTCAAGCCAGGGAGATTAGATAACCTGGAGGTCAGGTCAATGTGGAAAGTTGCTGAGACCCTTAAGTCAGAAGGTGAACAGGTGGTTTTCACTACTCATCAAAAAAAAAAAAAAGTGTAAATACAAAATATGCAATCTGAGTTTCAGCATATGAATATCCTCTTTCATTATATTTTTTACTTCCTCAGTGGACAGGGAGAGACTTGTAAATGGTTAAGCAGAAAAATGACAAAATTAGAAAATAAGGAGAGGTTTCATATTTGATGACTAATTAATTGGATAAACTATTCATTTCATATACCTTCTATTGATAGAATATTTATGAATCCTCACGTTTCCTAAAGGCAAGGTATCTGTTTTGAGGAAAAGAAATCAAAGGCATCTGTGTTAGTCAGGGTTCTCTAGGGAAACAGAATCAGCAGGAGATATCTGTTAATAATATGAGATTTTATAAGAGTCTCTCACGTGACCGTGGTGATGCACAAGTCCGAGTTCTGCAGGCAAGCTGCAAACCAGGGGCTCCAATGAAAGTCCAATGAAGGTCCTTGATGAGTTTCTGGGAGAAGTTGCCTATCCAAAGACAAGCTGGGAAATTCTCTCTGAATGTTGAAATCACTTCCCCTTTTAAGGCATTCAACTGATTGGATAAAAGTGTCACCCATTGATGATGCAATCTCTCTGATTGATGCAGATATAATCAGCCACCCACCCAGTAAACTCACTGGTGACCAAAGTCCATAAATGTTCTTGTATTACAATTAGCCCAGTGCTTGCTGGACCAAACATCTGGACACAATTACCTGGCCGAGTTGACACATTAACCTAACCCTCACAGCATCCAAATAATAAAAAATTTTTAAGTGTGTGTGTGTGTTTAATCTACATTTACTGTGCTAGAATCTGGAGATGCAGAGTTGAATCAGATATAAATCCTGCCCTCTAGGAAGTCAAGGTCATAAATCAGGTAACTTGAGCTTCTCACATCTTCCCCAACCAGAAGCATGTGAGGGTCTGACAAGATGGTCTATCAGTGTGGTAGGGTCAGATCAGACCCAAACCAGTCAGAACCAGGACTGGGCTCTGAGATAGAGCTGCATTGGTCTAGAAAGCATCTCTGGGGATCCAGGCTTGGGCCTTAACATTTAAACTTAAACCACTCAGGAAGGGTTATGGGCAAGGGCAGACTCCCTGATGGAGGGTTAGGTTGGGTATGTGCCCCCAAATATGTCTGTACAGTGGGCCAAAGAATGAAAGGAAGCATATATGGAAATTATAAATGTGAAGATACTGAATGGCCTACAGTGACAATTCATGTTGGGGAATAGAGAGAAATACTGTGGCAGGTAACAGGGCAGGGGTGTGGAAGCAACTCCACTGAAGCTCAATGGGTGCCAGACAGAGACTGGCCCAGATGAGCAGAGAAGGCTCCTCCTCCCTGTAGTGAGGGGTGTGGCCAAATCACATGATGGATGGGAATCCTTTCTTGTGGCCATGAGTCCAGGCAGAATAACCAAGGACTCACAGCCAATCAGAGGAATACATTCAAAACGGCCAGAGCCACTATTTGACTAAATGCCAGGGGGAGGAGCCAGTCCTTGCTCACCAGCAGGGTGAACTTACAGGAATGAAAGTCAGGGAACTGTTGACAAGGAGCCTAAGAGAAGAAGGTAGCCAGGTAGGGGAGGAAACTTGTGCCTACAGGGAGAAGTGCGCATGCGCACATGAGAGAGAGAGAGAGAGAGAGAGAGAGAGAGAGAGAGAGAGTGTGTGTGTGTGTGTATGTGTGTGTGTGTGTGTGTGGTGGGGGCCAATTTTTAAACGGGATAAGACACAGGACCTACAGTGTATCAGAGAAGTGTACCAATGGGTATCTCAAAGACACAGACTATTTTTGAGATTGCCTAGGATCTCTGATTCTACCCATTATGCCATATCCCTATAGCAACTGGCATCATTAATACCAGATTCTTGAGGGCCTTGGAGGTCAGGCATAGAAGTTTCATCGTGTAGCAATGGGCAGTAGGAAGCACTGCAAGCTTTTAAACAAGAGCACAACAAATAAAAACAAGATCAATAAAGCAGATTGGACAGAGGTAGAGACTCCTGATCAGAGAAAGCCAGCTTGGAAGGTGCTGCAGGAACTTAGGGATTATATCGTGATGGTGGCAGCTATGAAAACCAAGTGAAAATAAAAAAAGAGAAGAAGCCCTCAGAGAGGTGGGAGAGGAAGCCAGATTGTAGGAGAGCCCTGCTGAGACCAGAAGAACTGCCCAGCTGACATAATCCCAAAGTGAAAAGCCTCAGAATAGTGAGTAAAAAATTAGTTGCTCTTTGAAGCCATTGTGTTTTGGGGAAGTTTGCAAAACTTCAGAGAGACATCAGTAAGACCCGAGGAGGGGGCAGGGAGGACGACCTGGGATGCGGACAGTGTGATACAGGGGAAGGATGGCATAGGGGTGTGGCCAGTGTGACATGAAGGCAAGCATCAATGTGACATAGGGAAGGGTTCAGTGTGATGGGTGAGGGAGCCGTGTGCCATATGGAGGGAGGAGTTAATTTTTACCCTGAAGGCAAACAAATGTCACTCAGAGAGGTGGGGGTCAGACACACTAAGCAGGGACAGGTCAGTAAACCTAAGGGATCCAAGTGTTACTGGAGACTGTGGATTAAGGTAGATAGGATTGGCCGGCTGAGATTTCTCTCTGCTGATAAAGGAAAAAAGCTCTTTGCTCAAATTCCATCCCTCTGCAGGTCAAGGATCTCACCTTGAAGAAATTTCCCAGACTAATATGGAAAGGTAGACATTCTAGAGGGATGGAGTCTGTGGTCTTAACTCCTTCTGATGCCTTCCTCAGTTAGTGCAGGGCACCTAGCTTCCTTGAGCCTCCCACACCTCCATGTAATTTCTGTCTTTGCAAAGACTCCAGGAGATTGGGCTCATTGACAGTTCTCATGCACTGGTTCTCTCCCTTCCCAGGTCTTCTCACTGGAAAACAGTGTGGAAACTACAGCATGAACTGCCTCTTCCTGGTCTTCGCCATTCTGTCAATGACTGGTGAGTGCAGGTTCCTCTTTTGACTTAAAATTTTGAAGAGACATAGTGTGGGAAAGTGGAGGAAATGGGTTTAGATGAGAGGAATAGAGAGATGATCAGCTGGAAAGGTAAGCATTCTGGGCCACAGAGATTGACAGTTTCCTAGAATACTCAGCAATCTCCAGGGCCCATTGATTTTCCTCCAGCTCTGTGGATGCAAAAGAGGATTTGGGCTGAGACAATGAGATTGGACATAATGCGTGTTGGGGTGTTGGCAAAGGGGTGAAATTTTGCTTTGTAGATAGGAAAGAGGCTTGAAGCAATGGAAGAAAAATCAAGAGGAAGAAAGAAAGGAGTGGAAGAGTAAGAGGGAGGACACACAAAAAAGAAGGAAGTCTGAGGGAAAATGAACAGATAAGAAAAGTATCCTGAAGTGTTAGATAATATCTTAAATATTGATAACATGCTGCCCATTTCAAAGCACTTCCACATAAAGTCTCCTACTCTGTCCTCTGATCTCCCCCACCCTCCCCCATCTCTATGACTCTGTCCTTCGTTCCTCCATCTGGCATCAGTAACAACAATAACAACACCAACAGCACGAGCAAAAGAAAACTTAGACTGGCAAATCCATCAGATGGACACAGGAATGACTGCATCAATCTTTTTGGTTTTCCTGAACTTGAAACATGAGCCGTGTTTGGGGACTCTGATCCACGAGCAGTGGATTCTCACTGCTGCTCACTGTTACTTCCCGTGAGTCATTGGACATGCTGGGAGGAGGGACGATTCCCTTCTTAGTCGCTAGGATTCCTCAGGGGAAGTGGGATGAGGCTGACTGATGAAGAGCCTAGCTCAGGAGACCCTCAAACCTGAAAAAGGGCTAGAAAGAGAGAGGGAATAGAAGGGTCCAGGAGGTTATGAGTTGGATTCCTGAGTGGGAGATAGAGGGAGTTGGAGGAGGCCAAGGACCAGGGGATGGCCCATTACAAAGGGAAAGGCTACATAAAATGTGGTACAGTTGCATAAAAGAATTATGCAACTGTAATGTAAACTCCTCCTGACAGATGAGGAGACTGAAGTCTCGACAAGTTATGGAAGTAACTTGTCCAAAATCATGTAGCAAGTTAGAGGGAGAAAGGAGGTGAAATGATCAATAGAATAATATCTCCCTTCTCTAATAACCCTTTATGTCCTGTTCCAGATTCTTTCACATCAGAACTGCACCTTTAAAAGAGAGTTATTTCCAAAACAAGATGGGAAGATTAAAATCCGAGCTTACCGTCAAACACCCAAATTTCACCACGAATTCTCTTGAGCATGACCTCATGCTCATCAAGCTGACAAATCCCATAAAGCTTAATGATGGGATGAAGCTGGCAATTCTGCCCAATAGCATGGACAATAAAATGGGCAGCAAGTGTACTTTATCTGGCTGGAGCTGGACATGGAAGAATTCTAGTGAGTTACCCCCAAGATAGATCATTAGTGGTCTTCAAGTACGCACTCGATGAGGATAATCATATCACTAATATTATAGAACATTAAAGCTGGAAGGAGCCTGAGAACTTACATATCTTAACCCCTAATTTTATCTATGTTGAAATTGAGGCCCAAACAGGTAACACAATATACACAGGGGTCACATGGCTCTTAAGACTAGAGGTCTCTGGATTCCAGTGTTTTTGCCCCATTTGCCACTCAGGTGTGAGTGAAAGGGTGAGTCAGAGGAGGAAGGGGATGAAGAGCAAACCTGCTGGTGATGCTGAGAGTGGCTAATTTATTAGAGTCTTAAAGACAAGCATTTATAAATAAAGTCATGCTCACACTAGCCCGTGGCATGCAGTTTACAATACTAGAACAGGACCTTGGGGTTCTCATGCCATTTGTTTTCCTATTCTCTGGTTCCTTTACATTTTAGTTTTTTCCTCCAGTGAATGATGGAGAGATTAATAACAGAAAAGAGGGAGGGAAGGAGAGATGAAAAGGAGTTGGATATATGAAAGATCAAAGAGAAATGGAACTCTCTCCCTGTGTTTTCAGTTAGAGTCAATGAAATCCAGAAAAACCATGATGTTGTTTGGTTCTCTGATGACGATTGCCAAGCCTCCCTCATAAAACATTTCCCTCTTCAAATCACAGAGAATATGTTCTGTGCGGGATCAGTTCTGGACTACACACTCTCATGTCGGGTAACTCTATTTCTTCTGCCTATACTAAGCTTTGTCTCCCTCAACCCAATCCGATCTCCTGCCTCTACATCCAAAAAGAGATCATAAGTGGGGCTGCCTCCTTTGAATCATGAATGAACTTAGACGTTACAGTGGAAACATCTCAGAGTGTTCTCATTTTTCTAAGGCTTCGCCTGATGTAGTGTAGGCTGAGTGAGTGGGATGGGCCCAAGATGGCCACCGGGCATTTCTCCAAACCCTTATCACCTCATTTTTTCTGTTCCGGGTCCCTCTGATAGGGACTTGGTACTAGATGGTCTTTGTTTTGGCTACCCTGACTGACGCATCTCTCCTCTTTGACAGGAAATAGCTGCTGCTCCAATCCAGTGCCAAAATCAGCTCCACGGGATCCTATCCTGGTCAGATGGGTGTGCTCTGACAGGCGATATTAGCTACTATACCAAGGTGTCCCATTATACAGACTGGATCCACCACGTCATCCGCACCAAGTGACCTCTTTCTAGTCTCTATCCTGGAAGACTCACAACTGGGTCTATCATCCTTGACCCTTCCTATCCCTCTAGCCTCAGGACAAGATGGGAATAGAGTCTTTGGTGAAAGAATGTTTCTGTTCCTCCTGTTTTCTCTACTTCACTTATCCTTTCTCAGTCCCATCATCAAAGGATTTGATCTAAATAGCATTCTCAGAAATGGGAATCACTCTTTTCCTCTCCTTCTCCAACTGACTATTTATCTGTCCTATATTCCTCAGACTTTTCTGGTGGTATCCTCCAACTACCACCCTCCTGAGGACCTAAGGGTCTCAGCAATGTTAAAGTCAGTTTGTGGGCACCTCTAGAATGCCTCCTTTGTCTGACATCACTTAGTGCTGTGTCAGGTTTCAGCCTGTGCCTTCTCACCCCCTCATATACAAGGAAGGAGTGAATGCTGTTACGTGAAATAGGCTTCTGGTAACAAAAACAAGGGTCAGAAATGGAGACTAGAATTTTATGATGGCCAGAACTATAAAAGTTTCAAAAGGGGGTAGGTAGATAAAGCAGAAGGGTGAGGGAGGGGAGGAGAGAGGAGTGAAATGGGTCAGACTACCAACAGGAAAAGGGGAGTGATCTCCTGAGAGATCTTTCCTAATCCTCAGCACAGGAAGATCTAGATCGGGGTTCTTAACAAGGGGTCTGTGAGCTTGAATTGAAATTCAAAAAGCATTATTCTTGAGGGAACGTGTTGGTGCAGGTGTGATATACTTATTAAATAATGCACAGTATAGTGTGGACTTAGTGAGAGGTTCATGGTTTTCATCTGACTGGCAAAGAGGTCCATGGAACAAAAAAGGTTAAGAACCTGATCTAGATGATAGATGATTGCCAAGAAAGAGAGTACAAGAAAGACAATAGAGAAATTCTAAAGCATCGGCAAGTATAACTGTTTTCATGTGTTTGTGAGTGTGCATACACACACACTTGTGCATAGACAGAAACATCTCACTGAACCAACCAGAATTGTTTATATACCTATTTCCCATTCGGCTGATTTTCTTCAAACCCTTACTTTCACCTGCCCTTATTCCACCTTTCTAAACTGTTGAAGCACCATTGGGTTGAGGGAGGAGCACACCCTTTTCATACTGTTTGTCTCAAGAACAGACAAATGTGTGGCAAATTACCATACATTTAGTGGCTTAAAACAACACAAATTTATTCCATCACAGTTTCACAGTCCCATATGTTTTAGCTCAGAGTGTCATAAAGCTAAAATCAATATTCTGACCAGCTACACCCTCACTGGAGACTCATCTAGGGAAAGATCTGCTTCCAAACTCTTCAGTTTTGACAGAATTTATTTTCTTGCAGTTGTAGGACTGAAATCCCTGTTTTCTTGGGTGTCAACCAGGGACTGCTCTTAGCTCCTAGAGGCCAGTCTCAGGTCCCTGCTTTGTGGCCCATCCATCTTAACTACAGAGAACCTCACTCATGCCAAATGCCTCTTATGCTTTGAATCTCTCTGACTCCCCCATTTGAAACCAGCCAGAGAAAATTGTGCCCTTTATTAGATCAGTGCCACCCAGATAATCTCCCTATTTTAAGGTCAACTCTGCCGTATTGCATGACCTAATAACAGGAGTAAAGTCCATCAAATTCACAGTCCCTAGGATTGTATACATCAATGGCAGGAAATCTTGAGAAATATATTAGAATTCTACCTACATCACATAGTTAAAATGTTTCTGTCTTTCTGGGTTGTCCCTTTCTCAGTCCTTTGGCTGGAGAGAGCAGAATATTCTTGGGACTCTTTGTGTCCATTGGTGTTTCTAAGTTGCAGTGCTCTCTAGGACACAAGCCTGGACATATAGGAAGCAAAAAAAAAAGGAAACTTACTGCTAGTTCACTCCTCAAGCCCCAGGGTTCCTAATCAGTCCACCTTCTTTTCTCCACCTTTCAGAGTCTAGTGGTAAGAGACTTATGTATTTTGTGCAGGGTTCATTTTGTGTGATTAGCAGGAGGAGTAAAATAAGATTCATTTACTTCACCTTATCTGGAAATGGAACATGTGTCCTATACTTTAGTTTCATTAGATATTAGAAAAATGAAAGGCAGTGTAGTTAAGAGAAAGACTGGTGAACTAGAAGTCAAAAGATCTAGATTCTGGTTGAGACTCTCTTACTGACTATTTCACTAGTTTTCAAATTGTGTATGCATGAATCCCAGGGGAATGTGGGAAGTAAATATTAAAACTTCTATTGTAATTATTTTAGCTCATCCTTTAAATATTTCTATTTGAATCTATGTTTTATACATATACAACATGTCAGTTCATATGTATGTTGGCACATACATATATAATAAAATAAATATACATATATTAGTGGTGCATGCTCAAAAATGTTTTATAGCTTTAGTGACAACACCAGATTTCTAAAATTGGACTGTCCCAGATTTTCTGTAAGTATATTCATCAATTAAGATCCTTTTATATGTCTATTAAGAGCTGAGCGGAGCCGAGTGAGCTAAACTGCCAGGTGTCAGAGTCTCCAATTAAGACAAGTCCAAATGGAAGGAATAGTCAAGTTTTAACCACTTTCTGTGATAGTAAAGCAAGAGGCTAACCTGGAGAAAGCTGACTCCTCCTCAGTTCTGTTTTTCCCCATGAAATGGCACCACTGGCAGAGGGTCAGATGAATTAGTAGACATGATCCTGTGGAAGGAGCCCTGAATAAAAGGCTCCTGCTTTTTTTATGGATCCAGGGACTGGAGAGAAGGAGTGGGGGGAGAGCTAGAAGTGGAAAAGCACAGACTAATGAGTCAGAGTGGAGAAAAGTGTCTTTGAGGCCCCCCTCTTCTTGGTAAGGATGTCTCAACACAGGTGCCTGAAGAAGGTGCTGGCCTACGAATGCAGATAAGCATAAGTACAGGACCTTAGTCCTGAACCACAACTTCCTTCAGAGACTGCAGTGCACTAGCTGTGCACCAAGTCTGGGGTGGAGAGGGCAACTTTCTCCCATGGTACTGGCCAGGCAAAACCTTTAATTGCTTATGATTTGAGCCTGAAAGATCACAAATAGGCTTTTGGCCAGGAGCCACACTCCTCATTGTCTTTGGTTGAAAAAAATATAATTATGAGCTCAAATAAAACTCCCACATTCCTTAAAACTTTCATTTGGACAAATGATTGAATGAGGGTGAATCATTCCTAGAAAAGTAACACTGTGAAAATAAAACTTGTGAAATCCAAGTTCGTGGTCCTGACCTCATGAAATTAGATGAGCTGAGATGAAGGAAACAGATGCTTTCTAGAATGTATTTAAGATCATACTTAGGCAATCTGCTAATTATCAGGTCCCATTAGCCTAACTTCCATCTTTAACCTTAACATAGGTAGGCACATTTACACACAACACTCTGAAATTATGATCCATAATTCCTTCTATTTAGCCTTTCCTTTTCTTTTCTTTTTTTTTTTTTATTTTTATTTATTTTACCAGGAGGTCCCGGTGATCGAACCCAGGTCCCTCCATACGGGAGACAGACGCCCAACCATTTGAGCCACATCCATTCCCTGCTTTTCTTTTAAACTGGCAATGACACTGTGAGAAAACTGGTACAGGAACTGTATCCCCTGCTCAATTACCTCTGACTTCCATATGACTGCGTATGTAGACACTGCTAATTGATTCCTTATCTTCATCCTTCCCATCTATTTTTTAATAATGGACCTGAGTTTAGCTGGTGTGTAACTGCTTTGCTAGTGGCCATATTCCTCAGCATCCCTTGCAGCTAATTGTAGCCATGTGGCTAAGTTTTACCCAAGGGGATGTGAATAGACAAGATGTGTGCAACATTTGTATCACATTCTTAAAAGGAAGCTACTGGCCTTTCCACATCTTCTTCCCTCTTTTGTGGCCTGGAACACAATCATGACAGTGATTCAGCCAGCTTCAACCATGCCCACAAGGAAAACAAAGGGAAGGTAGAAGAAGGCAGAAGGAAGTTGCCTCCTTAACAAATACTGCCCAGCAGCTCCAGACTACAACATGAGAGAGAAATAAACATTTATCTTTTTTGAGTCACTATATTTGGGGTCTCTTTGTTACAGCAACTTATCCTATACTCTGACAAATATAACTAACATCCATGTGTTCAGCACACATTTCATTTCTACTAGTGTATTAATCAGCCAAAGAGGTGCTGATGCAAAATACCAGAAATCGGTTGGTCTTTATAAAGGGTATTTATTTGGGGTTGAAGCATAAGTTTCTTCCCTCACCAAAGTCCATTGCCATGTGTTGGAGCAAGACAGCTGCCGATGTTTGCCAGGGTTCAGGCTTCTTGTGTTCCTCTCTTCCTGGGACTACGTTTCTCTCCAGACTCAACTCCTCTGTTTCCTCCGCAAGGTCAGCTGTAGACTATGAGGCTCTCTAGCCTTTGCCTCTCTCCACAAGGCCAGCTGTAGACTCTCAGGCAAAGGGCTCATGTCTTTCCCCAGGGCCTACTCTCCTTTCTCATGGCCCAGCTCTCTTCCTCCCCGGGGCTCCAGCTCAAGACTCCAATATCAGAACTACTACAATTCTGTCCTTTGCCATGCCTTTTATATTTGATTCCCCACCCACCAAGGGGTGGGGCCCAACGCCCTAATGACATGGCCCAGTCAACGCCCTAATCATAATTTAATTATGCCCAGATTAACAGACCAGTTTACAAGCGTAATCCAATATCTATTTTTGGAATTCCTAACTATATCAAACTTCCAAACTGCTATACTAGGTGTTTGATTCTGTTCTACATTCTAGAGATAAAAAGATGACTCAGACAAGCTTCCTATTCTGAAGAACTCCCAATCTGAGAAAGGAAAATTTGATGGAAATGGGAAGATAATTGACATTTATTAACTATGCTTTCACACACACTGGCTTATTAATCTTCAACTGAAAAAATTTGAGTTGCAAGTGGTATAATCGTCATTGTACAGGCAAGGAAACTGAAGATCCAGTGGCATACCTGCCTTGTAAATGTGCTATGCAAATTCACTATGCATTTGTATCACCTTTGATCTAGGACTGCTTGTTAATTGGTCTTGACATAGCCACTAAAACTATACATCCATGAAACCAAAAGCCCTGTAATTTGTTTTCCAGACTCCCATTCATTCTCCATCTTACAGCCACAGCTCCCAGTTTTCCTGTTGAATTTTACTCTTTTCCCACTTCCCCTCACTCTCAGTGCCTGTGCTTGAAGCAAGGTTGTGCCTCTGTCATCACATAGAGGCACAGCCTATTCCTTCAGCCTAAGCTAATCAGTACATCACATTCTCTTAGCCATGGTGATTGTTTTCAAGATGAGCACAAGACTCTAGTCAGTAACTCTGGGTTTTCTGGGCAAGTAGACTTACTCTGTGTTGTTGGTCTTTAACCTAACAGAATGTAAGGACTGGAGCCATTGCCACATCTCACCACTATGTGGAGCCTGATGAGGAAACCACCTAGAGAACAGAGTTAAAAGATGGAGAGAAACCAAGTATGGGCACATGGTTTAGCCCAAATCCAGCTATGCTTGAAGCCAGGCACCTACACTTGGACTTTTTCAGTCCAATGACAAAGCCAATAAATTTCCCTTTAAGTCAGTTTTGGTCAGTTTTCTGACACTTATAACCAGAAGAATCCCACCCACTCAAAATTTAAACCATAATGTAAATCATTGACCATGGTTTGTAGCAATGTTTCAATATTTGTACATCAGTTGTAACAACTGTACCTTCCACATGTAAACTGTTATTAGTAGGGGAAAGGGGAAAGGGGGGAGGATGTTGGGTATTGTATTCAGTTATTTTGTTGGCTTCAATTTTAAAGAAGTTTTGGGCCACAGAAGGGTTACAACTGTGGCAAGGGAGGATCATTTGTGTGGGGTGTCAGATGGGGGATGTATGGGAGTTGGTTCACCTGGGGCATACCTATAAAGCATATAAATATGTTCAAGTGTTCATGGGGCATTGCCACAGTAGGTGGAGATTCACACAATAACCAAAAGAATATCGAATTCCCATCCTGGAGAGATTTGCCACTTTCTCTAATGGGACAGCAAGAATCCCCTGAGTACAGGGACAGAGACTAATGAAGGAACATGGACTATTAATGGGCCCTTAATTGTGGTAACTGTACTTATGATCCTTTCCTTTTTTTTTTTTTTTTTTAAGATTTATTTATTTCTCCCCCATCCCCACCCCCGTTGTTTTGCACTCACAGTCTGCTCTCTGTTCTTCTGTGTCTGCTTGTCTTCTCTTTAGGAGGCACCAGGAACCAATCCTGAGACTTTCTGGAGTGGGAGAGAGGAGCTCAATCTCTTGTGCCACCTCAGCTCTCTGGCCTGCTGCATCTCTTTTTGTCTCTCCTCTGTGTCTCTTTTGGTTACATCATCATACTGTGCCAGCTTTCTGCACAGGCCAGCACTCCATGTGGGCCAGCACTCCTGCATGGGCCAGCACTCCGTGCAGGCCAGCACTCCACGTGGACCAGCGCTCTGCTCAGGCCAGCTCACCTCATGGACCAGCTTGCCTTTCACCAGGAGGCCTGGAGAAACAAACCCTGGACCTCTTAAATGGTAGCAAACCCTGGACCTCTTAAATGGTAGACCTCTTAATGGCTTGAGCCACATACATTTCCCAAACCTTTACTTTTGAAATAGAAACTTAGCCTAGTATTATAGGGTGCCTAAGAGTTACCTCCTGAGGGCCACCATGTTGCTCAAATGTGGCCTCTCTCTAAGCCAAACTCAGCATATAAATGTATTACCTTCTCCCTAGCATGGGACATGACTCCCAGGCATGAGCCTCCCTGGCACCAAGGGATTACTACCAAGCACTAATTTGCAATGCAACTGGAAAAAGACCTTGACCAAAAGGGGGAAAGGGTAAAGACAAATGAGTTTATGTGGCTAAGAGACTTCAAAGTGAGTCAGGAAGTCATTCCAGAGGTTACATTTATGCATGTCTCAGCAGGATCTCATTGACTGCCAAAGTAAATATTGCCTCAAGTAGCATGGTTCATGAGGTCTCTGGAGACACCCAGCAGGGCAGCAGGGCAAACAGCTCAGGAGTTTGGCGCCCTTCCAGTGGGCCCTACTTTGGAATTTATGCTCCTCAGTGTGACAGAGTTGCTCTCAGTTGTGGCTTCCCTACACATGGCTTTTTTGCCCCTTCTATTTGAACCTATGGTTAGTACTAGAGTGGATAGGTATATGTCCAAGAGACTTAAATCTTTGGACTTTCCATGTGCCAGTTGGGCCCTGAATCTCAAAAGCATTGCAACACCTACTCTCCAGTTCATTGGACTCTCCCAGGACAACTAACAAGGAGATGATGATGGACAATGATCATCCCAAGGAACAGAATCTGCAACTGCAAGCAAGATAGTCCCATCTATCTGCCCCATGGGATCTAAGCCCCCTCTCAATTAGAGGTGGAGTGGGCATCACCATCCCAGAATTCTCAGGATTGAGGAATTAACAATGGACTTGAGTAGACTTACTGTTATTCTACTATAGACTGTGATTCTAGCAATAGAACTGTTGTCATTGATGTGGAGACAGTGGCCACTGGAGGTTCTGAGGGGAGGGAGAGGGAAAAATAGGTGTAATATGGGGGCATTTTCAGGACTTGGGAATTGTCCTGAATGACATTACAATGACAGATCCAGGCCATTATATATCTTGCCATAACTTACAAAATTGTATGGGAAGGAGTGTAAACTACGATGTAAACTATAATCCACACTTGGTGGCAATGGTCCAAAATGTGTTCATCAATTATAACAAATATACTACACTAATGAAGGATGTCATTAATGTGGGAAAATGTGCGAGGGATAGGGAGCAGGGCATATGGGAATCCTCCATATTTTTTATGTAACATTTATGTAATCTAAGTATCTTTTAAAGAAAATTAAAAAATATATTGTAAGAAAATATACATGTTTTCCATCTTTTTGCTTATCAGAACCTTCAAGATTCTTTATAAACATCAAGAACTTACCATGTAAAATACAGGAAAGATGCTTTGTCAGCAACAGTAAGATACAGTCAAGGACTGTTGCTTTCAAAGGTACATTGTAACAGCTATCTTACTTGGTTATTCTGGATTTGCCACAGTTTTTGGAAGGTGTATTTTTAGCAGTTGCATTGATGATTTTCCATATGCGTGTATTTTAAAAATCTGATTGTGGATCTAATTGTATTCTCCTAAATTTTATTCTCTAAATATAGTGCCAAATCAGAAAAACTTCAGACTCCAATTCAAAACCACTAATGAGTTAAATTTAGAGGCTTCCTGCACCACCAGAAAAACAACAATGATGTTTTCTTCTTCTCAGGACTATTAGAACTAATTTAATAGCACTGTCTGAAACCCCTTTCTCAAGAAATCATCAATTTAGTGTATTTGCTCAGATATTTTGTTACCAAAATGGATTGGATTAAACTCTGAATCACTATCTTCCCTTCTAGTCTCATAAATTTGGCCTGGAAGAGCTGGCTACATTTCCATTGATTCTACTGGAAGTTACTTTTTCTGAAAAAAAAATGAATACTGTTTATTTCACTGAAAGATTTTTTCCCTCCACAGGCTCTGTGTATACACATTTATATGTCATGCATCTGTGCTCCTGACTTTCATTTCTCCTTCACGCTATCTCCACGTAGATGAAGGAGGTGGAATAAATGTGTCAGAACTGTGTGCGAGGGGCGGGTGAGTGGCTGAATGTGTAGGTGTGAACGTGGAGGCGTGTGTTTTAGACTGCATCTGTTAGTGTGTGGGAGCAAAGGTTCAAAGAGCAAGGATATGCATTAGAATTAATATCCTTGAATATGAAAGTTTTGAATATGCTCAAAACCATGCAGTGGCTTTATTTTTTATTTTGTATATTGATTTGCAGCTAATGCTATGATTTTCAGTTTTTAAGCATGTGTGTGTGCACACTATTAGAGATCTCAAAATAACAGAAAGCAGAACTCTAGTAGAATCCATAAAATTTGGGGAAAGGGTTGCATAGACCTTGATGTGAAGTGTCATCTGTCACCCTTAAATTGTAACTTGACATTTAACATCTCTGTATTACCACTTCCTACTGTGTTTATATTTAAATGATTTAGATCTCTCTCTTTTTAACACATTGGAACTAGAAAAAGTCCTTGTACTCTCCCCACCCCCAACATATTCCCATTTTTGTAACAGGTTTTTATTCCTAAATTTTAATGCTCTAATTTTGGAAAGACTCATAAACATAACTGAAGTATTTTTTTTTCACTGTTTTTTCCCCCCAAAATACAAAAAATCGAGGGCACCTGTGGAAGAATCAAGAATGAGTTCTACTTCCAGCCCTGGCACAGATCCTGAGCAAATAATCTCTATGACCTGACACTCAGCCTTCAGAGTTCTCATCGAAACTGAGATGGTTTAATTACATCATCTCCAGGGTCCTTTTAGGGTTCATGATTTCCTAAAGAGACATCTTGAGAACCATGATTTATAAATCACAAATATTACTTTTGTGATTAATAGGAAAGAATATGATGCACTTTTGAAGCTTTACTAAATTATTTCATCTTAACCTGGATAACAGATATACATCTTTAGTCAGGAATAAAAAGGTTTGGAATTACCCATGAATCTTGCCCTTCTTCTGTTTCAATTTGAGACTGCTTTAGAGTGAACAGGATACTAAATAATTATGATGCAAAATGCTTTGTAAAGGCAGGGATTTTATTTTGGTCACTAACAAACCCCTAGTTCCCAGATCAGTGCCTGACATATGGGATGCACTTAATACTTGTTAAATGAATGAACAAGTAAGTGCCAAGTTGGAGGAATTTATAAAACCCAATGGGAAAAGAGAAAATGAAGGAGTTACTTCTGCTTTTAGAAAAGATCAGGGAAGGATTTGCAAGGAGGATGATAATTGAACTAGGCCTATAGAGAGGAGCTAGAGTTTGCCAAGCAGAGAGGGAGGAAAATGCATTCCAGGCAGAGCCAACTATATTGTGACAGAGACCGGGGATTGTTTCCCAATATCCATCCTTCCTCCTTCCCTAGAAATAAAATTCCTGGGCACATAATCACTGGAATAATGACTGCATTTCTTATCTCCCTTATGGCTAACTGTAGTCAACTAAGTTTTAGCCAATAGGATTAAAGTAGAAGGGTCAGGTATCCCTTTGATGAAGCGTCCTTAAATAGAGGTGCATGTGCACGTCTTTATTTCTTTCCTCCTTCCCACTGGCTGGAATGCGGATATGATGACTCAGGGTAACTTGATAACTTAGCCAGGCTGAACTACTTTTCCCAGAATTCCCTTTCTTGTATGCTTCCCATGAGGGTGGGAGTGGGGACAAGGAGATTCTTATGGGAGATTTACAGGGCAGAAGTAAAGCAGCAGCCGTTTTGTAGCTCTCACAGTGTAGCAGTTTGATATTATTGATGAATTCCAAAAATAGATATTGTATTATGTTTGTAAACTGGTCTGTTCCTCTGGGCATATTAGATTATATTGGATTCAGAGGTTTCACTTTTACTTGATTAAATAATGATTAAGGCTTTGGCTGGGCCATATCAGTAGGACGTTGAGTTCCTGCCTCCTTGGTGAGCGGGGACTCACAGAGAAACCCTGCTGCAGAGAAGGGAGGTTAGAGTTTTAATGCTGGAGCCCCAGGAAGTAAATTCACAGAGAAGCAGATACATGAGGAAAGAGAGAAGGCTCCATTATACATGGCAGAGGCCCCAGGAAGAGAAATGAGCCATTCGCTTGATAGTATACAGCTGACCTTGGGAAGAGAGCAGAGCAGCTGAGCCCTGAGAGAAACGAGCCCTGGGAGAGAGACAAGACTTATCCCAGCCTACATATGATATTGGAAGAAGCTGGGACCATGAAGCCTTAAAAGGAAGAGGAAGCCTTGAACCCTTGCAGACATCGGCATCCATCTTGCTCCAACACATGGCAACAGACTTTGGTGAGGGAAGTAATGTATGCTTATGGCCTGGTAACTGTAAGTTTCCACCACAAATAAATACCCTTTATAAAAGTCAACAGATTTCTGATATTTTGCATCAGCACCCCTTTGGCTGACTAATACACCTTGTCACTGATCTGCTGACTCAACTCATTGGTATGAGGCAGCACTGGGCCTCCAACTTTTCCATCTTCCCTTGAATTCTCCTTCAGCTTCTGACTCCTGGGCCAGGTGTGTGTATGTTTAGCTCTGTGACAATGGACTCTGATTTCTGCAGGATGCTCACACCCCTAAGGTAAAAGGCAACAAGATCTAACATGGATTTCAGTCTGTCCTCATGGGGCTCCAACATCATGCTGTGAGTTCCAACTTGTTCTTGATCTTCATCTTCCCTGCCTGACTCTGCTTGGTGAACTTCGAGTTCCAGCATCAAACACAAAATCAACAACCTTGAAGAGACAGCCTAAACAGTTCCCACAATTATATAAGGTCAAAATTCTCTAACAAATATATATGTTACCTATATATCTTAGTGGCTCATCTCTGATTGAACCCTGATTGATACAGAATTTGGTGCTGCCATAACAAATGCCTAAAAATGTGGTAGTGACTTTGAGATCAGGTAGTAGGTGGAAGCTGGAAGGATTTTCAAAAGTATGTTAACCCTCATCTAACTTATGTGCACAGCTATTACTGCACTCTCTCGCACTCCCCCGTCCCCCAGAGCTCTCCCTTTGAGAAAAGCAAGCTGCCACGTTGTGAGTAGCCTTATGAAAAGGCCCACATGGCAAGAAGCAAATGTCTCTGACCAATAGCCAGTGAGGACCTGAGTTCTGCCAACAGCCACATGAGTGAAGTTAGAAGCAAATCTATCCCTAGCCAAGCCTTGAGATGAGAATACATCCTGGCTGATACCACTCCAGGATTCTCATCCTGTAGAAACTATGAGATAATAAATATAGAGAGTTAAGCAGTTAAGTTTAGGGAGGCGCATAATTTGTTCCTCTTCAGTAGATAACTACTACATGGCTTGAGCAGCCATCTTAGACATTAAAAGCTACAAGTTGAAAATGCAGAACAACAAGATAGCAGGAATCCAGGGACTATGGAATTGTCACTCTAGGCCTAGACTGCTTAACTTGGTACTTCATTTGCGTGAAAGGAAAATACATTTCTATCCTATTTGACCATTGTTATTTTTGGTTTCCTTCCACTTGAAGCTGACAAGAACTAATAGAGGCATATACAAAGTCATAGAAATGTGGATAAGAAGATTTTTCATCAAGAGCTTGAATTAATTTCAGGCTTTGGTTTAAAGTTTATTTCAATCCAAACATTTCCTATTAAAAGTTAAATCTTTTATATCCTTGTAGTTTTTTTTTTTTTTTTTCTCTTTGATATATCATTCACAGAGAATGGTATGTTAAAATTGTTCTCTAGGCTGGATTTGTCAATTACTTGTATTTCTGTCAATTTATGCTCTGAAGTTTAAAGCTATTTTATTATGTACAAGTTGTTGTCATCTTGCTGAGTTGCTCCTTTTATCCTTGCTGGTACACCAGAAATTTTCATAGGCATATTCAACTTAAATTTTATTGTTGCACTTTCTATGATTCATTCGTCTATCTGTCCCAGTGCACATGGCACAATTTTTTAAAGAGAGATTTGAAAATATATTTATCTGATAGTACAAATTAGTCCCCCTTCCAATTACTCTTCTTTTTTCAGAGTATTCCTGAATATTCATGTTTATTTATTTTTCCAAATGAACCTTCGAGAGTTCATATGAAAAAAATCTAGAAATTGTTATTGGGTCACTGCTAAATTTATAAATAAACTTAAGGAGAATTGACATGTCTATGACATTGAATCTTCCCATCTGTTTTAGTCTGCTAGGCTACTGAAATGCACTATACCAGAAATGGGTTGACTTTTACAATGGGGATTTATCAGCTTACAAGCTTACAGTTCTGAGGCCATGAAAATGTCCAAATCAAGGCATAATCAAGTGATGCTTCCTCCCTAAAGACCATCCACTGGCAATCCTGGACTCCTCTGTCACATGGCAAAGCACATAGTATATCTGCTGGTCTCATTCTTCTCTTCTGGGTTTCCTTGCTTTCAGCTTCTGTCTTCCTGCTTTCTCTCTCTTTTCTTTCCAAATTCTTCCTATTTCTTAAGGACTCCAGTAAGAGGATTAAGATCTACCCTGGGCCACGCCTTATTGAAGTAACCTAATCAAAATGTCCCACTTACAATATGTTTACCCCTATAGGAGTGGCTTAGCTATAAGAACATGATTTTCTGGGGTCCATCCAGCTTCAGACTGTCTTGCCATTCAACAAATGTCTTTCCATTTGTTTGATATTTCTTTGTGTCCTTAGGTATTGTTTTAGAGTTTTGCTTGTAGAGCTATCACACATTTTTCATTTAGTTTTATTTCTCGGCATTTTATCTTTTGCTTGCTTCTATATATGAAAGCTATTGAAGCTTTCAACAGCTTTTATGTGCATTTTGCTCCCTTATTAATAATTCTCTTATTTCTAATAGTTGTCATGTGCTATTCTTGGATTTTCAAAGCAATTATATGAACTAAATTTGATCTTTACCATTTTACCATCTCTTTGCCAATCTTTATATTTGCAATGTGTCCATGACAGTGCTAAATTATATTGGTAATAATAGACATCTTTATCTTATTCATAACATTAGTAGGGATGCCTCTAGAATTTCCTGATTAAGCATGCTGGCCTTTGAACTGAGATAGATACTTTTTATCACATTAAGGAAATAATCATCAATTCAAAATTTATAAGCTTTTTTTTTAAATCAAGAATGCTTGTTGACTTTTGTCAAATACTTTTTTGGCATCTATGGAGATTATTGTAAAATTCAGATGTGTACATACAATGAATTACATATTTTCTAACTTTGAACACATCTTGTATTTCTAGAATAAATCCCATGTAATCATAATGCAATATTCCTTTCCTATGTTTAGGGATTTTTGCATCAAGAGGTATAAGTGACATTGGTTTTTTGAGTTCTTTGTGTTGTTTTGTCAAATTCTGCTGTAAGTGTTATGCTTTCTTCTCTTCTTTTCCTATTCTCTGAAACCTTTAAATAGTATTGGAATTATGTACTCTTTTAAGATTTAGTGAATGTTCATGTGAAACTGTCTATACATGGTGCTATTCTGACAAATTTCTCCATTTTCTTTCACAGAATTTTGTTTGTTTAGATTTCCTATCTCTTTTGTACTTAGTTTTGGTAAATAATATTTTTCTTAAGAATTTCCCATTTTATCCAAAAAATTTTAAATGTGTGTACATATATTCATGCAAAGTCATCTCTTATTATTCTTTTAAATTTCACCTATTTTTGTTATCATGTGCCACTTATCATTTTTTATTTCATATATTTGGGTTTTATCCTATTCTTTATGGATTATATTATATAGAGATTTAGCTATTTTGTTGGTTGTTTCAATACTAGATTTGCATTTGTTTATTGCTTTACTGTTTTTCTGTTTTCAGACCCATTGACCCCTACTCTTCTTTATTACTTCTCTCATTCTGCTTCTCTTAGTTTATTTTGTGATTTCACATAAAAACTCCTTGAATTCGATGCTTAATAGATTTGTTTTTTTCTCTCTCATATTAGAATTTGTCGAATGCCTTTTCTGCATCAGTTGAGATGGTCCTGTGTTTTTTTTTCCTTCTATTTGTTAATGTGGTCTATTATGTTCATTGATTTTTTTATGTTGAACCACCCTTGCATACCAAGAATAAAATCCACTTGACCATGGTATATAATTCTTTTAATATGTTGTTGGATTCTATTTGCAAGTATTTTGTTGAGACTTTTTGTCTCTATGTTCATCAGAAATATTGGTCTGTAATTTTCTTTTTTAGTGGTATCTTTATCTGGCCTTGGTATTAGGGTGATGTTGTAATCATAAAATGTGTTGGGTAATTTTCCCTCCTTTTCAATTTTTTTGGAAGAGTTTAATCAGGATTGGTATTAATTCTCGAAATGTTTGGTAGAATTCACCTGTGAAGCTATCTGGTCCTGGATTTCTCTTTGTTAGAAGATTTTTGAAGATTGATTCAATCTTTCTTTACTTGTGATTGGTTTGTTGAGTTACTGTATTTCTTGTAGAGTCACTGTAGGCTGTTTATGCATTTCTAGGAATTTGTCCATTTCATCTAGGTTGTTTAATTTGTTAGCATACAGTTTCTCATAATAGCACTGTGTTATATAGTCCCATGCCTTGTATACTCCATCCAAAGTGTACACTCATTGGCTATCAGTTTCATCACAGAGTTGTTCTGTCATCACCCCAGTAATCTCAGAACATTTTCCGTACACCAGTAGAAAAATCCCATACCTCCTATCATTGGCCCTTAGCATTGATATATGTCTTTTTTTTCTTTTTTATCAGTTCACAATATTTTCTAATTTCCTTTGTAACTACCTCTTTTGGCCTGTGGATTATATGTTGTTTAACTTCCAGGTGTTTGGAGACTTGGCTTTTACTGATTTCTAGTTTAATTCTCTTGTGGTCAGAGAATGTACTTTGTATGATTTAAATTCTTTTAAATTTGCTGAATTTTGTTTCATGCCCCAGGATGTGGTCTGTCTTGGTGAAGGTTTCATGTGCATTTGAAAAGAATGCAGATTATGCCAATTTTGAGTGAAGTATTCTATAAATGCCAAATATATTCAGCTGTTGGATGATGTTATTCAGTTCTTCTATATCAGAGATTGGCAAACAAAAGCCCACAAGCCAAATCTGGCCTATGGCCTGTTTTTATATGGCCTTTGAGCTAAGAAAAGGTTGTAAATGTAAAAAACACAAAGAAACACAGGAGATTCTGATGCTACTGAAAAGCCTAATGTAGTTACTATCTGGCCCTTCATAGAAAAAGTTTGTGACCCTGTTCTATATTCTTGCTGATTTTCTGTCTTTGAATTCTATAGATTACTGAGAGTGCTCCAGCTATAACTGTTAACTTGTCTTTCTCCTTTTGGTTCTGTCAGTTTTTACTTCATGTATTTTCAAGCTCTGTTGTTAGGTGAATACACATTTAAGATTGTTATGTCTTCTTGGAGGAATTGACCCAATTGTCATTATGAAATGTCCCTTTTTAGCTCTGGTAATCTTTTTAGCACTAAAGTCTACTTTGATAAGACTATAGCCACTCTAGTTTTATTTTGATTAGTGTTTTTAAGGTGTATTTATGATTTTCCTTCTTTTTAGTTTTAACTAGCCTATATTAAATTTCAATTGAATATATTGCAGATAGCATATAGTTGAGTCATGTGTTTATTTTTTAACCTATTTGGACAATCCTTATCTTTTCATTAGTGTCCATATTATTATTATTATTATTATTATTATTATTATTATTATTTTTTTTTTTTTAATTAGAGGTACCGGGGGCCAGGGATTGAACCCGGGACCTCGTATGTGGGAAGCCAGTGCCCAACCACTGAGCCACATCAGCTTCCCTGAGTTGGTTTTATCATTTGTTTTGCTTGTTGTTTGTTTTTGTTTTTTCAGGAGGCACCAGGAACCAAACCCGGGACCTCCCATGTGGGAGGTGGGTGCTCAACTGCTTAAGCCATATCTGTTCCCCATATTATTTTAATTAATTGTTTTTCCATTTTTAATACTAACGGGTTAGCCCATGTTATATTAACTCCATTGCTGGGTATGCCACCCAGGATTCAGTTTTCATTGCTGGCCTTCCATCATGTGCTATCATCTATATGGTGCCAGCCAACAAAGTGGTTTTTCAATGATTCTCATCTCCATGCTTCCAAACCCAAACCCTATACAGGCATTGAATTTGATATTTAGTGCATGCATATAATTATACTGTTTCCCATAACAGTAATGATATTATTTTGATAGTATAATATTGAATATTATAGCCCCCCAAATATCCAGAACTAATGTTTTTTTTTAAATAAGTCATTATGAGGATCAAAACACAACAAACCCCAACCCACTATATTCACTTTAAATTAATTTTTAAGTGAATTAATAGCTGTCTCTGTAACAATTAAGTAAAATCATTTGTCTGATACAGAAGAGTTTATATGCAAATAGTATTTACTCAAGCCCCAAACCACTTTGCTGTTCTCCATCCTGATAGTCCTAAAATGACTCAGGGGAACTCTGAATTGGGAGTTAAGAGACTTGAAATCCAGGCCTACTAACACCATCTTTTTCAACCCTAGTTTTTCCACCTGTAAAATGACTATGATCAGTGATAACAATCCCAACCCAGGGTCCACCACCAAACTTTTCAGTGTAGCCTGAAGCCAAATTTCAGGATGAAATATTATAAAACTACCTTTAATGAGCTCCTTCATAAATATGTCCATATATTAATATTTTAGTGGTTATAAAGCAGTGCCATTTGTCTTCCTGAGATTTTTCAAATTCAGTGAATTGGGTAATAAAAGTTCTAAAACTATATTTTCTCCTTGAGACATAAAAAGCTACTTTTATATTGAAAGGTGGAAATTTGAAACCTGTAAATACTTTTATATTCCTTGAGTTGGCCAGCAAAATTTGTTTACCTCTGAATTAGATGCTCTCCTTCAATGTTACCTTTGAGTTCTATCCCAACACTAGCCTGAGACTGGATCGTTTTTCCTCCCAGTCTCATGCTTCAGGAGCTATTGCTTGCTATACCTAAACAGTTTCCTTATGTTTAAATAACTTTTTGCACCTAATAAATTTACTCCAGGTGTCAGGATGTACCTGGATGAATGGGGTCACCTAGTGGTTTGGTCAAGTTATCACAGTTGAACTGGCCTGACAAACCCAATGGATCTAAGCCAATAGTTAAGATTTCGAGGATGGATAGGGCCACTGGTAGTGAAACTACCCCTTCTTATCATCCTCTCTCTTACTATCCACCATGCATAAGCACACATGCCATGCAGAGGGCAAAACTATCAGTAACTTATAGGTCCACCATTCAAATTGCCAATTTACCATTGGCCTTTGGGAATTTTAAACACTTTTAAGGAAGTCTTTGGTCCTGTAGGTATATGATTAAATATGTTCTATTTCTGCAGTGGTGTTAGATAGAAAATTAGGACATATATAAATACAGGGGTGGTATAGCATATATACATTTAACTTATGCAGATTTAGCTATACATGAGAAAGTGAAAAGAGAGAGAAAGAATGTTTTTCACAGTGAGAATGATTCTGCTTTCCATTCTACTCCATATGCTTAGACACTAGAATGACCATGATGGAAGAAGTGATATGAGATAGGCCCAGAGTATCTGGGTTCTAACTCATTTGATCTAAGCAAATCACAACTGCGAGCTAAGCTAAGTGTAATTCCAGTACTTAAAAATTCATTTTTCTTGTTTAATGTGGTTCCAACACATAACTACTTCATCTGGTTCCCAACAGGTATGCTCTATACCAAATCTGGATGATAAACTACTGTAGACTGTAATTTAGGTTATTTTAGGGGTTCTAAAAGATAATTCAGACTACATACCATTTCCCCTGACCTATTATTAGAAACTACCTCCAGTGTTCTCCAATTTACTGACAAATGGCACAAGTAACATTTACAACACAAAGAATAATCCAATTTAAAACCCAGTTTGGTCTCTAGGTTAGGCTGGGTAATACTGTTTGACATTTCTAAATATACTTGATTCATTTTCAAGGTCAGGCTTTTTCATGTCACTTCTTCCCTCCTACTTGAGTCACATTTGATCTGATCCCTGGAAGATGATTTATTTCTTTTCTACTAATATTTCTTGATATTGTCATTCTCCCCCATTAGTCCATTGTTTCATGTTGGTAGGTAGACTACAAGCCCTTTGAGGGTGCAACCTGCACCTGATTCATCTGAGTTCTCCATGCAGAACTTGCCATGATGTCAGTAACACATGTTCTTGTTCACTGTTTGACATAAGAATAATAGCAATGACTATCCATGTGAACCTTACACAATCGCATCAGAACAGCTATCTCAAGAAAAAAGAATCACCGTATTGTTATCTTAAACAATGTGTCAGTTGGGAATTATGTTTGACTCTGAATAGCAGAAACCGGAAACACAGGTTTAAAGAAATTAGGAGTTTAGGTTTCTAACACATAGAAGAGTATGAAGATAGGTAGTTCAAAGCTGGATGTTTCAGATGTCATCTCTGAACTATGCTCATTCTAGCTTTCACTGTGCCATCCTTACTATGAGACCATCTTCATACCTTCAGGATGGTTGCCAGAGCTCTGGCAGGTCTATATACATTTCAGGTGGGAAAAGGGGCAGGGCAAAGAGTAAAAGTTCACCTGCCAGCTGATTTTGTCCCTCCTTTCAAAAAAGATGCTCTCCTAGATATCTCTCCCAACCATTCTGCTTACATCTCATTGGTCAGAACTGGATCACACAGCCACTGTACCTACAAGGAAAATCAAGATTTTTGGTTTTTTTTTTTTACTTTTGTTGTTGTCATTGTTTTTTAAGCTGGGAACATTGCTGCCTCAATAAAATCAGTGCTGGGAATAAGAAAGAAAGGGGATACTGAGCAAAAAGCTAGCAATCCCTGCCATGAGCCACTTTTGTTTATTCTCACAGCTAATATAACTTAGTCACACTGGTGTTTTCTTTTGACTCAGGTCATGAGCAATAAAAAAGAAAGAACTAAGCGTTTTCTTTCTCACTTTCATAATACACAAATTCAGATACTCCAAGGACATCATATTAGTGAAAAAATGAATAGAATGTAATAAGTAATAGAATTTGTTAAATAAATCATAATATATCCATGCAATGGAATATGTAGCCATAGTCACTTGGAGAAAGATATTTAATGATATAGAAAAATATTCCTCAAATATTAAATGAAAAAAATCAGCTTACAAAACAAAATGTATGGCATAATCTTATTTTAAAAAATACAGTACAAATGTATATTATATATGATACAAAGGTATTTTATACACACACATACACACACATACACCTAGGAAGCAAATGACTGGAAATATACACTCAAATGTTGATAGTGGTTATCTTTAAAAGGTGAAATAATAGGGAATTTTTATTTTCTTTTTTGGTTTCTTCTGTATCTTCCAATATTTTACTAATGAACTTAACTATTGTTTTGAATAAGCAAACACAAACAATTTTAAAAAATTGTTTTTTCATATAAGAAAATATTCCAAGAGCAAACCAAGGTTGTTGAACTAAGGGTATTGGTTCCTCTCTGGGTGTTAGATGGATACCACTTTCAATTTCCTACCACAAGGACTTATCCATAGGGCAGTTTGCAATATGGCAGCTAGGCTCCATCAGAGTGAGCAAGCGAGAGACCAAGGGAGGGCAAGCAAGATGGAAGCCAGTATCCTTCTGTTGCCTAATCTTGGATGTGGCATTTCACCACTGTTTGCCACATTCTCTTTATGAGAAACAATTCACTAGGTCCAACCCACACTTGCAGGCCTGAGTACCAACCAGGAGGCAAGGAGTATTGGGAGCCATCTTAGAGCTGCTGACTACACTTACCAAGGAAAAGTTTTCCTGCATTTATTTCACAGCTGCAGTGTGGAATTCTGCTTGAGAGATATAGAAATCTGTTCAGAATTTTTGTCAAGGTAGGTCTCTGAATACTGGGGATCAGTGGAGACTCTTACAGATCAGTGAAAGGAATTCTAAGAACTTGACTCAAAGAAGCTTATTTTAACCCACGGCAGGCAAAACTATGCAATTCTTGCTAGTCTTGAGGTAGACTAGCCCAAATGGTATGCCACAAGTGGAAATCATTATATCTTGAACTACTGATTCCTTATTCAAGTGGAATGTGACAACGTGTCCCAAGATTCTGCAAATAGTAAACAGAGCAACGTCCTTTACTCTGACTCCACCACGATGCATGGATTGCAGTCAAGGGGGTGCTCTGCCACCTGACAGGCTTCTCAGAGGATAGCAACATGTGCCCAACATGGATAATGGGTCTGTGGTCTTGCTGGGGAGTTTGTTCTCTGGGTGCCTGAAGAGCAGAACGGGTGGGGTTGGGGAGCCTGGGCAAACAAGGGCATCTGGCGGGCACAGCTGCGACCCAGCATTAGCCATAAATCTCTATTTTCATGTTTATTCAATACACAAATTCCATTTGCAGCCCCACATGTCTTGTTAGGGACATCCCAGCTAACTGCAGCGTAACTATACTGACAATATGTGCACGACATGAACACATTACCTAGATTTGAAATTTTTAAAAAGAATTTAAAAATCATCCATATTATCACAAGAAATGTCAACCTTATGTTTGTCAATGATGGAAAAGAAGAGGTATTGGTCATTAAATGTTTTCAATAGCAGTGAATTTTTGAATTGCTATTTTTTAAACTTTTTACATTTTCTACCATTAATAGTGAAAGGTTTTTCATTAATAGGGACTATAAAAAATGTGAAACAATCTTTATTTTAAAACATTGATAAGACTTATACATAGTCATTTTAAGCATAAAACATGACATATAATGCTAAGTTTATGAAAGCAAGCTCAAGTTTACCATTAAAATTTCAAAAATTTTTTTTGGAAATTTAAGACATTCAATATCTAATATCTTCCCTCATAATTTGTATTTTATTTTTTTATTATAAATATAATATGAAGAAAATGTAATAGGTATTATTACCAAGCCCAATGGAGAGGCCTCCAAACAATCTCCATTTCATCCCAATTTCCTTTTGTGCTATGACCCAAGAAAAGGTCAGGAAGCCCTGCTTTTGTGCTAGATGCCTGACTATGTTGACTATTTATCTGTTGTTTCTGAGCTCCATATCCACCCTTTTATAATCTGCTGTGTATTGCTAGGGCTAGCAGTCTGCAAACTACATTTCTGAGACTCCTTACCAGTAGCTTCCTCATAGTATCTGCCAATGGGAGGCATTGGTGTGAGATCAGATGATTGGAGGAAACTTTCTACTTTGGAATTCAACATCAAGCCCAGTTGCTACTGTAGCAGCAGAGGGGCAGAGCAGCTGCAGTCTTCAGCAGCCAAGGTAGCAGCAGAATCTCTTTGCTGGTTCTAGTCCTAGCCATGGAGGGACAATTTTGGTGGTTTCAGTCCCTGAAGTGGTAGTATCTCTAGCTGCATGGTGGCAAGACTAGGCTCATGGGTGCCAGCCTCAAGGCATCAGCAGCTTTCAGATCTCTGTGTATCATCCTTTCTTTCTTTGCTTTACCAGCCCTTTCTATACATTTGTAAACAATTCCCTGTATTAGTCCCCCATGTTTGAAATACCTACCATGGTTTCTATTTTCCTGACTGAATCTAGAATGGCATATTGAACTTTCTATGAAGAGGAATTACTTTTCTCTTTGCAAAGGCCCTGATGCCCCTGATAAAGGAGACATCTGGGTCCATGGGGAGTGTGTGAAGAGGTGCCACTTCCAAGTTGCCCTCCCTTTCCTAATAAGAACTTCAGTAAAACATGGAGAAGAGGGTGATGAGGATGGGTAGTGGATGAAGAAAAAAGAATGGCAGCAGCAAATGGCTTACATACCTACTGAATGGGCCTTTAAAGAGTTATTGGTGAGTCCTGATTATCTGGATGAGGACTCCTTCAAAATTTACCTTAGTGTCAGAAGAAATACTCCTTCATTGCTGATCTCTCTTAGCTGCAATCTCATCTACTAGTTATAATTTATATTTCTCTTTGGGGTTTCTTTACTTGGTGTTATTAGTAAGCTTTGTATCCCATTAGGAAATTATTACATCTAACAAACAAGTTAAATCCATTGATCCAGACATTTAGCCTGAATTACAAATATATCAGATATTACTATTTCCCTAGACCTAGACAAAAACCTATACATATTGGTGTGTCCCTTCTCTTAACCCACCAGCTATTGGGTAAGTGAGGCACTTCATCTTTTATTTGATCTAAGATCAACAGAATAAAAGATCTTAGAATACACATTAGAAGCCTACTCTCGAGAGACTTATAAAAATAGCTTCTCTTTTTTTAGGCTCTTTTAAAATCAACTAACTAGTTGCATTCTAAAATATCTGTAGCATTTCCAGGAATTTCAACTATTGAATAAAATGGCATGTAACTTATATACCATTCTTGAATTTCTCATATTAACAACTTACTGTACATCGGCTTCAGGATCCCCAAACTTTGCTGGTCAAGGACAACACAACCTAACAGCCTCAAATTGCACCCTCATGGTTTGCATCTGCTTCAAAATGCACTGGAGTGATGGTTAGAGAGCATGACAGTCTTTCCTCCATTGCCTATCAACCTCTGCCTTTCCTGGAGCCAAGTGAGAATGAATAGGGTACAAGCAAAGGCTTGTGCCTAGAGAAGCCAGTAGGCTTAGAATGCACCATTACAGCTGGGCAAAGAAAACAATTATATATCATTCTTTCCCATTTATTTTGGCCTTCATTGAAATGAGATCTCCCCAGAGAAAGGTATATTTTACTTTCAGCCCAAATTATCCATTCCTAGTAGTGAGCTGGCAATTAAATTTGAAATCCAATACTCAGATCCAGAATGTGAACTGCAGCTCATCTTTACTTGTTTGTATGGGGTGTGGGGGATGGATGTGAAATGACAATTAATGATGCTCAATTTGCCTTTTAGAGTCATTGTGATATCTTTATATTGTTAATGACTTTCAATGTAGTGAGTTCCAGAAATGCTTATTTGATAAGCTGTGTTGCAGAGTGGAGAGTCCATTCATAAATGTACAGGTCTCAATTATTGTTAATCTTAATACAATCACATTAAAGTTATATGGCAAAATGTTCCAGAATATTAACCTAAAAATTTCTCATACAACAGCTATTTCCTGTCTTTCTGGAGTCTCTTTACTTGGTAATCAAAATAATTCAAGTTCCAAAGATCTTATTTAATCCAAAGTTGTATAAATGTTCTTTTGCAATATCCTGTCTTTCTGAGCCTCACTGTGTATCATATTCTCAAGTTTACACTTGATGCTAATATGCATTTTGCCTTATTTTTGGGAGACCTTTCTATAGTTATTTTTATGCCACCCTTACATATTTCTAGTACTCCTCTTTTTCTGCTCGGATTGTTCAAAAGTCTGTTTTGACAGCAGACATGAGTTGAGAGCTTTGCCTTTTTTAAGGTCATTACCACTTAAAGTTTTGCATTATCAATATGGATATGTCATTTATGGGAAAAATAATTTGCCTCAACCTGCCTGTAGCCCCTTCCAGACTTTGAAAAAATATCTGAATTCTAGACAACAGAGGGTGTGGTTTAAACACATGGCCACCCAACAGCAACAACAACAGACATCTTCAGGGGTTGTCTGAATATGCTGCCTTCTTTAATAAAAGGTTCAGATTCCCTTTGGACAATCTCTGGCTAGGGCTGGACAGCTAAACCACCAAGGACCTTGCTCTGGTCATGATAGTCCCTTTCCCTCAACAAAGATGACCTTTTCACACTCTGGCCACAAACAAAGAAGCTAATATTTCCCAGCTTTGCTCATTGCACAGCTGAGAAAATCTTTATTTGAGTCAAGGCTGGGAGGAGCCAGAGGGGGAACTAAACATGGAGAGTCCTGGGAGTTGGAAGTAGGGTCCTCCAGAAAAGAGTGCAAATCATGCTGTGTAAGGGGATTCACCAGGGTGGGGCACTCAAATATTTCTACATCTATGTTTTAGCTCATCCTTTGAAAATTACTATTTATGTGTCCTATGTATAATGTACATAAAATATCAGTATAATGTACATGTATATAATATGTAAGTACCTATGAAGTTGGAGATGTATGTTCAAAATTTTTAAGGGTACATAACCCAGAAAATGTGGTGACTACTGGTCTAGAGTGCACAGAACTACAGATGGTTCTCTGTCCCGTAAGGAATAAAAACTCTGGCCCATGAATTTCTTCTCACTCTTAGGCCAAATCCACTGATCCAACTCAAAGGAAAAAGGAGGGCAAGTCTTATTGTTTCAGAGACATACATCAAAAGGGAGTAGGAGATTGATTATACACTTTAAATAGATCATATGGTATGTGAATATATCTCAATAAAACTGCTTAATAAATAAATAATTGTGCAAGAATAGTCAGAAATAGCAGCTACATTCAGCAGGGGAAACAGATTGTGAAGTGAGGAATTTCCTTGTTTGTCTGTTTACTATTATTATTATTATTGAAATAATGACAATACTCTAATAATGATTGAAGTGATGAATGCCCAACTATGTGATTATACCAAACACCACTGATTGTACACTTTGGATGAATTGTATGCTGTAATAATATGTATCAATAAAATTCATTTGTTTAAAAAAAGGGGGGGGAGTAGAGGACACAGTGATCAATTTTTTACTGCAGAAGAATAAAGGGCAGGGTTTTAATGATGTCTTGAGGTACTTTGGGAGAACCTTTATGAGAGGCTGTTTTTGAGTTGGGCATTGGGAGCAGTGATCAAACCTTGATAAGAGATGATGAGTAAGGGATCTTTTGAGAAGGAAGAAATAGCATAAACAAAAGAAAAGAAGGAGGCAGAAAAACAAGGCTTGTTTCATGAATGATGTAAGGTTCCATATGACTAAAAGGAACAGTACAATAGGTGGAAGAGAATAAAATTTGGCATGGTGGCTGAGGCCAGCTCATGGAGGCCTTGAATACCATGCTAAAATGTATTCACATTATCTTGAAGGCAATGAGAAAAGGCTGAAATCATTTTGTTTTTATTCTTAAAGCTGGAAACTCACTTATTCCAGATTTACGTTAGGAAGATTAACTTGGCATCACTGTGTATCAGCATGATTGTCAAAAGAACAACTAGGGAAGAGATGAAATTGTTCGGATGGAAAATTGTGGCAACGATGGTGGTAAGAATATAGAGGACTTAGTCTCGAGACTTTTAGAGATAGATTTGAAAGGACTGACAGCCATTGAATGGGAGGGTTTTGAATCTGAGATGGTACTATAAACTGGACTAGTGCTGCTGGGAAGAATAGGTCTTTGACTAGTCGGGGAGGAGGGTGACTTAGGTTTTCTAAGATGGGGATTTGTGGGTAGAAAGTTTATCGAGGAATTGTTTCAGGGGGATGCCTAAGTCCCCAGGTTCAGTAATTTGCTAAGAGCCTAGAGTCTGGGCTATAAATCAAAGCTATAATTTATTACAGAGAAAGGGTAGGTACAAAGCAAAATCAGCACAGGGAAAAGGAGCATGGGGTGGAAGCTGGAGGAAACCAGGTGCAAGCTTCCCAGTGGAGTCACACAGGATATGCTTAATTCTTTCAGCAACAAGTTGTAACAATACATGTAAAATATTGTCTACTGGGGAAGCACATTAAAGACTCAGTGCCCAGGGTTTTTATTGGGGGCTGGTCACACAGGCACTCTCTGCCTAGCATGTAGCACAATTCCAGAGTTCCAGATGGAAAGCAGGTGCTCAGCATAAACCACATTATTTATACAAATAGTTCAGGCACAGTGAACCACTCTCATCAGTTCTGAGAATGGCGTGAACCCTCCCCAGATTCAAGTTCCCAGACACCAGCCAAGGGCCAACCTTGTAAGCAGGCTTTCAAACGAAAGCAGTCCTAGGCCTCCTCTGTTGACTCTATTACATAGGAGCTCCCCTAGGAATGCCACCTAGGTAGAAGTAAGAGAAGCAGGATTGAGCAGGTGGAGAAATCAAATCATGACGTAGTTACCAGAAAGGCCTCAGTCAATCCCACAGGGACCTCTGGACTGGATGGCCCTTCTCAGTGTCCTGAACTGAGGCCAGTGGGCCAGGTCTTCGTACCCCCACATTGACCAGGCATTGTCTGCCCCTAGTGAGGGGCCGTTTGCTAAGGGAAAAACAGCTCCCCAGCTCCCTTCCTGAGCCCTCAGCAAGCAACTTCCAGACAGCTGGGACAATGAGGGCTTCGGTTCTTAAGGAGAATCTGGTTAGCACACCCCAGCATCCACCTTAGAGGAAGTGATGAAGTGAGTGCTGTTGATTATATAAATAGTTCCATTGCTTCCTTGCTAATGGGATCGCACCACTTTGAATATATTGGAACTCTAATAGCAGAAATTCAGGTTCCAGGGGGTCTCAATTAAAGCCATCAGCCTTTAGGTATATAGTTATATGGATTAGACTACAGGACAGAATATTTCTGAAGCATGGATACTTGGGCCCCTCAGAAAATCCCTGACTTTTCTCCAGAAGTTCATATGGGGAACATCACTGAGTAACCACAAACATCTGCCTAAATCCTATTACCAACCCTCACCATGATATTCAGACATCATTTGCTTGACATCTTGGTTTCCACATCTCTTTTACAAATATTAGGTCTTTCGAGCTCACACAAATTTCAGCAAGGCAGTGTTTCAATTCTTATAATTGAGGAACTTGAGGTTTAGGTGTTAAAGGATGAACCCAGGATTCAGCTGCCAGTAAGCAGCAGTTACTAGGCTGAGGTCCAATGAGTCTGATCTTCAGAATTCTTTCCACTACCCCACACGTGTCTCCTCTGCATTGTCGTCAAATCCTGCTTCTGGAAGATGGAACCAGGGTCCTGGGTATGCTTCAGGGACACTGGGAGATTTTATTTTTTATTTTTTTATTTTTTTAAGGAGAAAGCATTTGTACTTTGTTTTATTTGGGACCGAAATGCCTGAATCACTAGCAAATGAGAGAGTAATAGACATAAAATTAATGAACAAGAAGATTGTGGAGGTCTGCAAAGAGCGATTCCCACTTTGGGAATTCAAATATTCTGCTGTATGAGAGAGATTCTGTTGATTTTGGAATTACCATGAATCATTTCCTGAAAGAGCAAAATAATGGAAGCTTTTTATTCCAAGTTTCCAAGAAATGTTGTCTAACAGCAGAAGACACTTGGGAATACCAAGCCATGTGTAGATGCCTTTGCTATGCTCCAGTCAGGATTGGACTTTTCCTCTTAAACACTGGGAAACTTTTTGAGAAGTGCCTATGCCCTGGCAGGTGCGATTTTCCTCCAGAGTAGTCAAACAGTTAAGAAAGAAGGTTCATTTCTCTTCTTTCTAACAGGTTCCATTGGTCAGGAATGCCTCATTTTGATGGTCAATGAAAGGTTTCAGTGTCTGAAAATCAAATTTTCAGAATGTTAGTAAGGGTCTTTTTATCAGGGAATTTCCACTGAAGTCAGCACTTATGCTGTCTTTCTCATCAGTAACCCCACAAGAAACTCAGAAATGAGAGACTCATGTTTGCCTTGGTGAGATTTACATGGAATAGATGCTTGTCAGCACAAGTGAAGTCAGAAAACGGTCAGCATTTCCATTCTAAATCTGTCATGTTCCCCCTCATTCTTTGGCCCTTTATAACTCAACTATAAAAATTCACCACAAGTTGAAACTTGAGACATTGTCTTTTAAGGCAGGGAAAAGTTTTTTTCAATGATAGAGCTGAAATCAATGACCTTTCCCAGCCAGAGAAGGATTGTGGCTATGAAGGTTAAAATACAATAAAGGGTTCAGTGTCCAAGGCCGAAATTGCATAGAGATTGTGTCCCTTAGGACTGCCTTCTTGAGTCTCACCTAGAAGATATAGAAAATTATTAGGATTTTGTAGAGTCCAGAACAATCTTTTCCACTGCCCTGGAGCAGTGTAGCAGCAGATTACACTTGACAAAAATAGTCCCAGTTTAGTTGTGAAAGACAATCTGCAATACTGTCACATCGCCTTTGCTGATGATCAAAATTAGCCTTCTCAGTTTGACTTAAATTATCTATTTGTATTTCTGTGCTGTCTTCTTATCGGGGAGAAGGCAAAATGTCAAGCTGCAATAATTACATTTGACTTTATTTCTTACGGTAATACACAGATGAACTTGATCAGTTGCACACAAACCAGTGAATCAGACCTGTATACTTTCATTGCACCAGGTTATGGAGTGTTAGAGTCACAAATAAACACTCTGTCCACACATTGCAAAACTGAAATGCTTAATTGGATATTATTACAAAAATCACAGGCTTTGCTCGTAACACTCTGGCAGTGTATTTGGGAAAAGCTGAGTAAAATAGCAACTTTTAATTAGGCAACCAGCTTTTGTATGACAATACTAAAGCATTTTACAAACCCATTCATTTCAAGAAAAGCCAGGTAATTAATAGAATTCTAGATTCTGAGAATTGTAAGGAATGTGCTTAACCTCAAAATGCTGGGACATTCTTCTAACCCCAGTGATCTTCACCACCTGTTCATTTCAACCAACACTCCCAGGGTCACCCCAGGGATCTTCTTGTTATCCGGAAATGCTTCACCTCAGAAATCTTAAATTCCAATATTTGCTTTCTGAAAACAACCTCCAAACACTTTAGCTGTCATCACTGCTGCTTCCCCCCCTCCCCCCATTTGGCTCATGGCCATCCATAATACCATCCAGTCTTACCCTTTGCACTCCACGCTGACATGCTTGAAGTCAACCCACCCGCGCCTCTCCTGAGCTACGTTGTTTTTTGACTAGGTGAGTTTGCCCATGGTGTAGTCCAACTACTTAACAAATATTTATTGCACTACCACTCTGTGAGAATCACTTGTTTGCCCCTCTTGTCTGGAATGTCATCTTCCTCTTACCCACCCCTCTGGCTCCCTCCTTTGCCTTTTCATTTTTTTCTAACACCTACACAACTTTTAGGACTCCACCTTGGAGGCACACCCTCTAAGAAGCCTTCCCTGACCATCCCCTCCATTCCCTCCTTTCCCCTCCCATTATACTAAATAATGTGCCCCCATACAATGTGTGCACACTGTGTCAATGCATGGTTTTTAATAATTGTTGACACAATTGTTTGTCATTCTCCCCCATTAGGCTGGTGCGCTCGCCTTTGGTCTGAGCACAGTGTAGTGGTCAGAGTTAGACAGCCTGACTTCACACCTCATCCCTACTACTTCTTAGCTATAAGGTCTTAGGCAACTTATTTAACTTCTAAGCCTCAGTTTCCCTGTCTATAAAACTGGGTTACTAATAAGGCTTGTATGTAAAACACTTAGCACAATGCTTGATATATAGTGAATGCAAGATAATGCATATCAAATAAGCAAATGGCACAGGAACAGCCTTAGAATACTCCTTAAAAAGAAAATATGAATCCTTTAAACACTTCTAGTGACAAGGAGCTTGTTCCAAGTCAGATAACTAATTTTATCATAACTCAAACGATAATGGCTAGTTTTATTGAAATAAAATCACATCAGTTTTATTGACATAAAATAACCCCAGTTCCCACCTCCAATGTCCCCTGCTGTGCTTGAGAATCTTGAGAATCTCTCAGGCTGCCCTGCCTGTGTATTCAGGAACCAGTCCCTCAAATAATCCCATTTTGGCCACTAACTTGGCCACTAAGACAGTCACCCCTGGACAAAGCTATAATCAGCTGGTGCCTGTGGCTGTCACCTCCCGGTGGCCTCAGGACAGGGCTGGTAACTCTCCTCTGTACTGCTTTGCCCTAACTGTGGTTATGGACCTTTCCCCTTAACTCCCCTCAGGACATTGGAAGCCAAAATGTTGAGATGCTGAACAAATCATAACAAAGGTTCAGGGACAACGAATGGGAAACAATTCAGAGAACAACTCACTGCCACGGCATATGCTCCTTTCCCTCCAAGAGGAAGCTTGGTCCCGCTTCTCGTCAGTCCACATGTGACTGGAAGAGCATCTCAGGGCCTCAGGAGTCACCTTCCTGGCAGATCTAATCAGACTGACTCCAGGTCCCAGAACTCTGACTTCCTGCCCCATGACTGACCTCTTCTGAGGACAGCTGGCAGTGAGTAGGTCCAGTCCCTGCAGGGGAAACCCCGCCCGCATAATCACACAGTGATTCAACGACAGTGCATTTCCCCAAAGTTGTATCATTCAGGCTTGCTCGTTCCCATTTTATTGTTAATGAACAGAGGAGCTACCGGATCTGGTTTACTGAACAATCCTAATGCAGAGAGGGTATGAACATGAAAGAAATTTTTCTGCAGTCACTGTCTTCAACTCTGCGGTGGTCACAATCTCCTTGTTGTGTCCCCCAACAACATCTCCAGCAGATCTTTAGAGTTCCAGTCTCTTTCAGAGGTAAAGAGCCCAATCCAGTCTAGCCCAATTTAAAACTTCAATCTTGATTCAATGCAACGACCATGTCCCTTCTCTGAGTCCTGACCGGTCTCCCACCAGAGGGATTTGGGGTGTGGAGGGGAATGCCTGCTCCTGGGACACCCTCCTGTACTGACTGTACTTTGTGCGGAAACCAGGAAGAGACAGGAGAGATGGACATGTGCTTCTCACCTGCATGGGGTGTCAAAGGCCTCTCTGGCAGACATCCAAATACTGTATTGTTCCCACTCCACAATCTCCAACGACCATCCGCTCATACCCTTGGCGAAACACCTCTCTGCTTTTTGTTACTGGGGTCCCCTTTTCTGACAGCCAGTTCTCTGCAGTGGGACCTTCCAGGGTATCCTTTTTGTTTTTGTTTTTATTTTTGTTTGGAGGTAAAGGGGATTGAACCAGGGACCTCGTATACACAAAGCAGGCCCTCAACCACTGAGCTACACCCGCTCCCCCAGGGTATTCTTTTGATCCATGGCAAAATCATGTATCCATCACCAAATGCTCTCTTTCCAGTTCTCTTTTCCTCTTGTTACACCGACCAGAGGTAGATTGGCCTCTCTGTGGTGCAGACATTCCACTGGTGAATGAGGAGGGAGTGGGAAAAGCATCTCATCACAATGCAGCTCCTCAAGGGTGCAGATGGCTTCCCAGTATTCTCATCTGGGTCCTGTCTGTTTATGTGAACTGGAAGGGAGTGATAGGGATGATGGATGGGGAAGACAGTGGGAAGAAGACTGTCTGGCTTCCTGATGTATATTGAGTTCTCGGGTTTGGTCCAACTACTGCTGTCCTTTTATCCTTATGCCCTTAAAGATCACGGTACTCTTAAAATAAATTTCTAAATTTTCTTAAGCTAGCTTAAGTGAGCTTATATTCTTAGCAACCAAAACAGTGCTAATTAATGCAGTTTTATAGTCTCAAAGCTAATCTACATTTTCCCAAGTGTCTTGGGAAAAAAAAGCACTATAGAGAACATTAATAGGCAGTTACATGGTGCTATGCTATAACTGGACCACCTTTATTATGGAAATCTGTATTATTCATTGCAACACTGAATAATAAATGTTAACTGTAATTAACATTTTCTTGGTGAAGAATTCAGAATTCAGAATGTGGCTGTAATATGAAGATTAAGTGTTGGCATCCATCTGGAAAAAGAGATGAACAGGAAGACAGAGTAGTTCCCTGGTGCTAAATAGTAGCTCTTAGTCACATCTTCTCTCTTGGAGTTTTGGGGAGTTGGCAGGAACAGACTAGACCTTGGGAGCAAGCATCAGTGTTCCAGCCTCAGACAGACCTGGGACAGCCCTTGCCTTAATTTGAGGTCTACCGTGTGCTAGAGGTAAATGTCATTTCTTTTCCTCATTGTCTTAGTTTGCCAGGGCTGCAATGACAAATACCACAGACTGCTTGGCTTAAACCACAGGAATTTATTGCCTTACAGTTTTGGAGGCTAGAAGTTCAAAAGCAAAGTAACAGCAGGCCATGCTTTTTCCAAACCTGTAGCTCTCTGGTAGTGGCTTGCTGGCAACCAATCTCTGCCTCTGTCTCATGGTTCTGTCTCCTCCTGGCTTCTACTTCTGTGTCCACATTTCCTCTGCCTATAAGGACTCCTGTCATATTGGAGTAAGGCCCACATGCTTCAGTTTGGCCTCATCTTAGATCTTCAAAGATCCCATTTACAAATGAGTTCACATCTACAGGACCAGGGGTTAGGACTTAAACATGTCTTTGTGGGGAACATGATTCAATCTACCACACCCATTATTTTCACTCTGCCCCCAACTTTCTTTTTTTTAGAGAAACTGTGTAAGCCCCATTCTTGGGAACTTTGCTCCCATCATTCCTATCAAGTGGGCAATGGCATGACCCAAATTCTCACAGCTCATCGGAACAAGTTCCGGTCTAAAGTTAAATCAAATTCTAGAAGTTTGGAATTGGGCTTTTGAGACTCTGGTCAGTCTTGGTTGAGGTCTTGACAAAAGTCAATGTCAGGCTTGTCTGGGCATCCATGAGCATCCTGAAGCAGAGATCGCTGATCTGACAGAGAAGAATGAAGCAGATGTACAGAGCATAGGGAAAAGGAGGAATCATTCAGTCTTTCAGAGAGAGAGGGAGAGAATTATTTTCATTTCTGGATTTTCCAGCTTCTTATGCTCCAATTCCTCTTGAAGTTGAGCTGTACTTCATGGCCAAGCTTCCTTGAGATATCCTTGTATTCTTCCAAAAAATTTCCCTCTGTGCTTAGACTAATTTTAATGGTCTCTATTCCAGTCAATCAAACAGTCTTTCCTGTGGTTCTCTATAGAAGTCAGTCATTACATAATTGGTAGAGTATGTAGCCTGTCACCCACTTATCTGATTCTCAAAACAGGAAATATCCAAGAAAAAGAAAATCTAAGTTTATTTCTTCCCTTTTCATATATCTTTTTTTTTTTTTTTTTTTAAGATTTATTTATTTATTTATTTATTCATTTATACCCCCTTGCTGCTCGCGCTCGCTGGGTCAGCCAACCACGCCGTGCGGGCGGGCCCGCTCTCACCAGGAGGCCCCGGGAACTGAACCCGGGGCCTCCCATATGGTAAACGGGAGCCCCACTGATTGAGCCACAGCCGCTTCCCTCCATATATCTTTTTAGAGCAAGATATTTCTTCAATTTGCTTTTTAATGTGAACAAAGATTTAAGAGCTTGTATACAAAGTAACATTATATTTTAGTTGTAGGTCTAGATGTGAGAGCCACAAAATTATCTATGCTTAAGATATGGGATGACAGATTCAGGAGTTCCAATTTTAGATATAATGTTGAGACCTTCAGATCCTTTTCCTCACAAATTCCAAATAGTTATGGACTGACTTTGTGCTTAGTACTGTGCTGGAAAGGGCCTACTGTCTGTAGGATTTGGGTTTAAGGCTTTAATGAATAAAAAAGCTAATTGAAAATGGAAGGCTATCATTTTCCAAAATAGATAGGGGCAGGCTGGTTAGTAGCTTTCCTAGACAATGAAGCCTAGAGGTGATCAATTTGGTTAGGGCTTCTTAACCTGGATTCCATTATCTATTAGGTAAGTCTGTGAACCCACGGAAATTTATGCAAAAGTTGAGACATGTGCATTTTTCTGAGGAAAGGATAAATATTCTTCATCAGATTATCAAAAGGGCACATGTTCCAAGAGTTAAAAACCAGTGAAAACCCAACCTTGCTTTTACATATGAGAAAACTGAGGCGTGGCAAAGATGTGGCTTGACAAGTCACATGTAAAGACAATGGTAGAGCCAAGGACTGGCATCCAGGCATCCTGAATCTTATCCAATATTCTGTGTGCTGCATGATAGTGCCTTGAATAAAAGCCTCTTTATTTTTCAAGTAGGGTTATAACAAATAAGCAAAGCATGTTCTTTAATGACAAGAGAAAAGTTGCAGACTCCAATAATTTCTTCCTCAATAAATATTAGCAATAACTTAAACATATATAAGATTAGCCTCATGGATTCTTGGGGATATTCGTGGATTCAGGTATGAAAGTATATGCACGTAATGAAAGGCTGAGCCTATTTTAAAGCACCTTTACATCATTTATCTGCCACTACTATCCCAGGATTTCGAAAGCATCTTTTAATGATTCATAGCTTACAAATTGGAAAACAGGTAAAAAATCTTAATAACTTGCTGATGTCTTGTTATCTGGAGACAGACCCAGATCAAAAGGAGGCCTTTTGACCACAAATCCTTTGGTCTGTAGCACTTGGCTTCAAACTACCAAACCACACTTCTCTAAGAGTCCAAGATGAGGACTGCTAAGGCCATTTTGCATAAGGGAAATGTAGGTCTAGATACAGGTTGGTACCTGTCAAGTAAGTGGGTGATGAGCTGAGACTCAAATTCATGTTCCCTGGATTTTTTCTAACTACTCATAACAAAAAGTTTATTTTTTTTGGCGAAATAATCAAAATCTTACCTAGCAGAGTGGCAAGGTGGTGCAGGAGAGGAGAGAATTTGACTCCTGAGTCAGGGGCCTGAGGTCACCCCTCTGGCTTTGTTGCCTGTGAGACCTTAAATCAATCCCTTCCTTTAACCAGACACTTAGCAAGTGGGGCATGTTCATTTTGGAAATTAGACCAGGTGATCTCAACTTTCCACACCCCTTCAATAGAAGCGGTTCCTTCCATTCTTCTGATCGTATATGTGTATCACAGTCCATGTGGCAACCTCATTAGAATTCTGGTGCCCTATCTGTAGTCAAACAAACATAAAATGTGCATCTTGTGAGAGATTTTAAGAGGATGACGTGAATTTTAAAAGCGACTTTTAAGTTAAAAACAGCAAATTACAAAGAATGAGGTTAATTAGTTTAATTTCCTTAACACAGAAATTTTTGTAAAAGTTAATTACTTTTTACTTTAGCTCAAGAGTACTCATTGTAGATTACTAGAATTTTAATTTGTATAGCTTTTTGCTCCCAAATGCTGATGTTCTTTGAGTCTGGACAGGTCCTAACTTGCCAAACTTCCAGGATGTGGTTGGGTACATGTTTCTTTTTAAGCGCTGTCGTGTATATGCTCTCTTTCTCTTTGGTGGCAGAAGCAAAGAGCAGATGTAGCAAGTTTACTTTGATGGACTTAAAGTCCATCAAAATCCATCATTCCTGTGAGATCAGGGAGAATATGTTTAAGCCGAATTGCAGCTATTAGAGTGTTCTAATTATAACTCAAAGCTGCCCTTAGCATAAGGAAAACAAGCAGTTTTTAGAGATTAAAACATATTTCAAACCTTTTTTAAAAAATCATTGGTAAATTTTAACTGCTGTCTTGAAAAAATTCCCTTCATTCCTTGATTCGTGCTACCTCTTTTTGAAGCCATTACAATTGCAGATAAGCAAAGATAAAATTGTGTTTTAAAACAAAGAAACACAAATTATTATGAACAGCCAGATGTCTGTAAGGGTGGCCTGGCATCATGGACCAAGAATCATTATTATTTTGCAGTTAAAAGGTCATTTCACTGAAATGTATAGAAAAACAAAGGGGAAAAAATACAAATGCTTCTTTACACAAATTTGTACTGCTGTAAAGTTTGGATGTTGCCCAGTCAGTTGGCCCTACAGGATTCTTTTTTTTTTTTATTATTAATTTTTAAAAAAAATTTTAAAGAAGCTTTAGATTACATAAATGTTACATAAAAAATATAAGAGATTCCCATATGCCCCCCTCCCTCGCCTTCCCATACTTTCCCACATTAACAACAACCTTCATTAGTGTGGGACATTTGTTACAATTGATGAACCATATTGAAGCATTGCTACCAACCATAGACTACAGTTTACATTATAATTTATAATCTCTTCTGCACAATTTTGTAGGTTATGACAAAATATAAAATGGCCTGTATCCATCACTGCAATCTCATGCAGGACAAATCCAATGTCCTGAAAATGCCAAGCTATGGGATTCTTGTTCTTGGACCTTTTGAAAGGAAGATTGTGTCAGGGGCTGGGTGAGAAACTTTAGAGTTCTAGGAGCTCTGAATTCTGGCTTGCAGAGCGAGCTTCAATTTATCAAATAGCTCTAGATATATCTGTCCAATCTTCAATTATTAAGGAATAAGCAACACTTAGATTTGAGTAGTATATTACGTCTTTTACTAATTTTCATATGCTTTCTCTTCACTTTTTAAATTATGTTGTATTTTGCTTTTGCAAATTATATTATAGGAATTGCATCCATTAGTCTTCCCAATCACCCTGTGAGGTTGCTGTATTAGTCAGTGTTGCATTTGATGTAATTATGAATTCCAAAAATATAATTGGATCATGCTTGTAAACTGGTCTGTTAATCTGGGCATGATTAAGTTATGATTAGGGCATTGACTGGGCCACGTCAGTAGGGCGTTGAGCCCCACCCCCTGGTGGGTGGGGAATCGAATATAAAAGGAAAGGCAAAGAACAGAGTTGAAGCAGTTTTTGAGAAGTTTTGATGTTGGAGAAAAGGCCCCAGAAGAAGAGAAGTGAGCTGTGCGCCTGATAGTCTACAACTGACCTTGTGGAGGAACCAGAAGAGCTAAGCCCAAAGAGAAACGCAGCCCCAGGAAGAGAGGAACACTAGAAGCCTGAACCCTGGCAAATGTCGGCAGCTGTCTTGCTCCAACACGTGGCAATGAACTTTGGCAAGAAGAAACTTAACGCTTTATGGCCTGGTATCTGTGGACTTCTACCCCAAATAAATACCCTTTATAAAGACCAAACCATTTTTGGTATTTCACATTAGCACCCCTTTGGCTGACTAATAGAGAATTTGGTACCAAGGAGTAGGGAAGTGATTTTGCATATACCAAAATATTGGAACGGTTTTATAAATGGGTAAGGGGTATTTTTTGGAGGAATTGTGAAATGCTTGATGGAAAAGGCCTAGATCACATTGAAGAGACTGTTGGTAGTAATATGGACGCTAAAGAGACTTTCTATGATGCCTTAGAAGTAAATGATGAAACTATTATTGGAAACTGGAGGAAAGACGAACCACATTTTAAAGTTGCAGAGAATTTAGCAAGATTAACTCCTGGTGTTATATGGAAGACAGAATTTGAAAATGGCAAATCGGAGCATTTAGCTGAAGAACTTCCCAAGGTAAACTCGGAGAATGTGGCTTGGCTTCTCCTTGCAGCTTATAGCAAAATACTAGATAAGCGAAATACACTAAGGACTGAACTTTTGGGCACAAAGAAAACAGAACCTGATTCCGAAACTTCCACATTTCTGGAAATCAAATTCCCAGATGAAAATGCCCCATTTGAAGACTTTACTAAACTTGGACCTTGTAAATCAGAACTGAAGATGCAGTTATCTAGGAAAGACTTGTGGAAAGTCTTACTGTCTGATGGCTTGGACCCCCACTTCCTGCATGCTAAACCAACAAAGTTTTTGAGAGAGCTGTATGAACAAAAGCACTGTCAGCTTAGACAAAAGAGGACATGGAAAGGAGAGATTGAAGGAGAATCAGCTTTAAGAAAACCGTGGAAGCAGAGATCTGGGATTAAGACATCTCCTTGGGCCAAGAGAGGAGCCCACCCATGTATACAGAGAGGGTGAGTTTGCCCCTGCAGTTGAAGAGGGTGGATGTTCCTACCCAATGTTCTGGGAAAGTTTTAATGCCCCATGGTGCAGAGAGGGTGAGTTTTCCCCAGCAGTTGAAGAGGGTGGATGTTCCCACCCAATGTTCTGGGAGAGTTTTGCCACCCCAGGGTGCAGGGAGGGTAGAGCACATTCCTCAAAGATTAGGGAGGTTAAGGTCAACACCCCATAGGTCTGAGAGGGGTGTACCTGTCCCCCATGGATTAGAGAAGGCCAGGTGGTCAACCCATTGCTCTGAGAGGGTTGGACCTGCATGCCAAGTGTTAGGGAAGGCCAGGTGGTCAACTCGTTGCTCTGAGAGGGTTGAACCTGTATGCCAAAGGTTAGGGGGAATGTTGTCTTCACCTCACTGTACTAGGGGGCCTAAGACTCTAACCCAAGGATTGGGTAAGGTGTGGCAATCGCCCCAACACTCTTGGAGGGTGAGGTCAGGAGCTTGGTCGACACCCAGATGTTTGATGAGGGTGGAACCAAGAAAATGGCCATTGGGCAAGCCTGTGGAAAGGGTGGGTTCCCATATGGCCCCAAGAAGAAGAAACCATCATCTTAAGAATGACTCTCAGACTTTGAAATCGAATGGAGGATGCCCTGCAGGTTTACTGAACTGTAGAGGATCCATGACTCATGTTTAACATCCTAATTTCTCCTTATGATAATGAAAATGTTTATCCTTTGTCTATTCATTTGTGTATGGAAAGCAGTTAAATGGTTTTGTAAGTTTTAGAGGTCTATAGCAGATGGGACTTTGCCTCAAGATGAACTGTATTTTTTTAAACTGATTATGATATGATTTTGTACTTGAATTGTTACTGATTTAAAGTGTTTTGAATATTGTAATATATTTTTGGAATTCAGAAGGTGGAGTGTTACAGTTGGGCAGTTTGATGTAATTATGAATTCCAAAAATATAATTGGATCATGCTTGTAAACTGATTTGTTAATCTGGGCATGATTAAGATATGATTAGGGCATTGACTGGGCCATGTCAGTAGGGTGTTGAGCCCCACCCTTTGGTGGGTGGGGAATCGAATATGAAAGGCAAGGCAAAGAACAGAGTTGAAGCAGTTTTTGAGAAGCAGTTTTGATGTTGGAGAAAAGGCCCCAAAAGAAGAAGAGAAGTGAGCTGTTCACCTGATAGTCTACAGCTGACCTTGTGGAGGAACCAGAAGAGCTAAGCCCGGAGAGAAATGCAGCCCCAGGAAGAGAGGAACCCAAGAAGCCTGAACCCTAGCAAATGTCGGCAGCTGTCTTGTTCCAACACGTGGCAATGAACTTTGGTGAGAAGAAACTTAACGCTTTATGGCCTGGTATCTGTGGACACATTTCTGGTGAAAAGAATACAGTGATGGGATGCAGCTTCTGATATTAAGTTACAAAATGATAGTGGCTTTCATCTGGGGTGCTATCTTTCTCTTGGATCACTGGATCCGGGAGAAGCCAGCCACCATGTTATGAGGCATCCCTGTGGAAAGGCCTGCATGAATGAGCTTAAAAGCACATCCATCTCTAGTCAAGCCTAGACATGACTGAGCCCCAGCCAACACCCTGACTGCAACCTTGTGAGAGTCCTAAGCCAAAACCACCCACTAAGCCATTCCTGGATACCTGACCCACAGAAACTAATAATGAGTGTTTGTTATTTTCAGCCACTAGTTTTGAGGTAACTTGTAATGCAGCAATATATAACAAATATCCTCACCTACCTGCAAATGTGCCCTCAATCTAAGTTCTAGATACCTCAGTCAATTAATTTATCCAAGCAAGGTGCTTTGGAATCAAAATCCTGCCTTCTGACAACAAGTTCTCTGCTGTGAGAAGGAGTCCAAATGGAGGCTGTGGGCTAATTCTGGACACTGTCCAAGAAACACTTCTTCCTGTTCCACAAAACCCACTGTCCCTTGCTTCTCTTCCCCTCCTCCTTTTTGATATTCCTTCCTCCCAAGTATCTCCCAGAAGCTGACCCTGAGACAAGGATTTGAGTGCAAGTACTTGATTTGGGAGGTACAGTGTAGGGGAATGAAAAACTCATAGAGAAGGGACAATAAAGGGGCGGTAAAAATGGAAAACTTGTCTGGTCCTTATCCCCAGTTCCTGGGGAGGCAACCTCTGAATCTGGAACTTCCTGTGATATGAGTGTCTTTTGTTCTTCACGGTGGGTCCATGAGCATACCTGATAGTTACAGGGTGGGCCAGCCAAACCTGCAGGCATAGGGAGGAAGCTGGCTCCATCAGGAAGACCAACCGTGTGATTACAGGGTTGGACTTTGGTCAGAGCCCACCTCTCTGACCTTTAGGCCGGGAGGAGGGCTGGAGATTGAGTTCAATCACATTGGCCCACATAAAGGAGCTGGAAGCAACCTGTGTTTCCTAAATGCACAGTCTGATTTCCCCTGATCATTAAGGACAGAAACAGGAGCAAAAACAATTATAACCTGGAAATTAATTTGTTCTCCAGGTATCAATGAGTTCTAGGTCTCTCAGTGCAGTTTTTCCTTTCATAAAATGAGGACAATAATACCAAATTTACTGGTTTGTGAAAAGGATTAATTGTCACAACTACAGGCATAAAAATAGCCTTGTTAACTTTAAGTAAAGATGTTGTTTCTAGAATTTTTCCACTCAGCACAGGGAAGGAGAGTAGACTATAAAAACATTTCCCTTTGTAATTAATAAATAATCTGTGGGTGAAATATAAAGATGCAAGTAAAGTGGGTGGCTCTGAGGAGGCCAGCAGGCCTGTGGTGGAGCTGAGTCCCTGCTCCAATGGCCTCCTGGCCGGGAAGTACAGACTGCTCTACCTGTACCTGGGCATGTTTGAGGCCAGCAATGGCCAGTTAATCCTCAGCAACTTCTACTGCCTCGACCTGCACAAGACGGCAGCTGGGAAGGCTCTGGTGGGGATGGACTCGAAAACTCAGGAGTGGTTGGAGGAGACAAACTCGAAAGATGACATAGAAGGCATAGAAGGCAGAGACGAGGATGAGGAGGATGAGGACACTGAAGAGGAGAGCTGGGAGGAGGATGCTGAGTTGCAGCCCTCACTCATAGAGCCTGATGAGAAGCTTATTGACTTCCTGATCCAGATGGAACAGCACTGGGTGGAGTTCTCCTGGGTCAATGCAGGGCCTGGAGCAAAGGAGAAGAAGGTGCTGAAAGCAGCCCATGACATGACAAGAAGTTTTTTTGAAAATTCAGTTTCAGATGCTATGCTGAGACAAAAATAATTAAAATGAGCAAGTGTAGTTGAATTCCCTCAGCATCACTGAGTGTTATTTAAAAGAAATTGGAGTTGTAATGAGGAAAACAAACAAAACAAAACAAATTAAAAAATCTAGGGCATAACATAGCTAGTTCTTTGTTTGTTTCTTTCACTGAATCCCTCACACTTCGCATTCTGAAACAACACACACAAAACAGACCTCCACTGTTATTCAAGGGGAGTCCTTAAGCTTACTCATGGATTATCAGGTTGACTATACTAACTTTGAACTTTGTGGTATCTCTCTAGGAAAATCACTTCAAATTCTTGAAAAATTCTCAAGTACAACTTGGACCTTTGTATTAGTCAGGGTTCTCTTGGGAAACAGAGTCAACAGGAGATATCTGTCAATAATAAGAGATTTTATAAAATTCTCTTACGTGACCGTGGGGATGCACAAGTCCAGATTCTGTAGGCCAGTTGCAAACGAGGGGCTCCAATCAGAGTCTGATGGAGGTCCTTTGTGAGTTTCTGGGAGACAGTGGCCATCCAAAGACAAGCTGGGAAATTCTCTCTGAATGTTGAATTCACTTCCCCTTTTAAGGCATTTAACTGATTGGATAAAATGTCACTCATTGCTGATGGCAATCTCCCTGGTTGATCATAGATATAATCAGCCATCTATGCAGTAAACTCTCTAATGACTAAAGTCTGTAAATGTCCTTGTATTACAATTAGCCCAGTGCTTGCTTGACCAAACAACTGGGCACAATTACCTGGCCGAGTTGACACATTAGCCTAACCATCACAACCTTCTATAAGTGAGTCTTGGCCACAGGGCTGTGGAGGCAAAGTACCAGAAATGGGTTGGCTTTTATAATGAGAATTTTATTTAGCATAAAAACTTACAGTTCCAAGACCATGAAATGTCCAAATCAAGGCACCATCAGAAATGCTTTCTCACCAAAGTCAGCTACTGGTAATCCTAACATGTTGCCATGTGGCCAAGCAAAATAGTGGACAATCTTTGCCGAGAGCTCTGCCTTCCCCTCAAGAATCTACTATCTCCCAGAGCCTGGCTGTGGGCAGCCAAGCATAGGGCTTCTCTCTTTCTGGGTCTCCTCTCTGTCGCTCAGGGTTTCTCTGACTTTCTGCAGTTGTAGGAACAGATCCTCTCACATGGCAGGATCAAAAATGGTGACTTCCTTTCTTTCCATGTGTCTGTTTATCTCTATGTCTCTGTTTATATCAGACCCCGCAAGAGGACAGAGACACAAGCTGGCTCATGGCTCATGGCCATAGTCCAATCAAAAGGCCCCACACCCACAAAAATGGATTAGTTCAAAAACAATCTTTTTCTTTTTGGGATTCATAGAAGAACTTCAAACTGTCAGTCTGATATTTCTTGTTGCCTGCAGGGCAGCCCTACTCACATGTAACAACAGTCCCCCAACTGAACCTGTCTGAAACAAACTATTACTGTACACCTTTTCCTTCCTAAGTTCTCTTTTGGAAAGTGGTGTTACTATTTTCCCCTTTCCCTAACTTCACAACCATGGATAGTTTTCATCCCATTGGTCAATATGTTTCTTTTGCTTGTACCATTTGGTCTATAATCACGACCAGCCACTTCATCAACAATTACTTTCTTTTACTAAACCGTGAGGGTTGCTCAAGGGCAGAAACAATGTCTTAAGACCTTGGTATCCCCAGTTCCTAACATTGTGCCTGGGTATTCTGAAGCAAGTGCTTAACAAATGTTTGCTGAATGAACGAATGTTGAATGATTAGATATCCTTCAGTCTTGTTCCCCTTGGTCCTTATTCTCACGGCAGCAATTTGAAATCAATTTGACCACATGAAGGATGGACAATTGCAACAGCATTCTAGTCACTCTTACCCTCCACACATACATCATAGCCAGAAATCAAGCTCTTTGGGGGCTTCTTGGGACATATTAATATATAACTGGTTATAGGATCCAATTTGTATTACTTTGTCATTATGTTCTAAACATTCATTGACTGTTTTACTCTCCTCCTCAAACACTTCTAATTGCTTCTCAAATTGAATGAGAATTTTGTGAGTTTCAGAGGATTTCTTCTGGAGGACATTTTCTTTTCCAGATATTTCATTTCTAAATTTTTATTTGAATTCTTTGCTTTAGTCCATTAAATGTTCCCAGTGGTATTTGAATGTGACCTTTCTGTTTTCCACCAGGGCCTTTCATATATGCCAGTCCCAAAGGAGTGCATGTTCTCTTGCTTCTCTACCTAAAGACTTGCCTTCAGAATGGTTTGATATTCACTTCCTTTAGGAAGTATAGTTGCTTCTACATGTGCATTAGAGTGTAAAATTTTTACACACAGCACAGGACACTCAGTTCAGAGTAAATGGGACAGCATAGAGCACACGTGGACTGCAGAATCAAACAAGCGGACTGGCTCAGGTTACTGCTGACTAGCTGTGTGACAGCTAATTACCCAATCTCTTGAGGCTGACATTTTCTCATCTGCAAAATGGGGATGATAATAATTACTTGCTAGGGCTGCAGAGGATTAAATGAAAAGCAGTTGGTGCAGGGCTAGGAAATGGTAAATTTGATAAATGGCACTATTGTAATTACTACTAGATTAAGAATATAATACTCAGTTTTGGATCATTTACCTCACAAGACAGAACTAGTTGTTGACTTTGTAATAAAGGACATAGAAGAAAGTGACTTATTTAAACCAACTACAGGCAAACCTTGCAGATATTGCAGGTTCAGTTCCAGACCACTGCAATAAAGCAAACATTGCAAAAAAACCAGTCACAAATTTTTTGGTTTCCTGGTGCATATAAAAGTAATGTTTATACTCTATAAGTATAAAATAGCATTATGTCTAAAAACAGAGTACCTACATTAATTAAAAAATACTTTCTTGTAAAAACTGCTAACCATCATCTGAGACTTCAGCTCAATCTTTTTGCTGGTAGAGGGTCTTGCCTCGATGTTGATGGCTGCTGACTTATCAAGGTGGTGGTTGCTGAAAGTTGGGGTGGCTGTGGCAATTTCTTACAATAAGGTAACAGTGGTGTTTACCACTTCGATTGAGTCTTCCTTTCATGAAAGATTTCTTGTAGCATGGGATGCTGTTTGATAGCATTTTACCCACAGTATAACTTCTTTCATTTGGAGGCAATCCTCTCAAAACTTGCCACTGTTTATCAACTAAGTTGATGTAATGTTCTAAATTCTTTGTGGTCATTTCACCAATTTTCATGGCATCTTTACCAGGAGTATATTTCATCTCAAAAAATCACTTTCTTTGCTCATCCATAAGAGGCAACTTCCCATCCGTTCAAGTTTTATCAGGAATTTGCAGAAATTCAGTAACATCTTCAAGTTCCAACTCTAATTTTAGTTCTCTTGCTATTTCCACCACATCTGCAGTTACTTCCTGCACTGAAGTCTTGAACCCCCAAAGTCAGCCATGAGGACTGGAACTAACTTCTTCCAAGTTCCTGTTAATGTTGATATTTTGATCTCCTCCCATGGCATCTGGAATAGTGAATTCTTTCTAGGTTTTCAATTTACTTTACCCAGACCCATTCACTATCTATGGCAGCTATATAGCCTTACAGAATATATTTCTACAATAATAAGACATGAAAGTAAAAATGACTCCTTGATCCATGACCTGCAGAATGGATATTGTGTTAGCAGGCATGAAAATAACACTAATCTCATTGTACATCTCCATCAGAATTCTTGAGTGACCAGGTGCATTTTCAATGAGCAGTCATTTTTTTTTTTAATCTTTTTTTTTTCCTGAGCAGTTCTTAACAGAGAGCTTAATATTCAATAAACCATGTTGTAAATAGATGTGCTGTCACACAGGCTTTGTTGTTTCATTTATACAGCACAGGCAGAGTATATTTAACATAATTCTTAAGGGACCTAGAATTTTCAGAATGATAAATGAGCATTGGCTTCAACTTAAAAGTTTCCGAAGCATTGTTAGGCCCCTAACAAGACAGTTGGCCTGTCCTATGAAGCCAGGCATTGACTTCTCCTCTAGCTACTAAATGGTATCTTCTTCCCAAAGGCTGTTTTATCTACATCGACAACCTGTTTAATGTAGCCACCTTCATCAATGATCTTAGCTAGATCTTGATAACTTGCTGCTTCTACATCAGCACTTGCTGCTTCACTTTGCACTTTTATATTATGGAGATATATATTCTTCAATTTGAGTAAATTAAACAGCCTAAAATTTATTTCACCTTGAATGTTAATTTTTTAAAAAGTGGAAATTGACTTTTCATACACCAAGAATAGGAATTGTACTTGACTAAATCTGATATCCCTATTTCATTATACAAGCTATTTTATTGTTTTCTAATCAATAAAAATCAGAAATCTGTGGTCCAATTTGAGTTAGCAGAAGCATAAAAAGAAATTCACATAGTCAACATATGAGCTACATTATGATAACAGACAGAAACACTAGCTTAAGTCAAAATAAAAAGGACAACACAGCTCATTTTAACTGTTGATTACAAAATATCGTTACATTACGTTGTCAGGGTCTTAAGGATGGAAAATATATACTTATTTGCGAAGTAAATAATTAGACTTTGGAGAGCTTAGAGTGTGAGAACATACTACCAAAGAAATCACTTGGTCTTCTGGGAAGGATAACAAATAGCAGGGTATGGGTACTAGACCACAGATGTTTGGTTTAACTGTTCACAGTTGAGGATGATAGCTCGTCTCAGATTAAAAAATGTCTCTGCTGAACCAGTTACTGGTAAGATTCCACCTACGTACACACTACTTATCTTCCTACATACTCAAGCCTAAGTGACCTGTCACATACTGTCTGTGACAGTTATAAGAGAATGGTCTTGCTTAGAATTTTGTGTGGGTGTTGAACATGGCACTTTAAACATAAATTTATGAGGTGCAAACTTTTAATGCAAAGATGACTCACAGTTTCAGAATGTGTAAATATGAAGCACAATCTAAAATACTGTCATTGGTGCTCACTCAGGGCAAAATAAGCCTTAGTTGATTGCCAAATTGTTTGGACTACCAGGAAATTCACAAAATTTGCCACTCTTAATAAGTCAATTAGAAAAATTCTTGGGTTCATGATTTTAACATTTGTGTGGCACTACGGGGAGGGGGGAACGACAACAAAAGTAAATATATAAACCCTTTTAAAAAATGTATGGGGAGGAAGATACGGACTATAGTTAGTAGTAATACTTTGACGATGCTCTTTCATGATTTGTAAAGATGTTTCACAACAATGCAGGGTGTTTGTGTGTGTGTGGGGGGGGTGATGTGGGAGCCCTGTATGATGTTATGCATGTTTGTTTTGTAAATTCATGATGTTTACTGAACACTTACAGCTTATGTATGTTCATGTACGAATGATATACTTCAATAAATTGCTTTTCTAAAAAATGGAAAAAGAAAGGTAGCTAAATATTTTGTATGGATGTTGAAATAAAAACAGATTAGGATTTTTCATGAGATTCAATTGTAATGTTCCTAGTTTGAGGGTTTTATCCAATTCCTACAAAAATGGCATGGGAACTTTAATTGAAGGTATAACTGGTATAAACTAGACCATTAACATTATTGAAATGATACTTTGAAGTAAGTCACTCAGCTGCCAGAAGAATAACCTTGGAAGTTGTGACCAAATTGTCAAAGCCAGAAGAACTAAAATTCAACAGGATATTGTTTTAATATAGACGAGCTGTGGGGTGCTAAGAAACAAGAATATGAAGGAATAAAGGAGCTTAATTAACCAAGTGTGTAAATGGAAGCAATTGTTACTCATAGCCCCTTAAAAGTGATTGTTAAAATTTTCTCAATTTAATAAATACAAAAAGATATGTAAGCCGAACTTGAAAACTTAAGGACAATTACATTTTTAAATTATAACTTTAATACGTTATGAACTTGAAAAAATTTATTGATCAGTTTGTCAAAACAAACAAAAAAAACAACAACAAAAAAACACCAGAACACCTTTAGGTGATTTTTCTTTTTGTTACATTTTCATAGGTCAGTAGAATCAGAAGCCAGAGAAGAGGATTTAAAGCTTTAACCATTGCAAACTCAGAAAGTAAGAAACATCCTAGCCCTAGCATTTAGCTATTGATCACTTCTATGTGAAATAAGAACTATCTTTCAGAGGGTCACTAAGGAAATAGTTAACACCAAATTTTTTTAGATTAAATGTATTTACAATAAAAATAAATTTCAGGACATTGGATGGTTCTTTTAGTAACTCTGGAGAACCACTTAAGAACCCCATTTATGAGATAATAATCCACTGATAAAAATGAATAAATAAGCTTAGATTTCCTGAACCACCACCCATGCACAGCTGGACTATAAGGTGGTTTTTAATTAGACAGCTACCATTTTTTGTTATATGCTTCAAGCTGTTATAAACAGAATGTTTGTTCAATTGTAATGTCACCTATTCACTCACTGCATTCATTTCCTATAAAAAACATACTTCCTTCTAGTTTCATTAGGTTAACACCTTGGTTGATTTTCTTTTGAAGATGCAGTGCAGTATTAAGTGAAGTCACAAAGAAAATGGGTACTGTGTCAATAATAACCACTTGAATAGCCAAGTGAGCAGGCCACATGCAGTGAGGAGTTACAAGGAAACTTCCTGCATTTTGAGGTTTTAGCTTTAAATACTGTCTACTATAATTGAAAAGGTACACTAGATGCTAAGGACACCAAATCCTAAAGCTTTAACCCTAGTATTTTTAACAATTAAGGACAAGCAAAAAAGTACATTTTTTCCTAACCTTTGACAGGTTTAATGGAACCAAAAGAATTGTTATCCTGACAAGCATATGTGTAACTGATACTCAGCTTCACAATAAAACTGCAAGTTTTTTTTTTTTTCAAGTGACCTCAAAGTGAAACACACTGTCACTATGGCTTTATATAAAATCTCACCTCTTCCTCTTAACTATTCCAGACCTGGCTGATTCCTACTTCTGAATCTTACTCACTCAATGTGCTTTATCTGTAAAGTGGCTACTACCACAATGCCCAACACAGAAAAGAGCTCCTTATTCCTCCCGAGTCTGTAACACACTAAAATGTGTATTACTTTATATGAGTGGTTAGTTCCCATTCAACTTGGTCTTGGGTTCTCAAAGGACAAAAGTCATATCTCATATTTCTTCTGTGGTTTTTGCCCCCACCCTAGCATTTAGTACAGTGCTGGACACCTTGAAGCTCTTCATTAAATATCAACCTAACAAACTCATCGATTAAAACTACGTTGCAAGGCTTTTGCTGGTTCTTTATCACAGGTGAGTTCAATTTCATAAAATTAGCCTATGAGACTGAGGAAAAATCACTTAAAATAGTTTACAGACATGTAGTGTATTAAAAATGTTCAATCCTAATAATCCTTCACTTATTTATTAATATACTTAGAAACAGTAGAGATCTAAAAGGTGTTCTTGTAAACTTCTTAAAGTAAAACTAATGTAAATCAATCTTTACCTCTGACAAAGCAGAGTCAACTGAGTTACCCATTTGCCAAATAACTTCAAGGAAATGATGGGAACTGACGAAAACATTTAGTCATGATTTAAGACAAGCTCCAGGATCCCTAACACCAAAGCCTGACCTGAATAATGAGCTAGGTGAGGCAGAGTAGCTAATATTATCTACAGTGGAAAAGTGCTGTGCAGAAAGTGCTATAAACATAAGTGTGTGAGGCACAGAAAATCTTTATTGCCACAGGAAACAAGTGCACTCGTCCCACCTCACCAACAGCTTTAATAGTCACAAAAATGCAGACTTCACATAATAAAGTTAACATAGACTTGGGGAGAAATGGTCCCTTGGACTATATTGGCTGTGATACTGAGGTAACCAATTGACCTTGTTCAGTGAAAATACCTCTAACACAATGAAAATCAACTAGTTATAACATCCAATTCATATATACAATTCAAATAAAAATATATATTATTTGCTTTAATGTATCACAAGTTTAATACATTAGTGTTTACAAAATAAAAACTGTATTCTACTGAAATTTTTCTTGTGCTTCCCTCTTATCACTAAGCTTGAAAGACCAGAAAATGATGATACTTAAGGAAACTTATTTATGTATTTAAAGATGCAGTGTGTGGGGCCATGAAAGATTGATAAATATTGGCTGGAAGAGTACCGCATCTTTAAAAACTGTTGCTGATTAAAACCTACAAACTTGAACTGTAAGACACAATTAAAAAAACCCCACAAAATTTCTCAAAATAGATTAGAATACAGGAAACGTTTCATGAAACTACTGAGATACTAACCAGTGCAATGGCTAATATTAAAAACTGAACATTCTATTTAAATCATACTCATACTATTTCTACACAGTGAACAATACAACCACAATAATCAACCTCAAGCTAGCAACAAAGTTGCAAGGTCCATAAAGAGCTTCTTCAGTGGGCAAAACACTATGGTACAATTAAAACAGGAAGAGAAAAAGCCTTTTAATAGTATAAAAGTTGTTTACTGGTGTTTCTATTGTAAAACTAGTCTACAAATCAAAATGAAAAAGCATTATATATGTGACAGTGATCAGAGACTACAGTGCTGACATTTCATCTAACAACTGGCTGATGAATTTAGTATATAACATGACCACATATTTTACATAGCTAGGCTGAAGGGCTGAAGTGAAAAAAAAAAACATACTCCAAGTCAATACGCTCTTCTCAGCAATACCTGGGTTTAGATGAATCTGTAGTAAATGGCTAAAGCTGGAAAATATCTTCCTTTCTTAAACCAACAGAGGAAATGTGAATTGGCAGAAGTCATATTTGTAATTTTACCACAATGGGTTCCAATGGGAAATTCTCATTTATAAGTAAGTACATTATTAATATTTACGCATACCCCCATATATATATGCACACAGCCCATTAATTAAATAGTGGGAATTAAAAACAAGTTAAAATGAATTTTAAGAAAAAACTGCATTCACAAATCTAAAAGGTATACACAAAAATGAAATTGTAAAATAAATAATGAATATAGGTGTCAACTAAACCCCCAAAGAAATACACCTGCAAATGTGGATGCAGTGATTGTTCACACTTGTGATGGTTTTGGTGGGAAGACATTTCTTGATGAGAGCCATCTATTCTCTCTCTGACCCCTGTACATGGAGAAAAATTTCTACATATAAAAAGCACACTTACTTACTCTATTATAGCCTTTGTTAACAGTCACCATCCGTATCACATTTAGGGTTAACTTACTATGTCAACCTATTTAACATATCCTGAAATATCAATATTCAAATTAAGGCTTTTACATATCAGTCCACTTGTTTCAAGTTCTCTGGTCCAAGTAATAGCTTCCTATTTTTGTTCTATTTTAAGATCTAATTATATAATACAATCTGGGTCAACTAGAGAAGAGAGACTTTCTACTCTATTGCTCATGTTTTTTAACTTTCTGACATTATTTACTAATTGTGTAAATGTGTTCTGATGAAAATAAAACTGACATTACATGAATGAACGCTACAAGTATCCTGTTAAAGAGAATCAATTTTTATCAAATATTAAATCCACAGAATTTTCCTTGGCTTAAAATGAGCATTTACTTTCCATTTTTCCAAAATCACTGCAACCTTGCCAATATCTACGTCACTTAAACTTTCTTTTTGATGGTTCCAAAGATTCTAAATGCTGACGTTTAATAATATTTACTCTAAATACACTTAAAGTAGACAATGAAATTTCAAGTAAAATAAACTGTATCCACATCTATGAACCAAACAGGTCTTGACATCTAGATTTCACTTTTATAAATTACACAAATACGTTGTACATTCTTAAATAATGAATGCTTACAATATTAATTTGTAAGCCTTTCCACATAAAATGACTTATACAGGAATGTGAATGGATCAATATTCTGTTACAGATTGCAACAGTCTGGATTTTCTCTTTTGAGGCTATTGTTCTGTCTTCCTGGTTTCCACAGACTACTGCACCAGTCCTTAAGCTTTGGCTATGAAATCGGTTTGAGCTGAATGAGGCAACATTGGTTATTAAGGCTTATTTCTATGATGGAGTATTATCCTTAAATCTGATGCCATTTCCAGAGGACAGGACAATCATAGCTATCTTGAATCTTCAGGCTCTGTTTTGATAACTTTCTTCTCTAAAGTAAAAGCTGAGTGAGGGTAGTCTTTTAAAATCCCAAGACTCTCTGCATAAAAATGGAAACACAAAGTGAGTTGATATTTTAAACCAATGGATTACAAGAAATAAACTCAAACTTATAAAATAAAGCCCAAAACTCCATAGCAAACAGGATCAACTCTTCATGTCTTGACGATTCCGTATGAAAAATTTATGTTTACAGAGCTGTGGTTAAGAATTTGGATTCTGGATTTAAATTCCATCTCTGCCAATTACTAGCAGTATACAACTCTGGACAACTTACATACCTCTCTAAGCCTGTCTTTTCATCTATAAAGTGGGAATAGTATCTACATAGGGTGGGCATGGGAGTTGAATGAAATCATGAAATGCATGTAAAACACTTAGCACATAGAAAACATCAATTTTCATTAATGCTTGATCCAAGATGATAAGTAAAATATATAAAATAAAACTCATCACTGATATACAACAAAGTTACTGGTTAAAATATTTACTGCCAATGAAGAAATTAAACAGAAATACACCTTCTGTGTTTAAATACAGAACTGTTTTTTAGAGTTTCTCTAGCTATGAAATATTAAAGTGGAGAAGTATGGTAAAAGAAGGAAGGCTACTTTCATGAGAAATCATTCCATGGAGATACATGTGTATAGTTATTTCAACCTCACATAAACACTACAGAATGGTCATAAAATGTAATCTTCACATAAAGTACTAATACCAGTGAACACACACATCCTGAAAGGATTATTGAAAGGTAAGCAATACTCATGGTTTATCTCAAATTAGGTAGCTCAATTTATGAATTCACTTTCTGTACACAAAAAGGGATTTTATATTCCAAATAAAGTAATAAAAATAGCAGATACTATTTATTGAATTCTTACCAGCCAGATAATTCATAAATGCCATCTTCTCTAATCTTCATAACTACCCTATGAGGTAGGTATTATTATTTCTATTTCACAGATAAGCAACTGAGGGTCACGTAGTTAAGTAACTCAGTTAAGCATCAGGGCTGAAATCTGAACCCAGGTTTGTGCTATGTGGAGGTGGTATTTCTATTCAATTTTAAAAAAGAATAAAAAGTTTTCAGGCATTCCTTCATTCTGTTCTAACATAAAACTCTACCTCAACTATATCTCTATGTAATTGAGATAAAGAGTGTAGCCACAGTAGAACACATATGATCAACGTAATTAGACCACGTCTTTTATAAAGAGAGACTCAAAAGGAATACAAACTAGTAGAAAATGTTTTTTTATTGTTTGCTTTTGTTTTTTAAAAAGCACCTTAAAGAATAGATGACTTTTTCCTGTCGTGGAATGCAAGACCAGAAAGCAATCTTTAGAACAATTTCAATTTTCCAACCTGTTTGATATTTCTAAAATGGCTAGAATCAAGAAATACAAGAGCAAATTAAAATCAAAGGACTGATTATTATTTAGGGCTTTGGCATAATTAGCATCTGCTAGTAGGAGCATGAATTGAAACTAAAGGACATAACTTTTCTTTGATAACAACTTTTTCTCAAGTAAATATATAAATCGTTCTATCTAGGTAACAGATGCAGTCAGGTTTAAATCTATGCTTGCAAAACTACTTTTCCCATTGACTTACAATACAGTTTTAGAGCCATTTACTTTATCTGGCCTCAGCCTCCTCACATGCAAAACTAGTGATTTGATCAAATAACTCCTAAAGTTTCAACTCAAAGATTGAATGATACTAGATTCTTTCAAATGGTGCTGATTTCCAATACTTTAACTTTGTCTAACTCACTTTACTTGGATAAAATATTTAAAACTCTATAATAAGGAGCTGCTTATCCTTTCGTGGAGTTTAGTTTACTTCTGATATAATGAATATCATCCCTAAAATGCATCTGGCATGATGTTTAGATTCTGGTACACAAGGTTTTCTTGGTGTGAGAGTAAACATGTAGTCTATCCATTTCTTATTAAGAAAGGCTTAAGATAAAGGGCAATAACATAACTGAAGCCAGCCATTTATTATTCATTTAAAAATTTTATATAAAAGTCACCATTCATGTAATAGCTATATCAAAATAATCTAAGCAATCTTGAGTTTTCTCTTGTCATTCTTTAAATTACTATACTCTCAAAAAAACAGACTATTATGACAATATACCATTTCCAGGGGGAGAAAACTGACTAGTAACATTGTTAGTAATGATCCTTTTTGGGCATGGGGGAGGTGGTAGGACGTAGAAGGAGAAGAGAACTTAAAGATCCTTTATTCAAGTGTCAATCTGTCTAATCATATATCATATTCTCACCTGATGAGTGGGACTTTGCCTCACTGGAATAAAGCCTACTCAGCTCCCCATCTACCACAAAATGATGGGGTTGTCTGTTTTGTAAATTAGGCATTCGGAGATTCAACGGTCTTTCTCCTAATGAAATGAGAGAACAAAAAAAAAAAAAAAAAAAAAAGCAATGTGAATAAAAACACACCATAGTTTTTCTTAAAAGTATGTTTTCATATATTATCTGAACATTCCTTAGGAAGAAAAGAGTGAGGAAAACCAATGGGCAGTAAAAAATTTAAATAATAGTTGGAGAAATGTTTTAAATAATAATTTAGGAGGAAAATGGCAAGTCATTCATGCAAGTCCCAAGATTAACAATTCTACCAAGACAATTTTAAGAGCTAAACATGGGCTAAACAAAAGACAGGGATTTCTAGTGAGCCTTCTAATTTTGGCATATAATACATCCCCTCTGTAAGGCATTTTCTTACGAGCTCAAGCATTTTACCAAGGCATGCCATTACCCACAAAGTAACAAATATTACAGAGACCAAGATGGCTTAAAACCAAATAAAAATAATTTAAAAACAAAACAAACCTCTCATGAACTGTAACAAATGTATAATACTAATACATAGTGTTAATTATAGGCAGGTGTAGCAATTTAATATTACTGATGAATTCCAAAAAGAAATACCTATTATGTTTATAAACTGGTCTTTTCCTCTGGGCATATTAGAGTGTACTGGATTCAGAGGTTTTTACTTTTACTTGATTAAATAGCGATTACAGCTTAGATTGGGCCTTGTCAGTAGGCTGTTGAGTCCCCGCCCCCTTGGTGGGTGAGGACTAACAGAGAAGCCCCACTGCAGAGAAGGGAGGTTCAAATTTTGAACTGGAGCCTGGGAAGTAAGCACAAAGAGGAGCAGAGCAGCTGAGCCCAGAGAGAAACAAGCCCTGGGAAGAGAGGAACCCAGGAAGCCTGAACTCCTGGCAGGCGTTGGCAGCCATCTTGCTTCAACATGTGGCAACAGACTTTGGTAAGGGAAGTAACTTATGCTTTATTGCTTGGTAACTGTAAGTTTCTACCCCAAATAAATACACTTAATAAAAGCCAACAGATTTCTGGTATTTTGCATCAGCACCCCTTTGGCTGACTAACACAGGGGGTGTATGGAAAAAATATACCAAGTGTATGCTATGGACCATAGTTAGTGGTAATAGTCTGATAATATTCTTTCATAATCTGTAATAAATGTTTCACAACAATGTAAGGTGTTGGTGGAGGGGTGATGTATGGGAATTCCGCACATTATGTGTGACTGTTTCGTAAGCTCACAACTTCTCTAAAAAAAAAAAAAAAATGAAAAAAGAAAATAAAGACTATAAACAAGCTTAAGAATAGGCTAAATTTTAAAATTATATTAACTAGATTAACTATATAAAGAAAACAAACTTAACTAGAGGCTATAAAAGATCTAAATACATGGAAATATGTTCCCATACAGAGAAAAAAACAACAACAAAACTAAGACAAAATCCAAGAAAAAATAGACAGCATCAAAGATATGGTAGAAAATTATTTATACTCCAAAACATCTGTCATAAATATAAATCTATCAAATTTAGTAAATTGTCACCCTACACTGGATTAACCTGGCATCACAAATGAGAATCTAAAATTTTTCATACATGCTTTTGCTTTTTAACTTTTAAGTCTATGGATGATTGGAGAAGCTAATCAAGACCTCAAATAAAACGTTTCTGTCGTTTCTGTATATTTACAACAGGATGAACTTTTTTCTCCTCCAGTACTCTCATATGCTTGCATTTCTAATATTTTACTCCATAGTTGGAGAATGCTTAAGATGGTATTCTTACTTAGAAAGAAAAAAAATTTTGATACTAGTAACCATTCTTGTTTTTTTTTTTTTTTTTTTAATACCAGTAACCATTCTTTAGAAAAGTATAACACATTCACAAAAAGGAACTACATAATTATTTTTTTCCTTGAAACATGTATCACTGTTTGAAATTAGATTGTATATTTAAATACTCATATACTATACATCCCCATCTGCTTGAGTACAAGTTCCAAGAAAGCAGGAAATTTTCTTGTTCATTGCTGCATCTTCAGTGCCTACAAACATGCATGGCACATAGGAGACACTCACAAAAACTGTTCTGCTGAATGAGTGAATGACAATAACTTGAGATTTTCTTCATGTGAGAACATGAAAAAATGAAATAATTTTAAAATGGCTAAAAATACGCATGAGTCACATAGTTTTCTACACCTAAGAGTTTAAGAGAATAATTTATAACATATACCACACAGAATATTTTTATTGGGATTGTAGGCTGATGTGAAGAAGGAATCAATACACATTTTGAGTTTCTCCATTCTTACACTGTCTTTCAAATCCTTGTACTGTCATAATACTTTTACAAGCATTTACAATTTTCTTTTAGAAACCAAATGTTATAAACTTCACAGTCAAATCTGTTTAGGAAAGTCTAACAAAACAAGAAATTTGATCTCTTTTTAAAACGATAAACATCTCTTGTTGAATCCATTTATTTGGGGGAAATAATCTGTACTGTTTACATCTTCCATTCCCACACACCCTTTACAATATACCTGTCAATTACAACAGCCAACTATTGTTTGGGGATTATGAGGTAAAAAAATACTCAAAACTAAAAATTTTAAGGAGGCATTCTTTCCTTTCTAGAAAACAGGACAACTTAAAAATTAATTTTGAGAAAGAACCTATAAAATAATGTCTACAAAATGACAACATTTTTTTTTCTAGTTTCTCTTTTAAGTCTTTTAAGTCTCTTTTTAGGAGAAGGCTCTAAAGGTGTAGGTTGTTCTAAAGAAATACCTTGTCCATCGGAGTTATCAGATGTCAAGCCATTAGGGCTGTGCTCTTCTGAGCTCTGCCTGTAAAATCCTGCAGACAATCTCCTTTCAGCATGCTGCAGTCTCTCATAGCCAGCTTGGGCACATAGGAACTCCATCTGCTTTGCCATCACCTTTTCAGGCTGCTAGTAAGTAAAGCAAAAATAAAATCAGTAACTAAAACATTCTAGTTTCTTTAACGGTTTAAAGATGCCAATTTCAGACTCCAGCAAATATATTTAGTATTCATTAAAATTACTTCACACTTCATGTGGTATACACAGTCCATAAATATGCATAGATCATGTTAAAACATAAAATGCTGGATTTTGTACATAAGAAAAAAAAAACTTTCTTCTCAGGTTTACAAAGAGAATTTTATTTCAGCTGAAAAAGCAAAATAACCTTAGCTTTGTTTTCCAAGGTATTGAGTCCTTTTAGGTTTTTTTTTTTTTTTTTTTTTTTTTTTTTTTAAGAAATCTGAGAGCAACAGCAACATCTGCTATAAACTGCTTCTAACACATACGGGTGAAAACTTGGCATTTTTATTTTAGGATTTGGCACTACAAATACACTGATAGGAAGACAGTTTGTTTGGGGGAGAAAAGGTGTAAAACGGCTGTCTAGAAGAACAAGACAAACACACCTCCCACTAAAATTGAACAATGCATATTATGCAGAAAAACATCAGTGCCAAAGAGGAACTTCACATTCATCATGGAATGAAACTGCAGTATTTCTCAACCAATCATAAAAAAGTATGTTTTAAAATACACACACAGTTGGCTGACATATAAATTTATCTCTGCATGTGTCTTATAAGTTCCTTTTCTATGCGCTGCTCTAAATTACTTATATGTGATATTTTGCCAAGGAGAGGCAAGCATCAAAATGCAGAAATGAATCAGCAGCATGCAATATAAGAGTAGTATAAGGAAGCTGCTATATGAAATTAGTTACAAAAAGTCCTGATTCACAATATTAAAAATCATTACTTGAAAAATATTAATTTATAGGGTAAGTAGGATAAATGCTTACCACATAAACCAACCAAAGTATCATTTCATTTGAACTTGTTATTAATTAACTAATAAAATTTCAATTAAGTATCTCTGAGGGGAAAAATGTATTTTTCATACTCAACATGAAAAAACGAAACTTGGCAGTGGCAGTACTAAATTTGACCCTGAGCAAGTCTCTAGGGAGAAGCTCAAGAGGAGTAACATTTACAGTGCTTTCTAAAAGGTGATGTTTGCAGAATGGACTTTTTAAATGTTTATTTCATTGTGTACAATTAAATAACCTAATGGCAAAAGCACTTGAAGCTACATATTCATTTAATAATTTTTCAATATACATGAATTTATATATTTTAATAGCTACAATATTTATACTCCTATTTCACTGAGAACTAATACTATTTTATATCAGAGTTGTATTACACACAGCCCAGTCCATGTGGCTGTTTTCCTGATGTAGAACTGCTTCTTTTGGGTTTTCTTAAATAGAGAATCTGTCCCACATCCTACAAAACTACAAAGAACAAATAAGTAGGAAAGTATCAGATTCTTTTCAAAAACCAAGTCAAACCAAGTTGTTAATTACTATCCTGTTGACACAGCTGTGGATCAGATGACCCCTCAAAAACAACTAGAAAGGAATTCAGTCCTTAGATCCTTAGAACTGAAGCTAGTTGCAGCAACCATTTATTTTTTAACCTACAAATATTATTATTTAAAAAAACTGGTGGTTAATGTTACCTGTGAGCTAAGAGCTGCAAGTTCCTCACTCTTAGCTTTAGCCTGCTGGAACAGCGTCTGCACAGAATCCTGGAAATCTGGAAACCCATCCTGTGGGTCAAAGATTTAGTCATTTTTACATAGTTTGCAAAAAATAAAGTAGCAACCATATTACCAAAAATTCAGAAAATAAAGCAAAGAAAATTATCTTAACAATCATGGTTAAGATCTTAATGTATGATGTTTCTTTTCAGTCTATTATGATACAAATACCTTATTTTCTACAGTTGCAGCCTCAGTAAAAACATAAGTGAAAAAGCAGGATGCAGAATTTAATCATTCATACTGTTTTACATTGATATGCAGACTTCATGATCACTGATAATAATGGTTATATAATATTTCAGCTAGTGGTTCAAATATTTAACCCCTATCATCATATTGGACATATAGATTCTTTTCCTAATTTTTGATTATTATGAAAGACACTGCAAGAATATTTTCATGTTTAAATAGCATTTTCCATAGTTTGGATTATTCAATACAATAGATTCCCAGAAGTAGAATTACTACAAAGGAATGAACATTTTCCTGTCTCTTGATATACATTACCAAAGGGCCTTCACTAGTTTTTCACACCATAAGCAATGTAAGACAGCTCCCTCACCACCACTGAGTATTGTAGTTTATAAAATGCTTCAAATATATTTATCTATATTTTATTGTTTTGATATTCAAAAATTTTAATTTTATGTACTATAGTCATATATACTTTTATTTTATGATTTATTCTTGTATTAGTCAGCCAGAGGGGTGCTGATGAAAGTACCAGAACTCTGTTGGGTTTATAAAGGGTATTTATTTGGGGTAGAAGCTTACAGTTACAGGCCATAAAGCATAAGTTACTTCCCTCACCAAAGTCTGTTGCCACATGTTGGGGCAAGACAGCTGCTGACATCTGCAAGGGTTCAGCCTCCCTCTTCCTCTTAAAGCTCCATGGTCCCAGCTTCTTTCAATATCAGCTGTGGGCTGAGATAAGTCTTGTCTCTCTCCCAGGGCTCGTCCTCTCTGGGCTCAGCAGCTCTGTTCTCTCCACAAGCTCAGCTAAAGACTATATTAGGCTCTCTCTCTTCCTGGGGCCTCTGCCCTGTCTATAGAGCTGTTCCTCTCCTGTGTGTTTACTTCCCGGGGCTCCAGCTCCAAAACTCTACTCTCTGCTCTGCTGTTTCATTTTTTCTGTTGAGTCCCTGCCCACCAAGGGGCTGGGGACTCGAAGTCCCACTGACGTGGCCAAATCAAAGCCCTAATCACAACTCAATCAACTAAAACTGAAACTTCTGAATCCAATCCAATCTAATATGCCCAGAGGAACAGACCAGTTCACAAACATAATCCAATATCTATTTTTGGAATTCATAAACAATATCAAACTGCCACATTCCACCCTCTGAATTCCAAAAAGACTTTATAATATTCAAAAAACCTTATGTCAGTAGCAATGCTAAGTACAAAATCATATCACAATCAGTTTAAAGAAATACAGTTTGTCTTGGGGCAAATTCCTTTCTGGGTGTAGACCTCTGAAACTTACAAAACAATTTATCTGCTTCCAATACCCAAACAGACAAAGGATAAACATTTGCATTACCATAAAGAGAAATTGGGAGGGAAACATCAGTCATGGGTCCAGAACAGTTCTGAAAACCTGCAGAGCATACTTCATTAGATTTCAAAGTCTAAGAGTCATTCTTAAGATGATGGTTTCTTTTCCCTGGGGCCACATGGGGGCCCACCCTTTCCACAGGCTTGCCCAATGGCCATTTTCTTGGTTCTACCCTCATCAAGCATCTGAGTGGCGACCAAGCTCCAGACCTCACCCTTCCAAGTACCTTGGGGTGATTGCCACACTTTACCCAACCTTTGGGTTAGTGTTAACCCCCTTAACTACCGTGAAATGAAGATAACATTCTCGCTAACCTTTGGCATACAGGCCCAACCCTCTCAGAGTAACAAGCTGACGACCTGGACTTCCCTAATTCATGAGGGACAGGCCCACCCCTCTCAAACCTATGGGGTGGCGAAACCTCCCTAATCCTTGGAGAATGTGCTCCACTCTCTCTGTACCCTGTGGCAGCAAAACTATCCCTGGACAGCAGGTGGGAACATCAACTGCCTGGGCAAACTCACCCTTTCTGTATATATGGGTGGGGTTCCTCTCTTGGCCCGAGGAGATGTCTTAATTCCAGATCTCAGCTTCCATGGTTTTCCTCTTAAAGTTGTTTCCCCATCAATCTTTCCCTTCCATGTCCCTTTTATTCCAGGCTAACAGTGAGTTTGTTCATACAGCTCTCTCAAAAGTTTATTGATTTAGCATGCAGGAAGCAGGGGCCCAAGCAATCAGACAGTAAGACTTTCCACAGTCTTTCCTAGATAACTGCATTTTCGATCCTGATTTACAAGTTCCATGTTTAGTTAAGTCCTCAAATGAGGTACTATTGTCTAGGGGCTTGATTTCCAGAAGCTTGGAATTTCTGGAATCAGTTTCTGGTTTCGTTGTGCCAAACAATTCAATTTGCAGCTTATTTCTCTCGTCTAGCATTTTACTATAAGCTGCAAGGAGAAGCCAAGCCACATTCTCTGAGTTTACTTTTGAAAGTTCTTCAGCTAAATGCCCAGGCTTCCCATTTTCAAATTTTGTCTTCCAGAAAACATCAGGAGTTAATCTTGCTAAGTTCTCTTTAACTTTAAAAACATGGATCAACCTTCCTCCAGTTTCCAGTAACAGTTTCATCATTTATTTCTAAGGTCTCATAATAAAATAAGTCTCTTTAGTGTCCGCATTCCTATCAACATTCTCTTCAAAGCAATCTAGGACTTTCCCATCAAGCATGTCACAATTCCTCCAAAAAATACTCCCCTTACCCATTTATAAAATTGTTCCAGCATTTTGGTATTTGCAAAAGCACAGCCCCACTCTTTGTACCAAATTCTGTAAGAGCGTCTGGCTGACGCAAAGTACCAGGACTCTGTTGGGTTTATAACGGGTATTTATTTGGAATAGAAGCATACAGTTACAGGCCATAAAGCTTAAGTTACTTCCCTCACCAAAGTCTGTTGCCACGTGTTGGAGCAAGATGGCTGCTGACATCTGCAATGGTTAGCCTCCCTCTTCCTCTTAAAGCTCTATGGTCCCAGCTTCTTCCAATATCAGCTGTGGGCTGGGATAAGTCTTGTCTCTCTCCCAGGGCTAGGTCCTCTCTGGGCTCAGCTGCTCTGTTCTCTCCACAAGGTCAGCTGTAGACTATTAGGCTCTCTCTCTTCCTGGGACCTCTGCCGTGTCTATAGAGCTGTCTCTACTTCTCTGTGTTCCTCTCCTGTGTGTTTACTTCCCAGGGCTCCAGCATCCAAAACTCTACGCTCCGCTGTTTCATTTTTTCTATTGAGTCCTTGCCCACAAGGGGGTGGGGACTCGAAGTCCCACTGACATGACCCAATCAAAGCCCTAAGCACAACTCAATCAACTAAAAGTGAACTTTTAAATCCAATCTAATATGCCCAGAGGAACAGACCAGTTCACAAACAATCCAATATCTATTTTTGGAATTCATAAACAATATCAAACTGACAAAATTCTATTGCTATAAAATTTAGAAAGCCATTCTGCTTTAGAGATTTGATAAAAATCAAATCTACCCTCTAGCTTTACTAAATTTAATTTTATTATTTTAGTGTATTTTTAAAATTTAACTCTAATCCACCAGAAACTTTAGTATAAAGTAATGTGGTAAAGAACCAAACTAATTTTTTTAAAAATGCTACCTAATAATCCCAAACTCAATTTTTGATTGCTGATTTGTGATTTCTCCTTTATCATATCATATGGCAGGCAATGGGATGCTTTAGAATTCATATTCCAATTCCACCATTTAGTAGCCACATGACACTGGATGAGTAACTTAACCTTTTGTAACCTCAGTTTCCTTCAACAAAAAACAAGGATAAGTAAGCCTATCAATTAGGGTTGTTGTGAGTATCTAAGTCTTTAGCACCTATACCCCTGAACAATAATTTAATTTATGATTTCATATTTTAATATAGATTAGTGCTAATTCCCTTACTACTTTTTGAAATATTTCCTTTTTCCTGTTTATTCCTCTAGGTGAACTTTATAATTACAAAACATCATAAGAACGTGGTTTTAGTAACGTTACTAAAATCTATTAAAGGTATCTTCACAGAAATTAAGTTGGTAACCTCCAAAACATACAATTCCCCCACCCTTTCTTTTATGTTATATATATTTATAGCAGAGGATAAATCATTAAAAATCAAAGTTCTTACAATAACATAACAGAAAAAGATGCAAAAATAGAGTACTAACAAAATATTTTACCTTATTTGAGATATAAGATGTGGTTCAAAATTTTTTTCCCCATTAGGGTCTTTAAGATAATTATTTCTCCACTGCAGACCCAATGTTTATTTCTTAAGTAATTTGTTTTACCACCAAAATTTATTTAAGTAATAATTCATTTCTTTTTCTTTTAAATTCATCAAGACATAAGAATAACATAATTAAAAGTCAAAAGCAAATATATCTGACATCTTGAGATACTCTTATACAGCTTTATAAGGGCCAATATATAATCAGCACTCTTAAAATATTGAAAATAGCCACCTTTCTAGGCCCCTAAACCAAAAACCCCTAGCTTGGAGTCGTATACAGAACATAATCATTAACTAAGCTAGAAGGAACTTTATACAAGTATATACAGTTTAAATCTAAATGAAAAGTTCACCTTTTGTTAGCCATTACATTTTTCTCCCAAGAATTTATTTATACTTAAAAAAACCCTACTTTCTCCTTACTAAAGATCCCCTTTAAATTCTAAAGTTCAATGACGCATGCTAGTAGAGTTCTTAAACAACATCAATAACAGCTATCATTTCTTTCCAGAAGGCTCCTGATTATGTTCTCTTTTATATACATTATCTCATTTATTCCCCACCACAAACAATCATGGGTTCCCCTCATTTTATAGCTACAGGCACTGGCTTCAAAGCCTAGGCTCGATCCATAAAATCCTAGAGCATACTACCTTTATGTAATTCACGATAAATACAGCCACTTCTCTTACAGCTGTTTTTCTTAAGCTGAACTGACTTTAAGTCTATTGTTTACACTGAGTTCAAAATACAATTCTACCACTTATTTGCTATGATATTGGGCAGATTATTTCATCCTTGTGCCTCAGTTTCCTCAACTGTAATATGAGTCATTTTAAAGATGTGAAAAATTCATGAAAAATACTTAGCACATTGTTTGGCACATAGAAATTACCCACTAAATGTTTGTTGCTGATATTTGTTAAGTTCACCCAAAAAGCTACCAATTTAATTAGAGATAGCATTTCATAAGTAATTTACAATAGCTCTATGATATATAAAGGGAAGATGGGGATATTTTGGAGATATTCACATCATACAGACATCTTAAGAGAATGAGGAACTAGACATTTAACACTAAAACCAGCTATGTTGGTGGGGAACTGTTTTAGTGGAAACACTGGAAATCTGGAAACATCTGTTTATTCATTAACCAAAAATGTTGTACGTGTAGTAACAGGTTCTATACTTTGTGCTCGATACTGAGGATTCAATGGTAAAGAAGACAGATATGCCTCTTCCCTTCTTGACAAACAGTCTAGAGAGGGAAATGGACAAACAGATCCAAAAGCACAGCAGAGGGCATTGTGTCAGATGAGAGATTCTCAGAGGGCATGATGTCTAGGTTGAGACGGCACAAGAGTTCTCTAGGAAAAGAGAGCAGCTTGTACAAAGGCCTGGAGGGCAAAGGGGAACATGAAACACTCTAGAAGCTGGAAAATATTTACTAAAGCTAACATAGGGAATACTAAGAGAAGTTGGAAAGTTATGCAGAGGCCAGAATCTGTGAGGCCTTGTAAGCCAGGTTAACTTTAGATTTTATATTAAATGCAAAGGAAAACCACTGGAAAGGTCTTAGGCAGGGAAGAGACTAATCAGATCTGCATTTTAGAAAGCCCAATATGAAAGCAATGGGACTAATGGATTGGGTAAGGGGCCATATGGAGACTGGCTAGAATGCTATGGTAAAGAGAGACAATGGTGGTCCAGCCTTGACAAGAAATAAATGAATTCCCGAAATATGGCTTAGGCAACAGGGAGTTTGGTGGTAACATTCACTAGCATATAAACTCAGGACACCAGGAGGTTTGGGGGAGAGGGCAGAAAGTTGATGAATTCAACAGGGCAGTCTGATCTGCTGCATAAGCAAATCTGTTTAGATAAGCCTGGAAGGAGGTGCTGAGTTTGAAGCTCAGGGCAAGATCTGGGCTGGAGGCTCAGACTGAAAAGTTATCAGCTTACGGTCAGGCCTTGAGGAAGGACACTGAATGGGCAAAGTGGGCCCAGGTCAGAACCCCCAGGAGCGCCAATATTTCTTATGTTTTTGAAGGAGCTTGCAAAAGGAAGGAGGAGTATTCTAGTCTTGTAATAACCAAATAATCAGTGATCTATTTGCCAAGACTGCAACTGAGCAGAGATTAGTCATTCTGATTTTCTCCCACAATCTTTGTAGTTCATCTTGGACTGAAAACTACTTCATGACATATAAGTAGTTTTAAGGTACCCAAAATATATGACTTAGAAATAAAAGAACATTTCCAAGAAACTTGTCCCTTTCACATTATGTTTAGTACAGGACTTTTGTTAATATGGCTCTTAAGCTTTATTCCCTAGGCACCAGCTGTAGTATGATATGGACAATTTATCTCCATGTCATAATCTTGGTTGTTCCCATTAATCACAGTGTCCCATTACTGGTAAACTCTGAGCACTGAGGAAAAAAAAAAACCAGGATGGGATGCTGTTTATGACCTAATTACTCTCTACCCCTATTCTTTCTCATCTTTTCTACCTAACACTAGCAAGTTGCTTTAAAGTCAATGATTAAGCTGTCTCTAAAATGACTTCTTATAGCAGATGTTCTTGTCCCACATGTGCATTTTCCTTTTTCCTACTCACACTTTCTATATGAATGGCAGATTATAATGTTTCTGTTTTTCTGATCCAGAGAAGAAGAATCTACATCAAATTAGACCAGCTTTCTTTTCAACAAGCTCAGTTAACAGTGTAGGTGGATATCTGACCCTCTTCCCTCCCTGCTTTCTCACTCTCCCACCACCCCCACCCCACTGGAACTGCTAGCAGATGTTTCCTCTAAATTTTTCTTCTTCAAGCCCCATTCTCTGACTTTTTGGTGTCTTAACAAACTTCATTTCTTTCATCCAGTTATCTCTGATTGTTTTGTATTCCCAGCCTACACAGGATCCAGAATGCTGTCACCTCCCATCTCTCTACCTAGTCTACAGCAATTTCAGTGAATAAAGAAAACTTACACATAGGATCAGAACAGTTAACTGTCCAGTTAGTCAACAACCATGGCCAATCCAGAGACTGGTAGTTTTACATCGCCATTCATGCTAACAGGAGTAAAGGAAGAAAGGTATCCCAATGTTTTTTTACACCTATGGTGCTATGTAAATGCTCATTAACATTCAGGAAGGTAGTACAACTTTGAAGTTTAGGAGTCAGACCTAGATCTGAAGCTTTGGCTATGTCACTGGATGGCAATGTGGCAACTTGAATAAGTTACTGAGCCTCTCTGGGCTTCTCTTTCCTTGGCTATAAAATGGAGATCATAAAGCTTTCATATAGCGTAGACAAAAACAAATGCTTAGAGGGCCCTAACACATAAAAGATTCAATAAAAGTAGTTATTATTGTTTTACAATTACCCCAGAATTAGATTTGGGGTCTCTGATGAAAAAGAGAAGAATAAGTGCAATCCATTTTAATTTTAGCTAAGAGTGGATTCACATAGAGGGTTGTATACCAGGTAGACAAGCAATTCATCTAGCCTGGCAGGAGAGAGTATTCTCAAACCTCACTTACTAACATATAGGACTGATAAGGTGCTTTCCCTAGAGGCTTCATTCCAAATGGTAGGCTCCCCCTTAAAACCTCCCAAGCTATCAGGCTATTATTTCTCTATATCTATCTGATGTATTCTAAGAATTAAAGAAATAAAGTTCAAAATCTCTGCTTCTTTAATGTCTTTTATGCCCTGTAAAGAGAAGCAGGTTTAAGGACAAGAGACTATCCTGAGCACTTTTATTTAATGTATATACTGGTAATAAACAAACAACAAATAAATAGCTAACTACTGTTAAGGGGAAACAGACTACTAAATAATCAGAGCTTTCCAGGGAGAAAAATCCAACAATTATTTTAAAACTTCATTCCAGTCAACTCTTCATGTACAGATCAGGAAAAGACAGTATTCCACAAAAAGAAAACATTGAGACTGAACAAAGCACTAGTTTAGTATAGCCTAATGCATTGATAATGGCATCTAAGAAAATGTTTCTCTCTCCCTTACATGTTTATTCTGAAATCATTTCTATATTATCTATTGGACATTAACCTTTTTTTCCTTGTTGTATAAATTATCTTTTTAAGTGGGGAAAAAAGTCAGCAACTTCACATATATGCTTACTGGTTATTATCAAGGATTTTGGAAAAATAAAGATTGAAAAGAGAAAAAAAAACTATCTTATTAATAATTTGGGTCTAATAATTAGGAATCTGTGATACTTTACAATAGGCTAAGCTTAAGCTTACCCTTATATTATTTTCTTTTATTAGAGAATTATTAATTTAAGAATCACAAATGCATAGCTTTCAAACAAAAATAGGAGGAAAAGTATGTTCAAAAAACTCTAAAATCTTTCTGGTTTTATTAATGAGGTCCTTTGTGTCAATCACCTATTCTGGACAAACTGGTCTACTCACTGTTCTCTAAACACATCTAATATTTTCTTATCTGTGTGCCTTTGCCCATGCTAATCTATCTTTATAATGCCACCTCCAACCCCACATTCCCATCTTCTGAAATCCTACCCTTCTTTTAAAATCCAGTTCAAATTACATGTCCACAATGGAGCCTCCTCTAATCTTCTCGAGCCAGAAATTCTTCCTCTATTCTGTAGCTACATAAGAAGTAGATGTAAACAAAGCCCTAATACTTATTAATTCCTCTTTAATAACTACTATTATAATGGAATGTGGCAAGTATTAGTACTTAACAGTATTTAACTGCAATTAACTGAGAGATCCTTGGGGAGGGGACATTAACTTCTTTGTTTTGGATTCCTTATTGTGATTATTACAAAATATCACCACAGATAACATTCACCAATTATCTGCTGAATTAAAACTATGACTAAGAACTATTACACCAGTGAAAGGTCTTTCTAAGGGAGTAGTAAGCCTTTACAATCAATACTATCTATCTCAGTATCAGCTTCCAGACCAAACAAACAGTTCCAGATTTGAATTAGAGTACACTGCCAAAGAATGTGGACAACAATATTTGCCCAATACTGTAAATTTTGCAAAGGATAACACTATATATACACATAACACATACACACACTTTGAAAGAGATATTGATGTGCAATACACAAGTGCTTTTAAATACTAAGCAAAAATAAAGCAAAATTAAAAACAAACAAATCAACAAGAAAGCAAACCACTGTTCTAAAGTTCAAAGCCAAAGCCCATATTTATTTTGGGGCGGGGGCGGGGGGGCCCGGGTAGGGGGGTAGATCAAGAATGTACTGTCTATAAAAGCATTTAAAGAAATTTGGGGCTGATTAGTTACTTGTCTTATTTAGAAAGGGTTAGAATTGTTATTCAAAGGAAATAGAAACACTGATTTTCTTACCTCAGAATTCAGAACTGTTCAATGGCTTTTTGAAGTCTGGTAAATCAATAAACTAACCATATAGAACTATCATTCAAATATCTCTAGTAGTATATACTTAAAAGAACAGAAGGGTCACATTTGATGCTATAATCTAACACTTTGGGCTATTAAAAAGAAACTCAAAACACTGAACTGGATACAAGAAATGATATGCCTAAATTTTACATGAGGACCTCTGAGAGAGGCAGAAAACTTTATTAATACAGTCTAACCAGGAAAAAAAAAAAACTGCAGCTCAAACAATCCATGAAATTATGATCACAAATGTCTATGTATAACAGTGATCACTAGAGCTAGACAAAAAGGAAAAGTGATCAAGATGGTGGAGTGAGATGCTTCAGCGCCCCATTCCCCCACAGAAGCTTAAATGTGAAAACAGCAAGAACTGTGATCACAAGAGCTAGTCATGAAAAAGAGAAGCCTAGCACCTGATTATGTTTTCTGGTTACTGAGTAGGTTTTGTATCTTCTTTCTTTTAAATCCTCCAATGGCACACGACTTCTTAGCAGCTTCTACATATATCTACCTTCCTTTTCAATGACAGTCACAAATAACTAAATCCACAGGGATCCTCTCTTACCCATTACCTTGAGGTACAATAGGATAAAACCATTTCACTACTTAGATTATCTTTCAATGTGACTTTTTAGATACTTTTAATGGTATCTGATACTAATCCATCTTAAATATTACTTCAAAATAACAGTAAGGGGGAAGCGGCTGTGGCTCAGTCAGTAGGGCTCCCGTTTACCATATGGGAGGCCCCGGGTTCGGTTCCCGGGGCCTCCTGGTGAAGGCAAGCCCGCCGGTGCGGCGTGGTTGGCTGACCCAGCGAGCACAAGCAGCAAGGGGGGTTTTAAATGAATAAATAAATAAAAAATCTTAAAAAAAAAAAAAAAAAAAAAAA
>JAKSZT010053929.1:47527769-47575208 GCA_026826555.1 Tolypeutes matacus
TTTTTTTTTTTTTTTTTTTAGGTACCAGTGCCAGGGATTGAACCCAGGACAACCTCATATGTGGGAAGCTGGTGCTCAACCACTGAACCACATCAGCTTCCCTGAGTTGGTTTTTTCATTTGTTTGCTTGTTGTTTGTTTTTATGTTTTTAGGAGGCACCAGGAACCAAACCTGGGACCTCCCATGTGGGAAGCAGGCACTCAACCACTTGAGCCACATCCACTCCCATCAATACCTTTTAAAAGTGCAAGGCACTGTCCCTGATCAAGACAGTGGACTGAAATGCTTCAGGGTCCCATTCCCCCCAACAGAATCTTTGAACAACCAGCAAGAACTTGCAGAAACATCTTTCTCAAAGCTCCAGAAAACATCTAAAGCAGGGTTTCTTAACGTTTGTTCCATGGACCCCTGTGCCAGTCAGGTAAAAACCATGGACCACTTACTAAGTTCACACTATACTGTGTATTATTTAATAAATATATCACACCCGCACTAACATGTCCCTACAAGAATAATGTTTTTTTGAATTTCAATTCAAGCTCATGGACCCCTTATTACGAATCCCTGATTTAAAGGCAAGTGCCAAATCAAGAAAAAGGCAACTAAAAGCAGGAGGATCTCCTGGTGCCTTGGCTGACGCCACATGTAGCAGGCAGCTCACAGAGCTCTCCTACAGACCACTGTGGGAGAGCAGTCAAGTGGCTGCCTGGAGCAAGGGATTGCTGGCTGTAGGATATACAGTGCAGTTGCTGGGACCATGAGAAAACTATTTCTTAAGGAGAAGGGGACATGTGGAACCATGTAAATGGAGGAATTCCTTGGGCCACGTGCACACGCCCAAGATAGGATGTATGCGCAGAAAGGACCGGGGAGATCCCTATGCTTTGGCCTGGAGCTGTTCTCTAAACTCATATGGACAAGCTCTGAAGGACAGCACTCACACAGGTCAATCTGCAAAGACTGGGAAAAGTGTTTTCTTTTTTTCCTTGTTCTTCTGTTGTTGCTAGCTCCCAACATTCAGGGAAAGCTCTGTCATAACACTAGATGCATACAAGCTTAAGGAACTAATACCTCAGAGTCTAAATTCCAGTGATAATACCTTAAAATAACTAAAAGTCCAGGTTTCAATAACAGGTTATAAAATATACAAAGAAACAAGAAGTGATGGTCCAGGCAAAGGAAAAGACTAAAGCATCAGAAACTATCAATGAAGAGGACCAGATCTGGAATATATCAAAGACTTTTAAAAATGGTCCTAAATCTGCTCAAAGAGCTAAAGAAAAACATGGAAATCAGGAAAACATAGTTGAACACAAACAGACCATCAATAAAGAGACAGAAATGATTAAAAGGAACCAAACAGAGCTGAAGATCATGGACACAGAAATTTAAAATTCCCTAGAGGGTTTCAACAGCAGATTGGAATTGGTAGAAGAAAGAATCAGAGAAACTGAAGATAAGACAATTGAAATCATCTAGTCTGAGTAGCAGAAGTTAGAAAATAAAGAAAAGTGAACAGAGCCTGAGGAACCTGTAGGACACTATCAAGCACACCAATATACACATTGTAGGAGTTCCAGAAGGAGAAAAAAGTGAGAAAGGTGCATATATCCAAAGAAACAATGGCTGAAAACTCCCCAAATTTAATAAGACATGAATATAAATATCCAAGAGGCTCAATGAACTCCAAACAGGATTAACCCAAATAGACACACACAATGGCATATTATAATCAAACTGCCAGATACCAAAGATAAAGAGAGAATTCTGAAAACCCCAAGAGAAAACCAACATGTCACATACAAGGGAACCTCAAAAAGATTAAGTGCCGATTTCTCAAAGGAAACCATGGAGGTAAGAAAGCAGCAGGGTGACCTATTTAAAGTGCTGAAAGCAAAATACTGCCAACCAAGAATTCTATGTCTGGCAAAACTGTCTTTCAAATATGAGGGAAAGATTAAGATGTTCCCAGATAAACAAAAGCTGAGGGACTTCATCACTAGTAGATGAAGAGATGCTAAAGAGCATTCTGCAGGGTGAAAGGAAAGAATAGATGATATATGGAAGCTGCATGAAGAAATAAAGGTATCAGGTAAGGATAACAACATGGGTAAATATAAAGACCAGTATTATTATATTTTTGGTTTTAACTCTACTTTTTTTGATTCATAATGTATAAAACATGTAATTTGTGACAAGAATTACATAAAAATAGGGAACAGAGGGAGTATAGGAACATAGTTTGTTTAAACTACTGAGGTTAAATCGGTATCAAAGCAAACAAGATTGTTACAGATTTAGGATGTTAAATTTAAGCCCCATGGTAACTACAAAGAAAATCCTGGAGAATATGCATGCTCAAAGAGACAGAAATTACAGTACAGGTTGCCAGGTATGGAGGGCAGGGAAATGGTGAGTTACTAAAAAATGGGTATAGGGTTTCTGTTTGGGGAGATGAAAAAGTTTTAGTAATGGAAGGTGGTAAGTGTCCCACAATATAGTGAATGTGATTAATCCCACTGAATGGTATGCTTGGGAGTGCATGAGATGGGAAAGTTCATTTTGTATACATGTTCACATAAAGAAAGAAAGAGCAACTAAAGAGACAATGAAAATAGAAGGCAATACATGATCCTACGATCTTAGACAGGATCTAACAAGGAAGGAGAGAAGGCTCAAAAGAATATTATTGGGACATATGAAACAACTGCAATATACACTGTAAGCGTTATATCAATGTTAAATTTCTTGAACTTGAAACCTGCACATAAGGTGGATATGTAAGTGAATATCTTTGTCCTTAGGAAATGTACATGGCAGTATAAAGTGTTCAAGAAACATGATATATAAAATCTACATTCAAGTGTTCAGAAAATGGATTGACAGATGGACAAAGAGATGGATAGATAGATTGATTGATATACAGATAGGTAGAACAATATGGCAAGTGTGACAAAATGTTAAAATTGATGGATCTGGGTATGTTGGAGTTCTCTGTATGAGGTCTGTAATATTTTTGTAATTGCCATGTAAATTTGAAAGTATTTCAAAGTAAAAAGTTTAAAAATTTTTAAAAAGTGCAAAAGAAAATAAGCTACAAGTATAAAGTTGTGAATAAATAGACAAGAATTCTATTCTCATCTAATGAGGCAAACAGATAATAAATGAAGAAAATATATAACAGTTTCAGGCAGTGATAAGTGCTATGAAAACAAACAAAACATACCAGGAGAATGTGCCCAAGTGTGATTTTGGGGTGACAGTGACCCTTCAGATAGGGAGGTAGGGAGGTCCAAGAAAACACTCATTTGTGACTTGAAACCATACGAAGCTCTAGAGAAAGGTAACTCCAGGTAGAGGGAGCAAGCAGTAGGTGCTGAGGCACAAAAGAGTTTGGCATGTTCCAGGAACAGAAAGTAAGTCACTGTAGCAACAACATAGTAAGAATGGGGAAGTGTGGTAGATGAAGTCAAAGATGCAAGCTGGGGTCAGATTATGTAGGGTGTTAGATACCTCAGTTAAAAGTTTAGATTTTATTCTAGGTACAGTGGAAAGACACTGGAAGGATTTAAGCAAGAAAAGGATTTATGTTTTTATTCTTATGCTTAGTAAGTATAATTTGATATTGGAAATTTAGGGTAGTTAAGCATAATTTTTTTTAACTTTAACTAGAAACTAAATAATGGGATGGGTAAAAACAAACAAACAAACAAACAAACAAAAAAACCCCACTAACTCCCATCCACTGCCCAAGAAAAAAAGAAAGGAAGGAGGGAGCCCCTTGACTTGAAATTTCTACCCTGCTGTAGACTGGTCTTTAAACATATATTCAATCCAAATTAAGAATAGTAGTACTATGGTAGTTAAACCACTATGGGTATAGTATGGGTATAGTAGAACTAAACCACTGTATAGTTCTTAGAGCCGTAAGAAAGGCAAAGTTTTCTTCCTCAACTCCCACCTTAACACCTGCAGGTCTAAAATCAGGACAGCCTCAACCATGATCCTCTAAAACAGGCTTTAGTTACAGTAAAGTCTCCAAAATTTGCAGCTACTAAATTATCTCCCTCTAGATAGTTAAAATAAAAAAACTAAAATGTAGCTCCTCTGAATGTATTTGATGACTACTGATTTAAATAAGATTATAAAAGGAATAATTTAACTGACAACATTTTAAGTAAGTAAGAAACACCTATTTAAAAATTAACCATTGATACATTGATTGGACATTAATCTAGTTATTACTGTTTCCTTCCAAGTACTTATTATCCTAGTTCAAATTACCATAGGTACATCAAAGTAACAAAATTCTACATTGTTTTTATGATTCTACAATTCATATTTTTCACAAGTCTGAACATGTAAGATTTTACACTATTTTTAATGATCTTAAAATAGAAGCAACCATTGTTAGCCTAAGAAATAAAAATATAATCATACCTCCACTTTAATTCTCTTCGGGGATAATTCATCTCTTTCTCCACATTTTGACCTGGCAGGGAGGGGCAGATGAGAAGGTGAGGAGGAAGAGAAAAATTTGAGATGGTAAAAAATTTTATTCTAAGGGCATCCCAATCTAAAGACTTCCACCAAAACATATAACTCTGAAACCAGAAATAGAAGACATTCATAATGAATATTAAAAAAATGAAAACGAGCCTTTTCATCATTTCCAAATTAAGGGTGTATTCATATACAACTTTATTATGTATTTTAAAAGGCCACTATCTAAGAATTCCCCACAAAGTATTCAATACATATTTAATGATTATCACATAATGAAAAAGAATATAAATCAAGGAGGGTTGCATTCTATGAGATCTTTTTATGGTTTGTAGGAACAATTTATTTTTAAAAATGACAAAAATGAGCGTTTATAGCCTGAATGCCTAAGACTATAGGAAATTAATATAAAATGCATTTTGTCTATCTACCAACATTACAGATGCATTTACCCTTGGCCCAGCAATCCCTCTGCTGGGAATCTATCCTACAGAGATAACCACATAAATATGAAGTGGCATACTCCATTAATTATAAGACACATTATTTCACACACCAGTATGAAATATTACTGCTAATTAAACTATGGAAAGCCATCAATTTTAAGTTGTATCCAATTTCAGAGATATTAACATATGAAAACAAAAGTATATTTCAGAATCAACAAAAAATGATATGTATGGGGTTATTTACTGTGGTACTTATTTTTAATGACAAAAGATTGGAAACAACTCAAGTAATCAATCAATCAATAGGGAACTGGTTAAATCAGTCACACTATACAATACCATGCATCAGCAAAAAATGATGACAATTTATACATACTAATCTGGAAAGAGCTCCAAAATATGTTAAGTAAAATAAAAGCAAAGTGTAACATAATGTAGATGTATGAAAAAAAAGGTGAAAATGAGAACATATATTTATGTGTGTTTGCATATGCATAAACAAATATTGGAAGGATAAAAAAGAAACTAACCTACCTATATCAAGGGAGGGGAATAAGTTAAAGAGACAGGAATAAGTGTTTTACTTCTTTTGCTTCTAAGTTATGTGAAAACGTTATATATTCAAATATACTTATTTAAAATTTCTGAAAAGAAATATAAAGTTAAATATAAGAAGCAACAGCTAAAAATTTTTGCAAGTGGTTGCCCCTGTGGTGTGGTACTCAAGTAGAAAGGGGGTGGAGCAGGGAATTGCTGTGTTTCATTATAAGCCTTGTGAACTATAGGACTTCTTAAATCACAGATGTGTATTACTTTGATTAAGGAATATTATTTAAATAAGTTATCCAGAAACTTTTTTTGTATAATAAAGAAAATGAAAAAAAATCACTACATCAGCTCTTGATTATCCAACTCAAAAAAAAACTTCTCTATCTTGTAAATAATCATATAATGCTGCATGTTCTCACCCTGTTCATTTAGTCTATGTAATTTGACTTATTAATATATATTGTCAGTTTGGAAGTATGCAGGCAGTCAAAGTAGGGCAGAAAATGAAGCTGCTATAAATTAGGGAAAACAACAGTGAGTACAGGAACTAATCACCTAGAGCAGCAGTTTCCAAACTTGAGTATACTCAAGTATTATTTGGGATGCTTGTGAAAATTCAGATTCCAAAATGCCATTCCAGGTATTGTGATTCATTAGGACTGAGAAAGGTACTCCGAATATGAATTTTCATTTTCAATAAGCATCCAGGGTTACTCAAATGCAAGTGATCATCTGTATCTACTCGGAAAGAGGTAGCACACACAAAGGATGGTGCCCTGGATATCAGGGTTCAAGTGGAACCAAGTGAACAGAATCAAAATGGTCCTAAACTTGTAGCCAGTGCTTATGGTTCAAGTAAGGATAATATGGTATGTTTACATCGAACTTTGCAACCATCATTACTTTTCAACATTTTGGGTTTTTAAATTTCAAACTCATGTCCCATATTCTACCTGCTAGTAATAAAATTCCCTTCCACCTTTCCCTTAAATACTGGTCAGTGGAGTTTTTTTATATATCCAGCTAATCAATCTTGTTAGATTCCAAAAGCCCTGCAAAAGGAACCAATTTGCTTCCTCAGAGAGTTCAACAAGTTCATGTAGTTAGTGTATGTACAAATAAGTCCCTAAGTACTGAGTGACTAAATCCCACCATCATACTAAACACCAAAACCTGTGTGAGAAAGAATGTCTACAACCACTACCAGAATGATGCAATAGTGCTAGGGAGCTGTCTCTTTTCAAAAATAAAGAGAATTAAACCAAACAACAAAAATCACTTTAGCAATAATGTTTTGAAAACTCGCTATACTGTTTCATTTTATAATTCAGACCTCTAAGCACACTTCTACATTTTTCTAAAACACTCATAACCTATCAACGGATGGTGTTTCAAACTCTACTTCCATCATGCAATGCAGAAATATTGCCAGTTAGTTTAAACACTTACTTAGTGGTTCTATAAGTATATTTATAGGTGACTTCTCGAGAAATCTGCCTGGCCAGGGCAAAAAGTTCATCTCTTCTCGTCAGCAGGGCATTATCCTTCACACAGAGCTGGGCAGCCGCTTCATTAACAGTGAGCTGGATATCCATAATAAAGTTTTTAAAAATTGTATACAGTTTTTACTTCAACAATATGTAAAATTCACTTAAAAATATAAAAATGACACATAATTATAAAATGATATAATATATAAAAATCTGGATGATCTTTATTCATAATTATTCCTAATACCAAATTTCAGAAGAATATCAAATCATCTACTATTTCTCAGAACTCAAAATAATCAAAATAGCATCTTGATTTTATTTATTTTTATGCTTTATTTATTTTTGGTTAGGTAGGAGAGTTTATGGATAACAAGGAAAATAAAAAGTAAAAAAATTTCTGCATCTCAATCAAGGGAATGGTTACACTGACGTGACCAAATAATGTGGTGACCATATTTCCCTAGCTAAATTGAGTATACATGGTCTGACAAATATTGTATTTCAATTTGTGAAATAACATGAAAATTCTGAAAAAGGAATGAAAATTAAGCCATTTTGTTAAAACATTTATGAAATCACTTACTAAAAAATAGACTTAATCACCAAATAGGACTATCCTGGAAAATCTAGGTCTTAGAGTCATTAAGTGAAAAATCACTAAATGACTTAGTGATTAGTCACTAAAATCTCTAAAATTCATCTAATTCTATTCTTTCATGACTCAATAATTGTTAAATACAGCCAATATTGATAGTTGCTAGTTGACCAAAAACTTTATACTAAAATTTAAAATGGCAAATGATATCCTAAACTCAAAACTTGTATTTTTTTAAATAAATTAGAAAATATGTTTTGTCACATAATTTTGTCAGCTTAAATAGATGTAAGGAACTGTCAACAAGTAGATGAGACTTTTTTAAAAAGCAAGAAACATACTCAAACAGGCATGACTGATGACAAAGAGAATGGGATGTGATGGCAGACAGACCTGATATCAATCCTGCTTCATTCACTTACTAGCTGTGTGACTCTGAGCAAGCAAAAACTTCTCAGAGCCTGTTTTCTCAGAAGTAAAATGAGAATACTGCTATCACTTAAGGTTGTAAAATGAAGTAAATGAGAAGACACGCCTAACACAAAGTTGTTCACTAGTGTTAGTTCTTGTTTTCCTTTCATAAAAAATCATATATTCATACTTTCTCCCTACCCAGGTATTCTACCTTTAATCATAAAAATTATCTCAAAATTTTGAAAATGCAGTATGCATTTTTATGTAGTTTTCCAATATTTTCCATAACATGTAAACACATGAAGCATTTATATTAATATTTATATTAAAAAATGGGATCATACTGTGTATACAGATTTGTAATCTGCTCTTTTTTCACTTCATGTATGCTGTATTTTTTTTTTTTACGATGTAATATAATATGTGTGAAGGCTTTGCATGTTTACATCAACAGTGGGCATAGGTTGTACATGCAACATGAATTTAAATATTCTTCATATAATTTCTACTACCTACCTATAACATTCCACTATAGGAAAGAACAGTACATTAAACCAACCTCACTTTAGACATTAAACTACCTCTAGGTTTTTCATATTTTACAAAGCTGCAAAGAACATTCTTAAATGTGTATCTTCGTGCATGTAGCCAATTATTCCTTGGAATAATTTCCTACTCATTAAATCACAGAATACACTTTTTTTAAAAGAGATGCTATATTACCACCAAACTACCCTCCAGAAAAGTTGCTCCAAATCATAATGCTACGAACAATTATATAAAGAGCCCAATGCCCAGAAGCTCAACCAACACTGGTCTTAGCTTTTAAAAGCTTATCAATTTGATATATTTTAAATAGTATCTCAGTATATTTACATTTATTTGACTGTAAAACAACCTTTTTTCTTATGTTTTAAGCTTATTTTAAAATCAGCTTGCTCATGGCCTTTGTGTGTTTCTTCTATTGCACCATTTCATTTTAAAAATCCATTAGGAGGAGATGTTCACTTTTCCCCCCAACTATTAGATGCTGAAATCTGTCCATCTAAGCTGAGAGTTCAGAATAAAAGCATCATGCCTTATGTTTAGGTATGTGGCATTCTCAGATTCAGCATTCCTCCTCTCTCTAAGCTCAGAATGTTCTGAAACACTAAGTCCTGACTTCTCAATACTATAATGGAAACTGACCTAAGCTTGGCATCATCAATTATTCTAAGGACCTGGGTTCTTACGTTGGTAACCTACTTAGCACCCCAGTTCCTGTGGGATTACCCATTCACTCTTCATCCTCCTTTCCACTCCCATATTTGAGTTCCACATTTCTTCGCTGGGAGTTGCTACCTGCTGACAAAGATTCTGTAATGCCAAGTTGTCTAGCTACTTACACTTCTGAATATTACAAGTTCCTACATTCTCTACGGCCTTGGTATTCCCAACTTTTAACTTATTTCTCCTCATTCATTTATGGATGTTAAGCTCTGACATACACTGTTTGCCTAGATTACCACCTATTGCCTGCTAACACAACTTGGCCAGATGGAACATTCTGTCTGCCTGAACTTTTCTATTACTGCTTCTGGGTTTGTCCCCTAGTATCTGCCCAACACCAACAACTAAGTGATTCTAAGCCTCAGCCCCTCACACTATCTTCATGATCTGACTCCTATAAAGCAGGCCATTCCTAGCCAAGTCATAAAACCATCACTGGTTGTTTAAAAATTAAAAAGTGTTAAACAATAATTCATTTCATAATTATTTACTGTACATAATACATTTGTTAAGTACAAAAGTACTTGCAAAGAAGAAAATCTTACATACTTAAAGAGCTGAAAAACATTTCAGGTATGATTTACTGATTTTTATCCACTAGTGGCCTACATATAGCTCTATGTCTTAAAAGACTAAAAACAAAAATGGCACCCACAAGGGTTTTATATGAAGAAAACTCAGAAATATTCTAAATTAAGGACAGAAAAGTAACATTCAAAATATCAAAATATTTTTCTGATATTAACAATAAAGTGAAAAAAATGTTAAGTTATCATAATACCTAAAGGCTACACTTAATATTTTCTTTCTTTTAATTCCCTTGGTATTTGATAAGTTCCTCCAAGCTCTTGGATGTTTGAGGACAGTATCCTGATCAAAAACTTCTATCCTAAACTATAATTTTGGACCAGATTCACATAAACTTAAATTACAAGCAACCAGTGGTCTAACTTAAGTTTCAAATACACAAGCCACATTTTCTAAGGACCCCACCCTCACATCTCATCTCACCAACATTCATTTTGAGTATTCCCTTATTTTGGGAAACCCACAAAGGACTCCTTACTCAAATACCACCTGTACCTATTTATCTAAAGAAGCAAAGAGCCTCTCAGCAAAAAAACAAGTATGAAATAATTCTTTTTTGGTTTTTTAAAAAGTAGGGTAGTATTTTTTTATTTAAATGAGGTTGATAGGGTAATCTCCTTCAAATATTTTACTTTGATGAAAACACAGGCCCTCTGACTCAAGTCTGTTACATTTGTATGTCCTAAAAAGAATATGAAAACTAGACTAAAGCACAAAACTAAAATTGACAACACTTATTGTCTATATTTTCTATTAATGACAGCCATAATAACCATTTAAGTGGATTCCTTTACTGGTCCATAGATAATAAAAAAGTGTCCAGGTACATGTGAGTTTTAAGCTAAGAGTGTTTTCTAGATCTCCTCACAGGATCCTGTGAGATAGCCATTATATGGTGACAATAACATATAACAATTACAAAAGAGTTAAGTCCAAAACAGATTAAAGCACAAATGCACTGTAAAACAGTCTGCTAAACAATTCTCTGATCTTAAAGTCCGGCATCCATTCATACTCACTATCATTTCTTTAAAAAGACCAGATGATGAAATTGCTGAAAACAAGTTTAATATATAAAAATATGCCAGTGACAGTTACTGAAAAATAATGGGGAACAAAATCCATTTACAAGCCTATCTTTTATAGCCTATAAATCTGCACATTCTGTATAAATAAGTATTATTTAATATACACACATACATATATATATGTGTATATATATATATATATATATATATAATATTACAGTATTTAACCTTGTAAGAAATGTGCAAAACCTATAGTAAAAGAACTATAAAATTACTGAGGAATATAAAAGCCCTAAATAAATACATATACATATACCATATTCCTACATGAGAAGTCTCATCATTGTAAATATGTCAGCGGTCTCCAAATTAACCTACATATTTAAGCATTTCCAATGAAAATATCAAGAGAAATTTTGGGGGTACTTGACAAACACATTTAATTTAAATTAAAATTTCATTTTGGAAGGACAAATGCATCAGTTTAGCTAAAAATCCAGAAAAGTTGCAAAATAAGACTTAGAAAAGTGTTCTTGCCTTTTCAGATAACAAAACACATTACAAAGATATAGTAATTAAAATAACTCTATATTGGTGAAGAAACAGAGAATTAGAGCAATGAAATCATAAAGGACAAGATCAATATATATGATTACGTAAAATTAAACTTCCACATGGCAATACACTCTGCAACGTCAAAGGATAAATGATGATGTGGGAAAATGTTTATAACATAAATCAAAGGGTTAACATCCTTAAAATATAAAATGTTCTTACTAGCCAATCTTTTAAAAGTAACATAAACAATCCCAACATTAAAACAAAGGATATGAACATGAAATTGGATGTCTTTTAAACATAAGAGAAGATATTCATCTTCACTAAGGAAAGTAATATTAAAAGCAACTGAAACTTTTCTTAGACTGGCAAAGATTTAAAAGAATGATAAAATCCAATATTAGCAAGTGTGTAGAGAAATGGACAGCACATAACAGTGGAAGTGTAAATTGTTACAGCTTTTTTAGAAGACAATTTGGCAGTAACTATTGAAATGTTAAACCTATATACTTTTTTTTTAACTTTTCATTTTGAAATAATTTCAAACTTACAGGAAAGTTGTAGGCACAATACAAAAGAGAACTCCAATAAAACCCCTACCCAGATTTACCAACTTTTAACATTTTCCTACATTTGTTCGTTCCATCCATCCATCCATCCATTTTCTAAACCTTTCTGAGGAAGTTGCATATATCATGTTCCTTTACCACTTAATACTTCCATGTATATTTCCTAAGAACAAGGGTCTTCACTTATAACAATACTAAGTACAATTACCAAATTCAAGAAAGTTAACATTGATACAAAGCATAGTCTATACTGCAATTTTTTTCAGTTGTCTCAACAATGTCCTATGGACATTTTCTCTTGCATAACAAGATCTAGTCCAAGATCATGTGTTGCATTTAATTGTGATTGTCTCTTCCGTTTCTCACTCTATCTCTCTTTCTTAAATTGTGGTACTATAAATACAATGTAGGGAAGCGGCTGTGGCTCAATCAGTAGGGCTCCATATGGGAGGCCCTGGGTTCGGTTCCCAGGGCCTCCTGGTGAAGGCAAGTCCGCCAGCACGGCGTGGTTAGCTGACCCAGCAAGCACAAGCAGCAAGGGGGGGATAAATGAATAAATAAATAAAAATCTTAAAAAATAATAATAAATAAAAATAAATACAATGTAAAATTCCCCATTTCAACCACTTCTAAGCATACAATTCAGTGGCATTAATCACATTCATCATGTTATCCTACCATCATCACCATCCATTACTGAAACTTTTCCATCACTCCAGAGACCCTGCACCTATTACGTAATAACTTCCCATTCCCCCTTCTTCCCTCCAACCCTACCCCAGGTAACCTATACTATACTTTCTGTCTCTGTGAATTGGTATATTATAGTTATTTCATATAAGTGGAATCATTTATATCTGTCCTTTTGTGTCAGGCTTATTTCATTCAATTATGATGTCTTCAAGGTTCATCCATATTATAGCATGTATCAGAACTTCATTCCTTTTTATGGACAAATAATATTCCAATCTATACCACACTTTGTTTATCCATTCATCTGTCTATGGACACTTGGGTTGCTTCCATCTTTTGGCTATTGTGAATGACGCTACTATGAACACTGGTGTACAAATATCTGTTTGAGTTACTGCTTTCAGTTCTTTTGGGGTATATACCTAGTAGTGGGGTATTGCAAGGTCTTATAGTTAATTCTATGTTTAACTTTTTGAGGAATTGCCAAAATGTTTTCCACAACAGCTGTACCATTTTACAACTCTACCCATAATATACAAGGGTTCCTATTTCTCCACATCTTTGTCAGCACTTGTTATTTTCTGTTTTTTTAACAGTAGCCATTGTAGTGGATGTGAGGTAGTTATCTCATTATGGGTTTGATTTGCATTTCCCTAATGTCTAATGATATTGAACATCTTTTCACGTGCTTATTGGAGAAATGTCTACTCAAGTCCTTTGCCCATTTCTAAATTGTTTGGTCTTTTTGTTGTTGAGTTGAAGGAGTTCTCTATATATTCTGTATATTAAACCCTTATCAGATACATAGTTTCCCAATATTATTTCCCATTCTGTAAGGTGTCTTTTCACTTGATAATGTCCTGTGATGTGCAAAAGTTTTTCAATTTTGATGAAGTCCCATTTACCTATTTTGTTGGTGGTGGTGTTCATGCTTTTGGTGTAATGTGTAAGAGCTCATTGCCTAATGCAAGGTTCTGAAGATAATTCCCTATGCTTTCTTCTAGGAGTTTTACAGATTTTAGTTCTTATATATTTAGGTCATCGATCTATTTTGAGTTAATTTTTGTATATGGTGTGAGGGAGGGGCCCAATTCCATTCTTTTGCATGTGGATACTCAGTTTTCCAGCACCATTTGTTGAAGAGACTGTCCTTTCCCCATTGAATAAACTTGGCACCCTTGTCATAAATCAAATTGCCAGGGAAATGTGGTAAATCTACATATTCTTTGATCCCACAATTTTATATGTTGAAATCCATTCTATAGAAACACTTGAATAAATCTTTAAAGATATATATAATAAATAATGTTCATGTAGCACAGTATCTAGTATCAAAAAAGTGAAAACAATCTAAATGAATATGAAAAAATGAATGAAATAATATATTCATAGTATGGAATACAATTGAACTCATAATCTAACTCTTAATGTACTGACTTGAAAAGATATTTAATAGCATACTGTATCATGAGAATACCATTAACGAAAAAAAAAAAGGAATTTGGAGAACAATGCATAATAAACGATCCTATATTTGTACAGGAAGAGAAAAGTATCTGAAAGTTTACAGATTAAGTTGCTTCACATCCTTTGGTAAAGACTGAATACTTTTACAACGAGCATACATTTTTTGTGTGTGTTAAAGTACAAGTGAGAGGGGGAAAGCTGACATTGAACATAAAATACTGCATTTAACCTTAATATTTTTTCAATGAGGATTTATTTCTTCCTTCTAAAGAATAAATGGCTATAAAAATTTAGGTATGGAATATTCTTTTTAACTTTAGAAACTGGTATACAAAAAGTACAATGAAGTGTTGAAGGTACTGTGACAGTAGCGTATGTAGCAGTAAAAAAGGAAAGGAAAGAAATTTCCCTTTACTAGGGAGAAACCCTATAAGATTTCAGGAAGGGCTCCCTATAAGACTTCAGTAAGGGCTTAAGCTTATGCTTCATTTGAATCTTGAAAGATGATGTGTTGGCCAGATGGAAAAGAGAAAGAGAATAAAATGGAAAAAAAAAAAAACCAACACACACACACACTCTGCTTATAATTAGAATATTTATGGGAAGAGTGCTACAAAGATAAAACAAGAATTTTTAATGCCAAATGTCAAACCAAAACAATGGGCAACATAGTAATAATTCTGCTAACATTTTACTAAATATAATTTTGTTTTCTCTGCTAGCTGAAAACTGCTTTAAGTTCTAGTTTTTCTAAAAAATGTTTCCTTAAATGGTTATGTTTAAAATTCTACTTTGATTCTTAATTTAAAAAGATAAACTGCCTTACCAATGCAAAGGTGCTATGCTTTCACTACTTACATTCTGATATTTTTCTAAAAGTCACCCTATACCCAGAGTTCAAAGACATTTGAGATCAATACAAAAATACCCTGAACACAATAAATATGGTCTATTTTCATAAAGGATTATATTTTGCTAACACTTAAATGTTTTCAATAGCTGCTTTCAAGGAGCGTATTTCCTTTGCTAAAAACGTTTACCAAACTTATCTCTAAGGAACAGCAACATTCCACATACATACAGAGGAAGAAAAAGGTGGAATTTTTACCTCATGAAGTGTGAGGTGTTTCCCATCCTTTCTCTTCGAGTCAAATCTGCCATATATTGCACTGTATTTTCGAATTTCCTCTTCTTTGTGTGGATCATCATCGCTCATCTCAAAGATGTGACCAATCATTTTGGCCAACTTCTTATTGGTTTTTAGCAGCTCTTTCACTTCATTCAAGTCACTTTTCGGCAGTGTGGGGGCCATTCGCTCCACACACTCAGCCACAGAGAGAGCAGCGGCAGCATCCAGCACCTCACTACTTTCCTTTGGGGAAGCTGGGGAGCCAAGGTCTGCTGGGGAGAGGCTGTGCTCGCTTTCAGTGGCATGGTGGCCCTGCCAGAGTCTGGATTCACCAACACTCTGCAGTGTTAAGCTCCCCGCCACGTCTGATTTCCCCTGTCCCAAGCTCTGCACACAGGTGGTGGCAGCACATTTTGGGATTTTTAAATGAGGTTCCCGGGCATTGCTATTCCTTTCATAACTACTACAGGATATTCCCAGCCATGTCGGTGATCCCTCTGGTAATTTATAGATGGGTATGCTACTGACAGGAAGGGAAGTCAGAGGCTGATTGAAAAGACCTGGGTTTGTAACCCAGTCTCTCAAAGCCTTCTGTAGCCTTCTAACATGAAGGGGCTTGCTAGCCATGCCCACAAGTGCCATGATTTCCAAAAATTCCTCTTCTCCAGCTTCACAGAGTTGCTGGACATCATCACCACCTTGTTGAATGAAGGCATCAAAGTAAGAAAGTAGATTGGCTTTTTGTAATATTCTATATAGCTGCAATTCCCCAAGGGTCCTGGGTAAGGCCGTGGCCATTACTGTAGATGTGTTTAACCTGCAAAAAGAGAAGAAATACTCATCACACTTACCTGAACTTCTTAAACCAAATAAGTCAGACATCACAGGATTTAAGAATGCAGTATAGGAAAAACAAAAACAAGGAGTACTTACATAGCAACTGACGGTTAAGAAAGCATTCTTCCTATATAATTTATCTCACATTTTATACTCCTAAAATCTCTGAAAGTCAGTATATTTGTTCCCATTCTAAAGAGAATATAAAGGCTCAAAGAATGTAAGTTGCTTGAAGTCTTAAAACTAGTAAGCAGGAGTCTGGGGAATCAAACCAAGGCTCCAGAGGGTTCTAGATCTTATATTTTTGGCTATACACTTTGCTGCTTCCATGGTGTGCATACAAAGGTAGTGAGAAAGATAATCCAAATTTAGAAGGAGGTAAGAAGTATGCTACTATTTGTTAAATACTTACTTTGTGTCAGACAATATGTGAAATGCTTTACATTACATATTGTCTAATCCTCCTAACAGCTCTGTAAGATAGGTATGGTTATTTCTCTTTTACAGACAAAGAAAAATTAGCAAAATTAGTTTGGCAGGCAGAGGAAGATAGATTTCAGTATGAACTGGAGGTGAGAAGACAGAAGGTGGTATATTTAGTGAAGGAGTAAAAAGAGGAAGCAAAATTTCAAAGCAAGTGACTAGACTTGGTGATCACTTAGGTTCAAGTGAGGAAGGAGAGAAAATCATTACCATTTATAAAGATAGATGAATATGGGCTTACATATTTGTGAGCAGAATTGGGGTAGATATTTGGGGATAAAGAAAAAAACAGAATGAGGGGATTCCCTTTCTAACACATGGCATATGAACATGGCCCATGGTAGAACGCTTAAGTAGAAATGACTTCAACGTAAAATAAAAGACTGAAATCTCAGTATGTATCAGGCTGGAGAGGAAGATTGAAATCAGGAGGGTAGATAAACCCTACCAAGAAGCAGCAGAAAGCCTAAGACAGAGACAAGGAAGAAGCACCCTGTTAAGAGTTCAAGCAAGAAACACCTGCCTTTAAAGAGGCAGAACAAGATCCAGCAAAGTACTTTCTAACCTCTCAGCAGCATTTAAAAGCTGTTCACAGTTGCCTGGAGATCTCCCACATACAAAGAGTATTTGACCAAGTACTTGCACTTAAGTGACACAAATGCAGCCCAAGGATTAAAAGAACCCTGTAGTCCTTTGTGGAGAAAATCAGAAAAGGCTAAACAATCACATGCATCAGAGGAAAATGGAAACCCTACTCTCTACTCAGAATAGTACAGAGTAATAATCAAATAAGAGATAATGCAAGCAAAGTACATATTAGGAACATCCCTGACTGTCAGGAGATCACCAAACCTAGGACTCTTACTTAATGCTATCAGCCAGAATGCTATACAAAATTATAGTGAGTCACTCCAACCAAGGAGAATGCTTCTCCCTACCTTCTAATGACTGACTCCTAGGAAGCCCTATGTCTGGGAATCTCTTGGTCATCCACAATCTGCTCTGGTCAACTAGTGGCCTCCTCAAGTTTTGTAGCTATTTATTTTACAAAGGCCAGTATGGGCAATGTGTGGTGACCTGATGACTCCCTCCCCCCTCAGCAAGCAAACAAACAAACAAACAAACACAAAAGACTGAATTGGGCCCACTAGCCTCTGATAACATCCAGGAATTCACCTAGGGTGCTTTTGAAAAATAGTTTCCCAGATCCCTGAGTTGCATCTCAGGAGATTCCTATATTTTAGCAAATTTGGCACACATACATTAGATCAACATTTAGTATACCCTCTGGGCACCATAAATTCCCACATGTTCTGTGATCATCCACATTCTTTAGGTCTACATACATGTTCATACTATCCCAGTCTTCTGGATAAAAACATTTTTGCATCTTCTAAATCACCTATAGGAGAATCAGCTTGTACTCCCACTCTAGGGAGAGTCTCTCATACAGCTGGGACCTCTAACCTACAAAAACATAGCTCTTGGGAATTACAGACCCAAGATAAAGTGAACATTAAACTTTTCTAAACCAAATAGAAATTCTTCTAGAAAAGTGTCTGAGGTAGAAGAAAGGAAACGAACTTTGCCATAAAATACTTAATGCAAATTTTCCACAGGCTTTCAACTCAATTATACAGAAAAAAAAATCACATGTAAATCTATCTACACACATATATACACACACACACAATCTTTTTTATCAAAGGACTCTAACTTTGTAAGATTTACGTGGTCATCAATGTACTCACTAGATTATGAAATAGAAGAAAGATTACATGAAGACATCTAGAAGAATAGAGTTTTTGGGTATTTTTATGAACAATATGGAAAGCACATACACAAATATAAAAGAGAAATTAAGAAAAGGAAAGCTAAAAGATCCAAACTTACATTTTATTCTTCTGAGATATGGCAATGATTTTAGAAAATAATAATTTTCAGTTTTATCTTTCTCATCTTTACCTGGAAAGGAAACTCCCTAGTTTCTAAGAGAAAGCCCTTTGTACTAGAAAGAAAGTAGTTATGAATATAATATCTTCATTAGGACTGACAGGACTAAGTGTCCATTTCCAAAATCAAGATGACAGATGAAAGATCTATAAGTAAACGATTCAGCACCCCAGGAGGCTTTCTAAAGGCCCATACTGCTGGGAAAGGAGTTTTTCCCCCCTAAGCTTTTGTTTTAGGAGAATGTTTCAGTTTCCTACAAAGCCTGCTGTGATCATTTAAACACCCACCACTTCATACATTAACTTGATTTAAATCAAAAGAAAACTTTTATGAGACAAGATTTTCTGTTTTCATAATCCATATTTCCATTCAAGCTTCAATATGAAGGTCAAATGAGTCAAAAGAAAGCTTCTATCTGATCTGTCCAATTTAAAGTCAATATAAAAAAGATCCTAACACAATAATATATGCAAGTAGCTCATTGGTAATGTAAATCTACTCAGCTAAAATTTACTGTTACCTGGTGTTTTCATGATATCCTGGGACAACCATACTGAGTGTGGCCTTTTTGTGAATTCCACAGTTTAGGAGAAACCAGCTACTCATTTTATTGTACTCAAAAGCTAAAACAGAGGTCTTGCTCTGGTGTCTTGCAAACCTCCACAGACACAAGTTTAAATGTTTCTCACCCTGGACAGTCTAAGGAAAATAATCCCAGCACTATGAAGAGGAATTAAACAACACACTAGTTTAATACCATTTTGGGTTATCTCTTAGTCTATCTTAAATGGTAATGATTTTTTTCTAAGACCTTAAAGAATCTCACTTTGGCTCCTTATGGGGCAATCATTTGCCAGATTCAAATTATGCTGAGTGAAATAAGGAGCTGGTTTAGTCCAGAAAATTTTATTAGTCAACTCCTGCTTCATCCTTGAACCCAATGAAATACTTAAAGTGACTAAGGGAATCATTTTCCAAGCCAGGGGGGTATGATGACTTAGGGTAGGACAGAGGCCTTTAATGGTGACTAGAAAAAAAGAAGATGCATTCCTTAAAACTGCCTCAATCCATTGTGAAAGGCATCAGCCTACTTTCTGGCCCTCCTACTCCATCAAAACTCCAGCACCTACTCAGTTATTATCTATCTGCCTTTCTCTCATTAACCTCTCTGCAGCATGACATACCTCCTTGAAATGCCCTTCACCTGACTTCAGTAACACTGTATTATTTTACTTTCCCTACCTCCTTCCTATATTCTAAGCACAAGAATTCTCCAAAATTTTATATTGGATCCCTTTTCTCTTGTCTTCCCATGTTCTCTCTTGATGATCTTATCCACTCTCAGGCTTCAACTGTCACCTATAGACTGATGACCTCCAAATCTGTATCTGTAGTTTGGACCACTGGTTCATGGGCCAGGGGTCATGGAGTTACTGCAAATGTGTTCTCAAATTCAAATGCACACCAAGAACTGGCGACTGAGTGAAAAAGATGCCTCTCACATACATGTCTACTTTGCAAAATGTAGATAAATAAATGCTTCTATGATTTAATAAAAAACATTTAAAATGTAGCTGAATTCATAGTTTTGTCACTATATGTATTCTCTCTCAAGCAAATAATACTAAATGTAAAATCTGAATATTTACAAAGATATACTTAATAGTTAAAAACTGATCTTCACACCTGAAAATTTTGAGAATCATCAGCCCAAATTGTTCTTCTGAATTCAGCACTTCAATTGCTTCCTGAGGAATGTCAGAATTTCAAATCTGGTATGTCCAAAAGCAATTGCATTATCTCATTTTCCTCCCTTTTTCCAGATTCCCAAATCTACTCTTCCCAATTCCATTTCTCTTAGTTGCATCACTACACTTCCAGGTTCCTTGATTAATAAAAGCAGCAATTCTATCTTTGCGTTCTCCTCTTCCTTTCTGTCTACATATCCTTTAGCCACAATGACATCCTTTTTCTTTCTCTGCCTCGAAAGCACCTAATTCTAGTTTTTACAGCCTCTTGCTCCATCTTTGAAAACAGTCTTCTCACCTTCAATACGTCCCATGCTGCAATGCCAACTTTATCTTCCTAAAGCATGAGTCTGACTCTTCATATCACCTGCACAAATGTCCCCATTGCGTAGAGAAGGAAATACAAACTATTCATAGTGGCAGCCCAGCCTAAATGTTGATCACTTCTGTCTCATTGTTCCCTATGTCCCTGCCAAACAGATACACTCAAATGTGCCTCCTGTGTCCCTGCCCCTGTGCCAAGCATCCTACCTGGAACTCCCTTCAAACTCCTTGGCCTTTTTCATAAAGCCTCTCCCATATCCCCTGGCTTTAAGTGTCCTCTGCCTTTTCTGACCCCTAAACAACTTTGTTTATACTACCCCCATTCTTCCTTTTTTCTTTCTCATTTTTTCTTTCATTTATTCAAATATGCCAAGCACTGAGCCAGTTCTGGGGATAGAGGAAAGATGGCCCTTCATGGAGAATCAGTTGAGAGAGAGAGAAGACAGAGAAGCAAACAACCATGATAAATACTCTGCAAATTATTATATATGAGCCACGGGAACAGAGAAGACTAGATTTAGCTGGCTCTGCAGAAGAGGTGATTGTTAGATTATAAACTCCTTGAAGATTAGGTCTCATCTTTTTTTTAAGATTTTTATTTATTTATTTTACTGTTATCCATTTTAACCCCCACCTCCCCCCCCATTTTTGCTGTTTTTGTGTCCATTCGCTGGGCAACTCTCTGTGTCTGTTTCCTCCCTCTCTTCTCATCCTTCTCCTCCAGTCTTCACCAGGATACAATCCTGAGAACCTCCGATGCAGGAGAGAGGCGTTCTGCCACCTGTGCCACCTCATTTCCTGTATTTTTGGCGCGTTTTGTCTTGGCTCTCCCTTGTGTTACTCTCCTGTTACGTCATCATCTTGCTGCATGGCTTGGCAGCACACCCGTGCACAGGGCCGGGGGGCTCACCCACTTGCGGGGCCTGACAATGCGCCTGCTCGCGGGGCCTGGCGGCCAGCTCACCTTCTTTTTATTTTACCGGGAGGTCCCGGGAATCGAGCCCAGGTCCCTCCATATGGGAGAGAGATGCCACATCCACCCCCCTCATTCATCTTTTATACTCCTCTCTTCCCAGCAAAGTTTTTTTTATATAGAACAACATCTCTATAAAGGTTGTTTGTTGACTGAAACCTAATGTTCCAAAGTCTGATCAGCAGCCTCCTTTCTTATTCCAAGAGAGACACCCTCTGTGAAAAACTAATGTCCTAGTGAATTATCAATCTAATAATAGCCGATATGGCTACTTTACCTACAACTCTTTTTGTCCCCTCATCCTCAATACCTGCTCTTTCTTAGAAGAGACTACCATAACATGGTGGCTATTTTTCCAAGAGCTCAAAGGATATTCTGCCAAATATAGGAACTACATGTGGTTAGTGCTATAATACATAGCACCTGTTAGTTCAGTCCCAACAGCAGTATTTTACAAGTTCAAGTTCAATAATAAGATATCCTAGGTAATTTTTTTCTAGATTAAAGGCAGTATAAGTCATACCTAAACAATATCTATTTTATAAATGCTCATTATATTCAAATGGGTTCACAACTAGTAATCATTGTTTTAAAAATAATAACATATATATATTAGTAATAAAAACTATAGTTCATGTATAGTGTGCATATACATACTTTTATGATGTTTATGGCACTCCAAAGAGGGGAGAACCCAAGGGCAAAAAATCCCAGTAAGACCTATTTATGCAGAAAATGCCTTCCCCCCAACATAGCCTGAGATTTTTACTTTAAGATTATCAGCAGCCTCTTACAGATCTATAAAAAATGCAGAAAACAGGGAGGGTTAAGAGCCCATGAGTCATTTACAGATTAAGGGTGAATTAGTTCCACCAAGATTGCTTTCTTCTTATCTAGATGAGATCCACTGAACACTTAAGGGAAGGAAAGACTGAGATGAGAAATGGGGAGAAAGAAAATAGGAAAACTGATGGCAAAAACTACATTTAAAGCCTCTGCAGCAATGCCAAGTTTTGGAGAGTAAAGCATAAAGGTACAGGCATCTGGGAAGAAGGATGCAATGGGTACACACAACAGGTTGGAACTGAAAAGATGGAATTTGGCTTAGGGAAACATGAGCCTTAAACCTAGGAAATGAATTCCCACTTTTTCCAAGTCCTAGAACTCAGAAATCAACCTAAAATTATTTAATGTATTCAGTAATATCACGGGTTACTCAAGAATGCAAGGGTTGGCCTGGGTACCAAATGCTGCTGTCTATGTTTCAAGATCCAAATGATTTATCTACATATTTAATAGTAAGCGTTCAGTGAGGTATTTTATGTCAAGACACTTTGAGATTTTATGACCATCACAGCTATGAATTCAACGTATACATTCTTTGAATTAATGGTAATTTTGGAAACTAAAATGTTTCTTTCTGCTATTGATTCTTTTCTGAATTAAAAGCTGGAAAAAATTTTCTTAGAAACACCTTAAAATTTTAATGAATGTATTAAAAAATGTCTAAGTTTAAATTTAGTTATCAAAATTGGAAAACATAAATTAGAATTGTTTTGCTATTAAGCAATAAACATGTATTACCCTAGTTAACATACCAATAGGTAAATACCAGCATTTCATATAATATGGTTGGAAAACTTTCAACCAACCAACAGTCAAATCATTCAACAAACATTAACTGGCCCCTGAGCACTTAGTATGTATGCAATGGATATAAATTTTATCTTTTTTCCTTCAAAAATTTCCCTTAAAAATCATTATTACATTAAGATATCATGCAAATTAGCAGGCACCCCCCACACCCCAATACAATGCACTGAGATATGACAAAGTATTTGAAAGCTTAATGGTATGTTTTAGCTATGAGAATTCTGTCAAGATGAGGATTATTTTTCCAACACCAACTTCTCAACTTTCCTATTTGTTCCATTACTAAATTTAAGGTAGTATATTCTGCAGTTGTATGTGTTACTGAATATGTCAGCTCAGAAAGGAAATTTGCATTTAATATAACCGTACTATTCTTCACTCTACGACTCAAAAGAATGAAAGAAGCAGGAAAGATAAAAATAAATCCTAAGCAAAGGGGCTAGCAACCTTATATTATACTTGAGTGGGTACCATTTATTCTATATATTTAATAAATATATATTTAATAAACTCCACAATGAAAATATGCATTGACAGGTTAATTATACATCAGTAGGGCCTTAAACTGTTCAAAACATACTAAACACGGCCAATTGTATGAAATAACACAAAATATATCATGATAATGTGGTGTCCAAAATACAGCTTACATTTAAAGGTAAATTTTTTCAGCACTTTCATTCCCAATAATGCACAAGGATAGCACCAACAAAAGCAACTATATAGGCTTAAAATAGTAGATGAGGCCTAAGTCTTCAGACAGAATCTAGGTTAACAAATACAAAAACCTGACATACATCTATTTCCATCTAAACATCTTTTACTTTTAATATTTAAAGTCCATGCAACAAATTTTTCAACGGTCTCCCCTTTCACTGTTAGTACATTTGATTTCTTCTTTCAAAGGATTCACAATGCAAAACCCATAAATCTTTAATAAACCAGGATGTTCATAATTACAGTGACACTAAAAGAAAATATGTAATGCTTTAACATCAAGGAGAATGACATCTATCAACTTTCCTAAGGGAACTAGACACAAAAAAGGAAAATTTTAAATAAATTTGGCTGAGATTACCCAATTTTATTAGTAATTTAGAAATAAGACTGTACATTATTTATTAGACATATCAAAATATTTATTAGTCATATAAACTCACTAAATCTCCTTGTATCAGATAAAAGATTCCTAAGGATTTGTCATCTGAATTACATCCACAACTGGCAGAATGAAATAAAATTAAAATCTACAATGCCTCACTGCTTTTATTATTACTACTAACGTATTCATATATAACAGAGCCAGGGAAAACACAATTTGACTAATACCAGGATAGCATTTAGCAAGAGCTATTAACTTTAGTGCAAGGTGGAAAAATAATAAAATTAAAGGTTCCTTGAAATAATTTTCTTTCAAAACCTAATTTCTCAATATCTAAACAAGGGTAAAGAAAGCTGATCTTGCCAGCCATTTACAAATTCTCAACAGAATCCTTATTTGCATGTCAATATATTTAAGAGAAAAATAATTTTTAAACCCAATGAAAGGGCAATATCAAATATCTCAAATGATATAAATATGGAGGAAAAAAGGATACCCTTGAACTAAGCCACTTTAACTGGCACTTAAGATTAGAACAGAAGCAGCCTCCATCCAAAAGAGGAAGCAAATCCTTCCTATCAACCTTTCTGCAATATTTCTCCTTAAAACCCACACATAAATTATGAAATGTCATAACTGGGTATGTTGTACAGAGGAAAAATTCTAAAAAGTGGAAATCTAAGCATGGAGTTCACTGTGTGCACACTTTTCTAACAAAATAGCTAGGCATTTCCTATGTGACTAATCCATTTTAAATTCGGTTCCTCTGTTTCTATGCGATCTAATATTATCTATTTAAGACTGCCAAAATATTTTTAAACAAGATTTGAGAATTTGCCTCTCAACTTCTGATCTTTGCACTCCTTAAGTTTGCAGACACGTCACTGGAAAACCAATTGGTAGTGACAGATTACTCCACATCGACTCTTTGGGGTGAAAATTTAAATTGACAACCACTCAAAAATTTTCCACGTCCCCGGAATCTCAGGGAGTGAGATTCAAGTGCTTCAAAACTTCGTGTGTGGAACCAATAAACCAACTCAACTACCTTTTTTCCCCAAGATTCTACAACATTTAGGCTTACTGGGAAAATCGTTTGAGATCTTAAGCCTTGTGAACCCTGAAGCTGCAGAACACAAATATCTGATGGCACATTCAATGTCTTTGCATGAATAAGGCCACACGCATCTGCAACCAAGACTTGTACTTCCCACATGTGTTCGCAAATTCCACACTCGGCCTTAGCGAGCACAATGAGAGTCGCTTCCCTGCACCTTGGTGCCAAGTTTCTGCAAGCCACTTCCAAGCAAAACTCTCCTCCCGCTTTTAAAAAGAAAACTACATTTGGAAAGGGGAGGATACCCAGGAAGAAGATTAAGTGCAGTACTTTTATAAAATAAACAAACAAAAAGACTCGGACCCGGCGAAGGTCGCTGCAAAACTCTGCCCCCCCCCCGCCCCCCGCACGCACACACACATGCCCCATCACTCTCCGGGCCACACCGTGATTCCTTCCGGCGCCGCGCAAGGACCCCAGCCCCGTTAGGAGGACCCGCACAAAGCAGGGCCGCTGCAGCGCTTCCCACTTCCCATGGCCCCTACGCACCGAATTTCTCAGGGAATCGCCCTCACGAGCCCGATGCCGCCCTCTCTTTCCGGCGGCGGCCGCGCGGGGCCCGCTCTCCAGGGCCCCAGCGGTCCGCCTCCAAGTCTGCGCGGCGCAGGGCGATTCAGCCGCCCGGAGTTCGCCCGCGGCCGCACAAGCGCGAACGCACTCCGCACTTGGCCGACGGGGAGTTGCAAACGTCCGCTTAGGTGCGTACTCGGCCAGCGGCTGCAGCGGTCGTCGCGCGCTTTCCCCGCGGACTGCTCAGTCCCAACTCCGAAGTGATGGTCCCCGGCTCTCCTCAGGCGGCGGCCAGGACGCCCCCGCTCCCATCGAGGGGGGAAGGGAAGGTGGAAGGCGCGCGCTACCTGCTCTCCCTCAGCTCCGGTCCGCTGCTCCTTCCCGCCAGCCCGCCCGCCCCGACGGCGCTCACTCGGCCGCGGCGGCGGCGGCTCCTTCGGGCTCCCGCGCGCGGGCGGACGGCGGCGGCGCCTCCCCCGCCGCGCCCTCCTTTCTCTCTCCCCTCCCCGCGCGCAATGCACGGTCCCCCTCCCCCGCCCGCCTCCGCCGCCTCCACCCTCCGCTTGCTGTCACATTGGGAGATTCCGCTCTTGCTACATTCGCCGCTCCAGCTCCCGCCCACGCGCGGCCGAGTGACGCAGATCCCGGCGTGGGCCGCCGCGGGGCGGGGGCGGGGGCGGCGGCCGCCGGGGCCGGGGCTCGTCCTCTTCCCGCGGCCCCCTCCGCGGAATCTGGAGAGCGGCCCATTCGCTCGGCAGCTGGGAGGAACCAAGTGGGCGCCCGGGAGGGGGCGGCTCTTGAGAGTCCCGGTCTTGGCGGGGGGAGGGGGCGGGAAGGCGGAGGGTGGGAGGGGACGCCGCCTGGGGCCTGCTCTCCTGCTGCCGAATGAACTGGGAAGATTTGCAATACAATTTTTTTTTTTTTTTTTAATGTGTGAGGTTCTCAATATAGTATTTCAAAGAGCACACCCCGCCAAGTCCAACATTCCCCGGGAGGCCGCCTTAAAATAGCGCTCCCAACCCACTAATCTGGGCGCCCGGCTCGCCCCCGGCCCGCGGGCTCCGCGAGGAGGTGGGCGAGGCAGGTGGGTGAGATGCACCCCTAGCCCCGCGGGCCGACCTGTCCAGCGGGAAGTTGGCTTCGACCGCACTGGGGAGGGGCGGCAGGTGCGCGGCGCTGGAAGAAGAGCCGATGCTTGGGGAGAATGTCCGCCTCGCCCATCCTGCCCCTTCGCCCACCACGCCTTGGCACGGCTGGGGTGGGGGTGCGGGGTATGGGAGCCAACAAACCCGAAGCGCGGCTTTGACAATTGTCTCGCTTCCCTCGTAACTTAATTCCAACACTTCTCAACCGTTTTTGAAAATCTGCCTATTTTACTGGTTAATATTTTCTATTTCCATGGTGAAGAAATCCGATGAATCTAGTACAGCATTGGGGTGTGTCAAATAGACTTTACCAAGGCACGCTATAGAATTTTTTTAGTTTGGTTTGCATAAACTTTTCTAATCAAATAAAGTATCAAAACACCTCCAAAAATATACTTAATCTATTGCGAAAATTATGGAAATTTGTTTTAGAATCTTTCATTTATTTGCAAAAATGGGAGAATGAACGAATTCTCCGAATTTTAGTGTTATGTTTTGAAGTTAATATAAGTTAAAATGTTAAAATATGTTTGAAGTTAATATGCTTTAGTTAATATAAAACTGCTGCGAATACAGGTAGAATCCCTTTTCAACATACATATAAAAATCCGGTTATGTAGAAGGTCATTACCACATCCTGGCTGGCCTCCCAGAGTGTGCCTACTTTGCTGAGGTTATACAAGGCATTCTTTGAGATGAGGAATTCTTCATATCACATCTTTATCTTGCAGCAATGGATGGGACGATGAAAGCATTGAAAGAAAAAGATCTTTTAAAGCACTGAACCCTTTTTTTTTTTTTTCTTTTTGCAGAAACATGTTATAGGAATGAGTATTGCCACAATGGACTATATATAATTAAAATTAACCCTCTTTCTCCAGTGTCAGTGGAAGGTTCTCTCTGGTGTGGTTGAGTTGATATTTCAAATGAATAAGCATGCTTACTTGCTCAAATTCTTCTTCAACTAAAGAAATCACTGCTGGAAGTTTCTCTTAGCCTCTCTACTTGTCATGATTTTGCAGCTGTGGACCCTGGTCTTCTAAAGAGAACGTTAACTTGGTTTATTATCCACTGTTATGGTAAAATGAAGTCTGCTTTGGCAATTTCTTGGCTGGATGGGAGAGTCACAGGTTAAGAATTTTCAGGCAATGAAAGCTGCAAAATTTTACTCTTCTCATTCCTCTCTGAGTCCTGATGTTTTACAAACATTGTTGGTTCTGAACAGCAAAGAAAAATAACTTTCTTCCATGAAGATGTGCAATCAATGATTCATGGATCAGGAATTGAGTAGTCTTAACCTTGACTACTGCACCTTCCAATGGAATTGTTTCTAGGATTGGGATACAGGACATTAAATCCTTTTCTCCAGCTTGTATACATCTCACCAGCACCAAGCATGATGCTGAAAAGAAAATGTGTTAGCGTAGGTACTTTTTCTTCTAACTTGTAACTGGTCATTTCTGTAGTTAAACACTGAAATCTCCTGGTTTGTTTTCTGGGCACATTTAGATGGTATATTCTTCCCAAATTAAGAAATGGCATTTTTGGCTCCACTTTGCTTTACCTTAAATGCCCTATGATTCTGGGGGAGGTAGGAAAATGAAGGAAAGAGAAAATATTAAGCTTTTAGACATCTGATTGTGTATGTTCATATGACAACACTGTAGTCAGTATGGTTGCCCAGAAAGAAAATCGAAGCATTTACCAGTAACTCAGTCGAAGAAGCATTAATTTGGGGGGGGGGGGGGGCGGGGGGGGGGGGGCACGCAAGGGGGATTGAACCTGGGACCTCGTGCATGCTGGGTCCTCAACCATTGAGCTACATCCACTCTGGCATTGATTTTTATTTACTGCCTTAGCATTTTTCATCACCCATAACATCCCTAAACACCACCTACCCCTCTTCCAACATACACACACAGTCTCCTCCCTTTGCCAGGCCCTGAGGTTGTTAAGAGAAAGCAAAGGGATGAACATTCCTTCCTGTAAGGTAACAATTAAGGTGCCTGATTATTCTATGTAGGCCTTCTGGTAGAGATCAAACAGTTTCAGGGTTTCAGAATTTTCTTGGAAGCAATCTCAGATAGGTGTAAGAGAAAAAAAATATGGGGACACAAATTATTATACTTTGGAAATCCTTAGTTAAGTGTCCATGCAAGAGTTTTAGTTTCACCCGATTTTATTTTACTATAAATATGCTTATATCTTCAGGTCATTCATTTATTGGTACATTTTGGTGAGCAACAGTTAAGTGCCAAGTTTGGAGCAGGGTGCTTAGGAAACAAAGACAAGTAAGTCATGGTTCCCTGAGCTCAGCTTTTCTGTAAAAATCAAAGCATGAAAATAAGGAGAACTAAAGGAAGTCCAACAGGCAAAGGAAAATGTTTTTTGTTTCTTTTTATTATTTATATCATACACTAAAAGATGAGTACAGTATGTAAACTGCTAATTACCAAGGAATAATTAAAATAACAATACTCTTTTTATAACACCCCTTTGAACACAAATCACAATAAATGTAGTTTTAAAAGTGGAAAGATCATGTTTCACATTGTATTTGCAATAAGAGTATAAAAAGACACTGGAATATAATTTCCAAGAGGGTAGAAGTTTTTATCTGTTTTGGTCTGTTATTCACTCCTGCAGCTTTGGTGCTTAAGAGAGTGGCTGATGTGTACTAGTCACTTAATAGATATTTGTTCAATAACTGAATGAAATGGAAAATATGAACTGATGACCAGAATTTGTGTGTTTGATATGTGTACACACTATGAAGTATATTTCCTAATAAAAGTATCTAAAATTGGCAATAGCTGCTTCTGAAATAAATAATTCCAATCTAATATTAAGAAAATGAGACACTAAAAGCATTGTGTAAATTGCAAAGTAATTTAAAAATATTACTAAAATATTTCGTATTAGATTTTCAGGCACAGGTTTCTTTTTAAATAAATTACAAAGGGTTAATCAGTACGCCAAATTCTAAATTTAACAAAAGTGGCCTAAGGAATATTCTCATCCATTATTAATTAAGGAACACCCCACTTACAAAATATTCCAAGCCTAAGTCCTTATCTAGAAAAATAAGGGTGATACAGAGCTCTCTCTTCTTCCACTTTGCTGACTCAGTTTTTTGTTTTTACCTGATGGGGATGGATTTGGGATAAGCTTATTTTATAACTCTTCCAAATTTCAACCAGTTATGTGGAGCTTGTCACAGTACACAGCCAAATCTGATTTATGGTCATTAAAAAAAAAAAGATTTCCCCTTTTGAGCTTAAAAATTAGAAATAAAGAATGCTTTTTTATTCTGCTTCTGAATGGGAGTTGAAATTGATAGAAAATAGAACATAATGTGCACCAATGAAAATACAGAATCGGTGTACATAACACACCTTTGAAAACAAGACTTCTCAATAGTAAATAATAGTTTATTCTTTCCCTTTATCTTCTAATGACCCACCTAAAGCATGGGAAGCATGCTGAGATGGTTTGAGATGGAAAATGGACAGTGGCATTAAATAGCAGTAATCTCATACTGAGCAAGTTATTTCCTTTTCAGTTGTCTTTCAGACCTTCTGAAGAAGGAAATCTTTTGGTGCCAATACATCTCTAGCCCTTCTAACACTTAACTGGATTTTTTTTTTTTTTTTTTTTTACAAAGTGGTGTCAGCTCAGCACCTTTGGCAATTCTCAGTAGATAGCTAGGATTTAATAGTACTGTTTTCCTTGTATTTTATGGTTCTCTTCTATTGAGGCAAGTGAGATTCATTGTCCATTTAGAATGATATCAAGATATATTTTAAATAGACTCATTTCAGTAAAAAATGTCAAACATTTAAAAGAAAACTATTAAATAAATTATATTTAAGTGGCACAAGAAGACAAGAATAACAACTAGCATTTACTGAGTACCTATTTCATGCCATAGCACTTTATAGGTATTACTTCCTTTCATCCTAACAACAGCTCTGTGCAGCGTGTACTATTATTTTCATCATCAGTCCTGTTGTAGAGGTGAGAAAGCCAAGATGTGGCATACTGAAATAACCAGTACAAGATCACACAGAAGAGCTAGGCTGTGAGGTCAAGAAGTCCTTTCCATTACATCAACAGCCTCAAGATGCCAAGTCAGTGCCGGCGATTTCAGAAACACCGGCCCATGTGTTTCTCCTGTTCTCAAAGGTCCAGCTGCACCCTCTGAGAAGATCTTGCCGACCCCCACACGTCCCAGTTGCACTTTCTGTGAAGATTTCTAACAGCACATCCCTCAATGGCTTCTACTTTCCCTAACTTCCGATTTTACTTACCTATTTGGCCACATAGAAGGAAGGCTTATGGTTATTTACTCATCTTAATTTCTTTAGTTGCTTCATGTTTCATCTTCCTAAATATATTGTAAGCAATTCCATGTAAGTACTTCCATGATAAGTTCACTAAAATTATGTATTGTGGCATTTACAAAAAACATTTCCCTCTGCATTTGGTAGTGATTCTCACATTTGAGTGAAATCTCACTGAAAGAGCTTAATATATTATTTTCAGAAAGATCTCTTTAAAATGCTTCAGTGATTCAACACAAAGAAAGCACATTAGATTTAAAAAGAGGAAGAATAACATTAGAGCTTATGACCTACAAGCTCCAAGATACAATATAATTCTATCTTCACATTTTCTTGTTGTTGCCTCAGAAAAATTCTGTACTTAATGAATCTTCCACTCTGTAAGGTGATGGCCCTACAATTAACTGAGCCATGCAAGAGTCATATTGCCAGAAATATAATTAAAATTTCCCTTATTTTACAAAGTGAAGTTTAAAATTTTGCAAGTGTATTGCAGTCAAATTTTAGATCGGATTATTTTATTTTGCCTTTTTCAAGCATCACAATGTTTACTTATAGATACAAGTATATAAAATCAGGGCACAAACATGACGATAAATTAAGTAGACTTCATTTCAATGCTATAATAAGAGGGACCAATTCAAATTCTCATCATTTGTTTCACACCCACAAAAACCACTTCAAGGCCATTAACAATCTCTCAAAACTGATCAGTTTTGTGTGCAAGTAAACCATGTTTCTTTTAAAAGGGATTAAAAAGAGGTTTTAAATGTACAAAGGTTTGAAGATTATGAACAAGTGTCTTAAAGGTAAATTAATAGGAATATGTAACTGATAATTTCAAGAGCTGTAACTTTTAAAATACCTGCTCTTCTAGAAGGAGAAGAGAAGAAAAAGCAACAGCAGCAGCAAATCTTCATGCATTGCATTTCATTACAAGATACTAAAAAGTCTTTAAGGTGTGAAGGATTATAAGGGTCATCGAGGTCAACCTCCTTTGTAATGAAGGAAATTGTACTCAAATACTTTGCAGAAACTCCCCAACATACAACTAGGTTAGTTTCTAGTAGTTTATAAGTTGTTTTTTTTTGAGCTTGAAATGCATCCTCTATTGAAAGAAAAAAAAAAGAAGAGATGGTTATATACTCAGGATAGACTACTAATGCTTATGAAATGCAAGTGAAAATATAGAATTAGAGACTTTAGGGATACTAGATAGAACTTTAGAAGTCATCTAATCCAATTGACTTCTTCTACAGATAAGGAAACAAACTACCTTGCTACTAAAACGAGCAGAAAAATACTAATATAATATTAGGGACTAAATATAAGCAAACATTCAATTTTGGTTTTATTTTTCAAGTTTTTTTTTGAGATGGAAGGGAATGTAAACGGAAATTTTTGAAAAGACTCTAGAAGAGAACTTTCGGACATTTTTTAAGGATTAGAGCCTTGTTTTTCTTCCTCCTCTACCCTCACTCTTTGGCAACAGTGGTTACAACTAAGCTACTCTTTCTCTTTTCTCCCCACCCCTTTCTGTGCTCTGATGTCCACTGTGCTGGGCTTGTATAGTTAACGCTTCTGTAACATTGGTCTCAAGGTTACTGTCAGCTCCTTCCCAGCCATTAATACTTCTTGGCTAACTACATAAGCCAGAATGGAGAGTAGATTTTTAAAAAACACCCTGCTCACTGTCTCTGGGTTTATCCAGACCTCCTTTCAATTTGCCCACCTGGCTCTTGGCTTTCCTGTTTCTCATAATCCCATGTTTGGCTTTGCCATTCTCCACCCAGTTTGCTGAGTTTGGCAAATATGTGCTCACTCTTCTAGCTCTTCTGAGCTTGTCCCTTTTTCTAAGTCTACACAGTCTGCTGGCAAAGAACCTGCCAGCTGGAGTACCCCTTTTAAGCACTCACAAAAGGGTGGATGGAGGATTTTGTTTGTTCCTTGACAAAGGTATGGCTATATCCTGTCAACCAAGATGTGGGGCTTTCTCTAGCTCATAAAAGGAGCAAGAAAATAAGAAGAGAGCATGTAGAGAAAGAATGCCTTTCTTGAAGCAAATGGGCAAGAATTAGAAGAAAGTGGGGAAAGAGGAAGATCAAAGAAGATGTCTATGTACTTGTGAGAAGCTGATTAAGGTGGGCATAACTATTCTGGAAGAAGCGAAAACCAAAGAAAAAGTTTGCAAGTACATTATTCCCCTGAAGCAAAAAAATAAAGAGACCATCCTCACATAAATCCTCTAAGCTAGACACAAAACCGTGCTCTTGATGTAGGACACTGGAGTAGTTGAGGCAGATCTGCAGGAGGAGGGGACAAAGAAACAGTGGTCCGCATGCCATTTGCACACATAGCACATTTACCAACTAACACACCTGACGATCTGTATATTATCTTGTAGTTGGATTGGAAGAAGTAGTGGTGGAAAGGGAAAGAAAAGCAAAATAGGTTCAAAAAACACCCCACCACGCCAATTGCATTCACTATACTGGTTCAGATATAATCCTGAGTTGCCTTATCACCCAACCAGCTACAAAGAACTTCAGTGAATATTTCTGAGTTGGGCTAATTGTCAAAACAAGTTGCTCAAAACGAACTGCCTTCTAGGAGCAGACACTTTGAAAGGACAATGCACAATGCATGGATTGTACAATAAGATATGTAAAACAATTGAAATAAAAGTAAACCAAATGTAGTTCTGTTCACATATAATTGTAGAGGTTCATCTTTACAGTTTGAATTATATTGTTTTGCTTACTGGTACATTAGTGACTCATCAGCTTGCCCAGGACTGATAATAAAATATGGTGGTTAAGATTTTTTGAGACCTTGATTTCTTTTACTATCTATTGCTGCATGATTTCATTTCTAATATAACCACAATCTCTAATACTTGCAGAGTGTGGTTTTATCCAACCATAATATATATGCCTTAGATTAAAATGTTTCAAATAATCCTGGTGTTGATGAGGTTAGGGGCTCTTATGAAGAATTGATTGTATATGTTAAACAAACTTTAGAAGGGCATTTTGGCAAATTGAACAAGAGGTTCAAAGTGTCATAACAATTTGATCCAACAGATTCAAGGATCTAGGATATTATCCTAAGTTACAAACATTTAAGAAGATATTTATCACAGTATTATTTATGAACTTGAAAAAAAAATCCAAAGTAATAAATTCGTTAAATAAGTTACATTACATCTATATGATGGAATGTATTCAATTAATATTTAATAATATTGGAAATGCATATAAAATAATATTATGAGTAAAAATAGAACAGAACAGTACAATATATAATCTATCAACCTAAATAAATATGGAAGGAAATTTACCAAATGCTAGCGATAATTATCTCTGGGTAATGGTATGATAGATGATTTTTATTTTCTTCTGTATGCTCTTTTTAAATTTTTGAAAATTCAACAATATACACCTAATACTTTGGAAATCAGAAAATTTTAAATTATTTTTAACAAAAAGACTGCTTTAAAAGTAGTTTACAATGAAATAAAGATGAAAACAAAAGTGTACTATAGTCATCCAGTTGCTTGAAGAAGGCAACAAAATGTAAAATTTGCCCAATAAATATGTATTGAGCACTGAATAACTACATGTTTTGAATGTCTCCCATGTATGATACACATACACACACACACATATACATATATACTATATACTATTTTTGTCTGCTAGGTTGCCAAAATGCAATATACCAGAAATGGGCTGGCTTTTACAATGGGAATATATTATGTTGCAAGCTTACTGTTTCAAGGCTGAGAAAAATGTCCAAATTAAGGCATCATCAGGCAATGCTTTCCCCCCAAGGACTGGCTGCCAGTGATCCTGGACTCCTCTGTCACATGACAAGGCATATGGCAGCATCTGCTTGTCTCTCTTTCCTCTTCCTGGTCTCCTTGCTTTCAGCTTCTGGCTTCAGTGGCTTTCTCACTCTCTTTCTCCATATTCATACTGTTTATAAAGGACTCCAGAAAGAGGATTAAGACCCACCCTGGACCACACTGCAACTGAAGTAACCTAATGGATTAGGACAATTGTAAGTATTGCCCTACTTACAGTAAGTTTACACCCACAGGAATGGACCAGCTGTAAGAACATGATTTTCTGGGGTGCGTACAGTCTCAAACTACCACATATACATATGTATATATACCTAGCTTGAACTGCTCTAATCTGATGTTTCAAATACAGTCATACTCTTATTTTGCTGAATAATCATTCAAGCATGCATCAGCAAGAAGTATGATACCTTCCTCTGGAGGATCCCCTCATTCCAGGGATGTATACAGCCCCAGGAGTTATGAAGGCAAAACATGCCGTTGTTTCTTGCTGCACCTGTTTGCTGCAGAAAAGTGGTCCTACCAGATGCCTTGCCAGACCAATGTTGCTCAAAACCCTTTCACAGTCCACTGTGATTCCTTAGGGAAGGACAGAGGAGCCCATTCTCTCCAAGACTGCAACTTGTAGGGCTTAGCTCTTCCTTCATTTCACAAATACATCCATCTCCTAAGAGTGCCAACTCCATACTGATCTTGCTTCTCTCCAAACCACAAACCACTCATATCCCCCATGCCCCTACCAGGGATCAAACCATCAGCAATGACCTTCTTTCAAACTCTCAAAATGCAAGTGTTCTGAATATATAGACTACTTTTTTTTTTAGCAATAGCAATGACTTTTTAAAATTTATTCAAATATATCACTCATACATGAACATACATAAACAATAAGTGTATAGTAATAGTTGTGAACTTACAAAACAAACATACATAACATCATACAGGGCTCTCATACCTCACCCCACCACCAATACCTTGAATTGTTGTGAAACATTTTTAACTAATGATTAATGAGCATCCTCAATATATTACTACTAACCAAAGTATTTTCCCCCAACCCATCCTATTATTATTATTTTTATATCATTTGTCCATGAACATACATAAACAATAAGTATATAGTAAAAGTTGTGAACTTACAAAGCAAACACTCATAACATCCTACAGGGGTCCCATACATCAATCCTCCACCAACACCTTGAATTGTCATTTGACATTTGTTACATATTATGAAAGAAAACTGTCAAAGTCTTACTACTAATTATAGTACTTACCTTAGATTTGGTGTATTTTTCCCCCAACCCACCCTATTATTATTTTTTAAATAATAATATGACAAAAGTTGTAAACTTACAAAACAATCATGCACATGTGCAGAATTTCCAAACAACACCCCTTTATCAACACACCACACCATGGTGGAACATTTGTTATGGATTACAAGATAAATCATCCAATTATTACCAATTCCACAGCATATATTTGGCACACGTTTTCCATACTCCCCCCATTATCAACACAGTACATCTTTGGCATAGATGCAAGAATATTACATTATTACTGTTAACCACACTCCATAAGTGACTTCAGTTGTATTTTTCCCATGGTTCTCCACTTTCCAACCACCCTGCAATACTGATGTACATCTGCTCTAGCCAACAAAGGACACTCTTGCATCTGTACCATCAACCACTATTCTCATCCGCCTTCGGGTTTACTGTGCTATTCAGTCCCTAGATTATTCTCCAGCTGTCTGTCAGTTGGCATTTACATCCCCAGACTACCATTTTCAGCAACATTCCCATTTATAAACCAGCTGTTACTCACTATAATGTGTTACCATCAACTCTTTCCACACTTTTGCAGTAAAGTTAATTAAAACTTCTACATACATTAAATATCAGTAGTCCATCTCAGTCCTTCTCTTATCTCCTTTAAGAATCCACCACCTACCACGTGGTCTTGAAGATATTTTCCTACATTTTCATCTAGAAGCTTTATGGTTCTTGCTTTTATATTTAGTTTTTTATTTTTTTTGAGTTAATTTTTGTATAGGGTGTGAGATAGGGGTCCTCTATCCTTCTTTTGCTATGGATATCCAGTTTTCTCAGCACCATTTGTTGAATGGACTGTTCTGTCTGAGGTGGATGAATTTGACAGGCTAGTCAAAAATAACTTGACCATAGATGTGAGAGTATGTTTTTTAACCATCAATTTGGTTCCATTAGTCTATATGTCTGTCTTTATGGCAGTACAATGCTGTCTTTACCACTGTAGCTAGGTAATATGACTTAAAGGCCAGAAATGAGAGTCTTCCAACTTAGCTTTTCATTTTTAAGATGTTTCTGCCTATTCAGGACCCTCTACCCTTACAAATAAATTTGATAATCATGTTTTCCATTTATTCTAAAAATGCTAGTGTAATTTTTATTGGGATTGCATTGAATCTGCATATCAATTTGAGTAGAATTGACATCTTAATGATATTTAGTCTTTCAATCCATAAGCGTGTAATGTTCTTCCAATTATTTAGGTCTTTTTAAATTTCTTTTAACAATGAGTTGTAGTTTTCTGAATACAAGTGCTTTACATCATTGGTTAAGTTTATTCCTGAATATTTGGGTTTTATCTGACATATTTTATTTTCACCACTCTTTTGACACTGTTAGTTACTTTTATTGATATAATCTTCATTTCTAGTCTCTCTTCCAGGCCTCTCTTTCCTGTCTTTTCTTTTCAGGCTGTAGTACATCCTTTAGTATTTCCTGCAAAGCAGGTCTCTTGGTTACATACTCTCTCAGTTTCTGGTTATCCGTGAATATTCTAAGCTCATCCTCATTTTTGAAAGCCTATCTTTCTGGATATAAGATTTTTGGCTGGAAGTTTTTCTCTTGTAGTATCTTAAATATATCATACCACTGTCTTCTTGCCTCCATGGTTTCTGGTGAGAAATCAGCAATTAATCTTATTGGATCTCTCTTATACATTATGCATTGCTTTTCTCTTGTTGCTTTCAGAATTCTTTCTTTGTCTTTGGCATTTGACATTTGATTAGTATGTCTCTCAGACTTGGTCTATTCAGATTTTTTCACATGGGAGTATGCTGTGTTTCTTGGACATGGATATCTATGTCCTTCAATAGGGTTGGGAAATTTTCTACCATTATTTCTTCAAATATTCCTTCTGCCCCTTTTCCCCTCTCTTCTCCTTCTGGGACACCCATGACACATATGTTTGCACATCTCTTGCTATTGTTTAGTTCCCTGAGACCTTGTTCAATTTTTTCCAATCTTCATCTGTTCTTTTGTATGTTCACTTTCAGAGGCCATTTCCTGAAGCTCACCAATCCTTTTTTCTGCCTCCTCAAATCTGCTATACTATGATTCCAGTGTATTTTTTTTTTTTGTTTGTTTGTTTTTACGTAAGGTTTTCTTTTATTTAAAAGATCATTCACAAAATACCATATCCATAGATTTACTTTCTGTCATATAGCTGAATGTGTTAAGTGTTTGGAATTCCATTCTTACATTTAAAAGTCAACTGGATTGCCCAGAAGTTTTAGATGAATTTGTTTTGTTCTTAATCTTTTCCACATTGAAGATGTAAGTAGGTCATCTGAAAGCATCAGGTTTGATTACAACCACATAATGCATGTCTTTCTTAAATTAAGTATTGGTGTTACACAAATGGTTCTTATCTCAGAAGCAGAAAAAACAGGTGGGAGGAAAGAAAGGAGTGAGAGTTCTGTAAATTGCTGAGCCCTTGTGATAAAGACACAGTAAGAGAAGGCAAGGATGACAGGTTAGCAGTTAACTACTATCTGTACACACGGCATGGCGCAGGCAGGCGGCCACACAGGCTCCAGCATCCTGGAGAGGGCCTCTCTTCCCCAGCCAGTTCTCTAGCTTCTCCTGCGGTTGGCTGACCCTGAATTGCTCCCCAAGGGACAGGCTGGGACTCAGACATTGAAAGAATTTTTAATTTGTTTGCATGTAGGTGGTTCAAGCTCAAAAGCTACTGCCTAGTCCCCTACCCCCATGAACACTGTACATGGGAACAAGAAGTTTTGCCCCAAAGACGCGGCAGCAAATCTACAAGTTATTTTAAGGTTCCTGAAAGCTCTGCATAGCAAAATTTTCAATTCATCACATAAAACAGAGTAAAGTGCCAGATTCTAGGCCCATTTTCACTATAAATTTAAGGGATGGTAGGAAGCACTGTGCCCTGTTACTTATACTGGGGAACAGATAAACACAAAGGAGAGAAGCAAAATACACAAACGGGTTTGAAAAAAAGCAATGACAGTGCTTAAAAGTGAGCCCAGCACAAATTCACCACCACTACTGCCACTCAACTCTGCAAAACACTTTTTTTCCCCCCACAGAAACCCAACGAGATGGCAATCTGCTCCCTCTAGCCAGACCCAAGAGCCCCCTGACACACCTGGTGAAAGGAGGTAACTAGTTTAGATACCGTATTGAAAGAGCGCTCATAAAAAACGCGAACATCTCAGTGCATTCGATTCATTTCCTATGTGAACTCCCCACCAATATTTCACAAGACTCTTCTTTAAGGTTTCAATGTTTGAAACATGAGCCTGCTTGAATAATCCATTTGGGGAGGGGGTAATGGACACAGGACTACCTATAAATGGAAGAGGATGGAATCTGCAAATTATCAATAGATATTTTATCCTGGTTTTGAAAACAAAGTGCCTCAAATTCTGTATGTGATCACAGCTGAATAAAAACAAGATGCTATTCAATCTGTCAGTGACTTCGTCTCTGGATTTTTCTTGGAAGTCACAGCAATACAGAACTCCACATGCAGGTCCTAAGAGAAGCACTAAGGAAAATCAAAAGAAATGACCTGGAGCCTGGCCAGTGTGTCTAAAGTAAAAAAGAGAAAGCAAAAGAAAAATGAAGCAGCACCTCCCTCCAAAGAACTGCCCATGTGGTGGCGGGTGCCTCTGTCCCCCTACAGAAATCCATGTGCTGTATGGACAGTAAGGAGCAAGAAGGAGAGAGGACAGAAGGGAAAATGGGGAAGAGGTAGGAGGAAAAAAAAAAAAAAGCACAAAACAGGCACTAGATAGATACAGCAAAGCCAAGAATGTACTAAAAACCACTTGTTAACAGCTGACATGCATTCACAAGCTCTGTGTTTCTGTTGTGAGAAAGGAGGACAAATGTCAGGTGCGGAAATGGTAACTGCAGGACAGCCGGCCCAGGGGCTAACCAGGCTGCGGTCTTGCTTTCTAACCTCCCCCCACACCCCATTCCCTCCCGACCGCCAGCTCATTCTTGCTCTTTGTGAACGACTTCCTCTCTGGGCCTGGCTCCCCCGAAGATAGCAGAGTTGGGATTGGCTACTTGATTGAGGGGTGTTGCAACTGTTCGAGGTTTAAGCTGGAGTCGTGGTCTCTGTGCTCTTTCCTCTTCTGTTGGTTCTCTGAAATCCATGTTGGATCCACGAAGAGGCGGCCCATCTCTAAACCGACTCCCCATTGGAGGGCCTGTTCGCCGGTCACCTGGGCGACTCCCTCCCCTGCCTCCCAAGAAGTCATCCCTGAAGCCTTGCTGCAGACATGGAAAATTTCATTTGGAAGACGTACAACTCATGTGAAGGAAAGTTCAATGAAATCATTAGGAGTTTTTGCTGCCAACGGGGGGAGGACGGACGACGACGACGGACACAATCCCAGGCCTCTGTCATCTGGTCCACCTTTCCGGAATCCAAAGCCACCTTTGTCTTGTTTTCTGCCTTCTGCAATGTCCACACGCAGTGACCGATCACCCAATAGTGCACCATCATACGTCAAAGCTTCCTTAAGGGAATCCACCTCATCAAATTCTACATAGCAGAATCCTTTAAATTTGTCTGTGTCTTTGTCTCTGACTAGCCGCACACTCCTTATGCTGAGATCCTTGAAGATAGCATCAATGTCGCCCTGTACCGTATTGAAAGGTAGATTTCCTACATACGCTGTGTAGGGGGGCTCTGTGGGCAGCTCCTTCTGGCTACGGGAACCATGGCCACCAGCACTGCCGCGGGACCCTCTGCCGCCGCCGAAGCTGCTGTAGGCCCGATCGTCGTAGGTATCGAAGTCCCAGTGTATTTTTTATTTCATTTATTGCACCTTTCATTCCCATAAGATCTGCTATTTTTCTATGTATGCTTTCAAATTCTTCCTTGTGCTCATCCAATATCTTCTTAATATCCTTAATTTCTTTAGCCATCTCATTGAACTTATTAAGGAGATTTGTTTGAACATCTATGATTAGTTGTCTCAATTCCTTTATGTCATCTGGAGGCTTATCTTTTTCTTTTTACTGGGCCATATTTTCCTGTTTTTTGGTATGGATTATAAATTTTTGTTGGTGTCTTGGCATCTGGCTTACTAGAGTATTTATTCTGGGTGCAGTTTTTCTCTTTAGTTTAGGGCTTCCTGCCCTTTCTCCCTTGCTGGTTGTATAGTAGGAACCAAAGATGTAGTTGGTGCTATAAGCTGTGGAGGCTCAAGCTACCCTCATTGCCCCCAAGGACCAGTAAAGCTTCTCCCCACTTTCTCCTTTGCCAGGGGTAGGGACAGAGCCACAGCTATGTGGAATAATCCAAGTCATGCAGGCCTAGACTGTATTTTCCCAGAGAGACTGATGAAGCCTCATGCCTCTTTCTCCCCTGCCTGGGGTGGGGTGGAGCTGCAGGTGTGGGCAGCAATCTATGTAGTGCAGGTCCAAGATGTCCACAGTTGTCCTGGTAGACTTCCGATTATTCCATCTGTGCCAGCTAAATGTATCTGCAGTTACCTGGATAGGCTGGTGCAGGGCCCGTCAGCTTCCTCCCTGCTAGAGGTGGGGCTGAAGCCTAGGCTAGGGCTGCAGACCAATCTGGGTAAAAGAAACCAGTCTCTACTGTCACTCTGATTTTCAGTCAGCTTGGTTTCCCCTCATGCTGGGGGTGGAGGCAAAATGGCAGCTACCAGCTTCCTTCTGACTTGGAAAGCCTCAAACTTTAGCAGTTCTTAGACTTATATTTTAGCTAGATGGATTTACTAATCAGTAGTTGAAATCGGTGGCCAACCATCTCTTCATCCCCTGTTTATCAGACATGGGGCTTCCATTTCCTGCCACAGAATAGTTCCTGGGGTGGCTTGCGCTGCCAAAGTAGGATGATCACTGGCTCCTCGGTGTGACCTGTAATTTCCCTGAGAGGCTGGTGCAGGTCCCCCCAGCTTCCTCCCTGCCCAGGGTGGGCTTGGGTCTTAGGCTAGAGTTTCAATCTGATCCAGATGGAAAGAAGCCGCTGCCTACCAGCACTGTGATTTTCAGTCAGCCCTGCTTCCCCTCGTGTCAAGAGTGGAGTTAAAATGGCTGCTACCAGTCTCTTTCTGACTTGGACAGGTTCAAACTTTAGCTGTTCTTAGGATTATACTTTAGCCTACTGAATTTACTAATCTGTAGCTGAAGTTGATGCCCAACTGTCTCTTCCTCCCCTGTTTTGGGAAGTGGAACTTTCAATTCCAGCTGTGGAACAGCTCCCGAAGTGGCTTGTGCCTCCAGTAGAGGATGGGCCATGGGCCTCTGTAGTGTGGATTGCTCTATTTATGAATCTTCTCTGCAGATGGGCAGTCTCCTCCTTCCATTCTGTCAAGGATGTTGCAGGATGCACTTCTGGTTTCCTGCAGGCCCCAAATAAGTGCTCTAGGTAGCTCTGGGTGATCGCCAACTGCCCAGTAGCAGGAGCTGATGCTAGGAGCTCTTTACTCTGCTGCCATCTTGTTGGTTGTCTAGACTACTTTTTGATAGATTTTAATTTTAATTTACAGTATCTTTTCTGGCATGAATAAATTATGAGCCAGTCTTCTCATTCCTGCTCTTCCAACTTCTCTGTTAGCCTAACAGTGGAAGTTCATTTGCGTAAGCACTATTTACACTGCTGTGAAGGTTCCTTTGGCAGACTGCCCAGATGCTTAGGATCCAGATCCTCTGGGCACCAGGGCACTTACACAAGGCCCCTCTGTGTATCTCACTGTAGCCCTCTGCTCCTACTCACACATACTGTGGATGGGTAGAAGTCTCAAAGAACTGAGCACTCCACCTTCCTTGTATGCTAAGGTCAAGAAATAGACAGGCTTTTTACTTGTAAGGAGGCATTTCTCAAGCAAATGGTCAGTGTGAGGATAACTGGAAGCAGGGAAAGATGTTGTAAAGAAGTTAGAACAGTCTAGACTTTTCACACAAAGCAGTGGTCTGACGACTAGGAGCCCTCTCTGAAGAGGGGCCTCAGGCTGAAGTACTCCCAGTTCTGCCTCGAGCTCTCTGATGGTTCCTTCCTCTCTAGTGCTCCCACCAAGCTCTAGGCAACATCACTCCAGCTCTCCACCTCCCCCTTCTCGTTCCTTCCCCTTCTATCTATCACCCCACTTGCTTCACTCACTTTTACTGCCTTCTCAGGCATGTAGTGCTCTCTTGATGTCTGAGTTTGTTTCCTAACAAGGAAGAACATGACCTGATCCAAATATACTCAGAGGTGTTACTGTTGCAGTGTGCTACTTTCCCAAAGATATTTACACTTGGTGACTATTCATTTGTTCAAAATAATCACCTAGTGGTGGGCACACACACTAGGTCTATATCCTCAAGAGAATTAAAAGGGAAAAAACTATGCCCTAGAATCTAATTCCTAGTCTACAAGGGAGAATAGACATGCAAACAAGTATTTACTATAGTATAATATGTTCTTAGTCACATAATAGAAAGTGAAGGTTCTGCATTGGACGGGCAGAAAGGTGAAGGCATGAGGGGTGAAAGTGACAATGGGACAAGTCTTGAAGGATGAATTTAATGGAAGGCTCAGTTGGGAGGGGTACTCTTCAGCAACTACAGAAGCACAGAGGCAGTAAAATTCATAAGGCATGAGCAGTGAATTAGGGAAATAATTGAAATATGAAACATAAATAGTTCAATGTGACATGAGAATGAGATGTGAAGAGGGCAGAGGCAGAAGCTGAGGTTGCAGAAACCAACTAATGCAGGGGCTTCATATAACATGCCGAAGAATATAGGTTTTGTCCTGTAGTTCTCTTCTTCAGAGAGTGTAAGAATCAAGCTGGGAGCGGTAGACATCAGAATAGTAGTGACAATTAGGGAAGAGGAAAGTGGTTGGTAGGGCACAATGGGAGCTTCTGGAGTGCTGGCAAAGTTCACTTTGTAATTTATTAAACTGCATGTTTATGTTTTCTGTACTTAAATACAGATGTGGTACATTTCACAATTGAAAAAAAAAGATTTTTAATAAATCAAGTTGAGTTATTCTTTAATAATACAGACTTTTGGGTCTCACCCCAAGATATTCTGATTGAATAGGTCTGGGTGGACCTCAGGAATCTTCATTGTAAACAATAAGTTTAGGGACCCCTAGACCACACTTTGAAAACACTGCTAAAGGTATTGAGGAGCCAGCCAAACGGTTTAAGCAAGATGTGAAGAATACAGACTTGCCTATCCAAATATGCAGGTTAAGGGAGAGGAAGAATTTGAGGATGCCCTCCATCTTATACCTTATTAGCACTTGGGATCTTGTGTCTCCTTCCTTTGTGCTCTTGAAAAAGATGTGACAAATAAGGTGTTAATGACTTATAAGTACTAAATGTATTTTTTGAGATGTATTTTCTTTTGGAGGTTACATAAATATGAAAGAATCTGACCCTAATATATTAGTCTTATTATAGTTAAATTTAAGGCATGAAACATGTCCTAGAGGTAGATTTTCTGAGGCAGGGAGTATCTTTCTAGAATTTTTAAAATGTGTGCATTCTTAGCCTATGAGTAATATTTGTTCTGCTACTGACCTGCCATCATTAATGGCATGTGCTTAGTGATGATTAATTTGCATGGATGAAGCTAAATTCTTTTTCTTGGGCCCCTTTTTAATCAGAGGGATATATTTGTGGCATGAAGCGCCCAATGTGGTATTTGTCCAAACCTTAATTCCTATGGGAAAAAATGACAAATTTCATTGCAAAGTTATTTTTCCTTTGGTGTTTTCAGTGTTGGAAAAAGGGAAGGGAAACTTTACTTGGTTTTAAACAGAAAGTGGGATAGTCCAAAAATCTGACACAAAGTTGCACAGATATTTACTGCATAACTGAAGTACTGAGAAAATGCTATCAGATTTTTAAATTGCCACAGTCATTACTTCTTTGTGAGCAGAGTGCATCCAGTCATCAAATCAGCAAAACTTTTAAAGTCTGACAACAACGTGTCAACTATGGTTAAGAATATGGGAACTGGGAAACAGATGTGGCTCAAGTGATTGGGCTCCCGTCTACCATATGGGAGGCTCCCGGTTCAATTCCTGGGCCTCCTGGTGAAGGCAAGCTGGCCTGCGCCACAGAGAGCTGGTGGCCCACAGCGCAGCTGGCTCCGGCGCGGAGAGCTGGCACAGCAAGATGATGCAACAAAGGTTGACGCAGAAGAGAGACAGTGAAAGATGCAGCAGACCAGGGAGATGAGGTGGCTCAAGCAATTGAGTGCTTCTCTCCCACATCAGAGGTCCTGGGATCAGTTCCCTATGCCTCCTAAAGAGAAAGTTGAGAAGAAAAAGAGAAGCAGACACAAAAAGAACACATAGCGAATGGACACAGAGAGCAGACTGAGCACAAAAAACAACAATGTGTGGAGGGGTTAAAAAACAAACAAACAGCATGATATTAAGGAAAAAAAGGCAACTCATAAGCTTCTAGTGAGAGAATAAATTGGTTCAAGTACTTGGAAGAACAGTTTGACAGTATTTAGTCAAATTAAACATGGGCATGCTCTTTGGTCCAGAAATTGCATGCCTAGGTGTATTTTCAAAGAAACAGTCACATATGCACAAGGAAATATGTACAAGAATATCCACAACAGCATTGATTGCAATAGTAAAAAATTGGAAACTACCTACAGTAGATCAAGAGGGGAATTCATGAATAAATTGCGATATAGCCATACAATGATTTTGGTTGTGAAAATAATGAAATAGTGCTGCCCGTCTTCCATTGAAGAATCTCACAAATATGTTGAATAGCAAAATCAAGTTGCAAATGAATGTGTACAATATGATACTATTTATATCCAGGTTAAAGACTTGTAAATTCTATGTATCATTTAGAGATAGATAATGTTGTGTGGGAAATTACCTTGCTGCAATGTTAGCCTCTAAATATACTACCAGACAAGCTATCCAAGAGAGTACAGAACAGAAAGGCTCATAGACCAAAACAAGATGTTTAAATCACATGGTTTATTGAAATCTATTTAAAACACACAGTAAGAAGCAAGGTGAAAGATGGGATAAAGTTAATACAGTTAAGATATGGTATAGGCAGGGTGGATGGACCACACTAACTGAATCTTGGGTCCTGTGTCTCTCTCTGCCACAACAGCCTTCCTCCCTAATGGTGTATGCTTATAGGGACCAGAGTTGAGATTTGAGCAAAGTGGTCCAACATGCAGAAGGTCCCTGGGGTAAAAACTTGCTCTGGTAGTATAGCATGCCAATTAGCCTCATGAGCAGCTATGGATTTTATTTGCATTTTTTGTTCAGAGGATGTGAGGAGTCAATGGATAACCAAATTAAGACCTTGTGAGTAGTGAGTGCCTTATATGTTTCATGTATCTTCAGTACATCAAGAATATTTGATGATTCAGGGCCTCATGTATATTTAGTGTATCATGGCTTGCTCTTTCCAACCCTTTCTAATATTGTTAATTACACAAATGTCTAATATCTCACAGATAACTAACTTGCTAATTCTTGTTTAACATATTTTACAATTTTGCCCCTCTTAAAAGCTATTTGCTTCTATTTTTATTTCATTTTTACTCTCTGAATTAGTCAGCCAAAGGGGTGCTAATGTAAAATACCAAAAATGTTTTGGTCTTTATAAAGGGTATTTATTTGGGGTAGAAGTTCACAGATACCAGGCCATAAAGTGTTAAGTTTCTTCTCTCACCACAGTCCATTGCCACGTGTTAGAGCAAGACAGCTGCCGGCGTTTGCCAGGGTTCAGGCTTCTGGGGTTCCTCTCTTCCCGGGG
>JAKSZT010053929.1:47575608-47746465 GCA_026826555.1 Tolypeutes matacus
GCCTGATCGTCTACAGCTGACCTTGTGGAGGAAACAGGAGCTAAGTCCGGAGAGAAACGCAGCCCCGGGAAGAGAGAAACTCCAGAAGTCTGAACCCTGGCAAACGCCGGCAGCTGTCTTGCTTTAACACGTGGCAGTGGACTGTGGTGAGAGAAGAAACTTAAAGCTTTATGGCCTGGTATCTGTGGACTTCTACCCTAAATAAATACCCTTTATAAAGACCAACCTATTTTTGGTATTTCACATTAGGACCCCTTTGGCTGACTTAATATATCATCCTTCTGTCTTCACCGGGATTCAATCCTGGGAACCTCCGATGTGGGAGAGAGGCATTCTGCCACCTGCACCACCTTAGTTCCTGGTTTTTCAGTGCATCTTGTCTTGGCTCTCTCTTGTGTCACTCTCCTGTTACATCATCATCTAGCTGCATGGCTTGGCAGGGCCTGGGTGCTTGCCTGCTCATGGGCCCTGACAGGGCCCCCACTCGTGGGGACTGGCAGCCCGGGTGCCTTCTATACTTTTCTTTATTTTACCGGGAGGTCCCGGGGATCGAACCCAGGTCCCTCCATATGGGAGACGGACGCTCAGCCATTTGAGCCACATCTGCCCCCCTATATAATTCTTTATAATGTTTGCACATGTGAACATTTTCAAAATAAATTTAAGAGAAGTTTGAAAGAGTAAATACTTGGTATCTTGCATGTAATAAGTGCTTGATTCTTATAATTTTGATTTTGATAAATATAAAGATTTGACTGGGTTAACTGAATTTGTATCTCAAATCTTTCTATTGCCTATGTATTCATATATTTTTTAATATATTTGCTGAGTACATACCATTTGCAAGGAAGACATTGCACCAGTTGACATAGAGGTTGGAAAGATGAGTAAAATGATTCTTTCTCTGAAGTAACTTGCAATTTAGCCAGGGAGTTTAGACTAGTGTAAAAAATAAGCACAATGTAAGTGCCTTAAGAAAGGTATAAATTGAGAAGATCAGATTAGGTGGAGCTTCTACCAGATGGTGAGATCCAAATGCTTTCAAAAGGGAGGTGACCTTTGATCTGGATCTTGGAAGAAGTAGATTTCAATTGGTGAAGACAGAGAGAAAAATTATTTCAGGAAGTACCATGGTCAGAGAAAGAAGCATGGAGTGTTCAGGGAGCAGCAACTTGACCAGTTTGCTCTGTCAAAAGTGGGTCTAGAATGTCATCAACATCCTGGAAAAGTCCCTCAAAAGAACCAGCTAATAAAATGATAAATCCCACTTGCTTAGAACTTTGGAGGACAATAGAGACTGGAGAAGGACTCCATAAGCACTGAATCAAAGAAAAAGAAGAAGAAGCTATAAGAGCAAATAGGAAATTTCCATCCAGACCCTACAGTCTATATCCCTCCTCCTCACTCATTCCAGCACAGCTTGGGAGTTGTGCAGAGGCAGAGCGGCCTGGGTCCCTCCTGCCACGAACATAGACTATAGAGCCACTTACAGCAGCAAGTTAGAACCCCACACATATCCAGGCACAGAGCTCCAAATCAACAAAGACCTAGGGCTTGAACACAAACCTCTAAATTATGCTGCATACAAAAGGATTCCCGGGGGCAGGTGGGGGGAAAAAGAAGACAGAGAGAGAGAGAGTCAGAGGAAGACTGCAGCAGAACTGTTGGCAAGAGGTGCACTTACTAAAACCAGTTTCTGTTGGATAGACCACCTAAATACAAAATGGAATGACCCACCGTTTCTGGATTGACCCCATCTGGCTCCCTGGGGGCACTGAGTGAAGGATAGAATTTAAACAAATCATAGGAGCTGGAGAGAAAATTCTGCACAAAAACAAACAGAACAGATCAAGATTCCCAGAGAAGGAACAGAGGAAAGGAAGCTTTCTCCTGTAGGTGAAATAGTTGCACAAAAATTGCAATCTTAAAAATTGTAGCACATATCCATGGTAAGAGTCAGATGAAGAAAGAGCTGATAAAATCTGAACAGTTAAAACATGGGCTATTCTAAAGGTCTAGAATAAGATGGACCAAGTAAGAAGAGCCTTAACACAAACCAATTAGCAATAATACCCTACACAGGAGGGAGAAACTGACCTTCAGAGTCAATTCATAAAGATAATCAGAGGCCCAGACATCAGCAAAAAATTACAAGCTGTAATAAGAAACAGGAAGATCTGGCTCAGTCAAGGAAACAAATGAAAACTTCAGAGGAGACACAGAATTTGGAACAACTAATCAAAGAAGTTCAAACAAATCTAAATCAATTCAAGGAGATGAAGGAAAATATGCAAAAAGAGATAAAGGGTATTAAGAAGACAATGTGGGGAGCGGGTGTAGCTCAGTGGTTGAGCACCTACTTCATGTTCATGAACCTAAAGAAGAATTTGAAAGTATAAAAAGAAACATAACAGAAATTCTGGGGATAACAGGCACAAAGAAGAGATTAAAAATACACTAGAGGCATACAGCAGTAGATATGAACAGGCAGAAGAATGAATCAGCAAACTAGAAGACAGGACAATTGAAATCATACAGTCAGAACATTATGATAAAAATATAATTTAAGAATTGATCAGTGTCTCAGGGATTTTAGTGATGGCACAAAGCACACAAACATACATGTTGTGGGTGTCTCAGAAGAAGAAGAGAAGGGAAAAGAGGCAGAAAAAAAAAATGGAGGAAATAATGGCTGAAACTCTTATGAAAGATATAACTATAAATGTCCAAGAAGTGCAAGGTACTCCAAACAAAATAAATCCTAATAGACCTGCTCCTAGACACATACTAATCAGGATGTCAACTACCAAAGATAAAGAGAGAATTCTGAAAGCAGCAAGAGAAAAGTGATTAGTCACATACAAGGAATCCTCAATAAGATGAAGTGCCAATTTCTCATCAGAAACCATAGAGATGAGAAAGCAGTGTATGATATATTTAAGGCACCAAAAGAGAAAAACTACCAGCCCCAAATTCTTTATCTGGCAAAACTGTCCTTCAAAAATGAGAGAGAGTTTAAAATATTCACACATAAACCAAAACAGAGAAAGTTTGTAAACAAAACACTTGTCCTTCAAGAATTACAAAAGGGTGCAAATATTCTCACTGACCTGATTTTGTGATAATCAGGGTAGGCTAAACATTCACTATATTAGAAACATGCATGTGTCCCCAGACCTAGTTTTTCTCCCTAGGTCTGGTTTCTAGAATGCTGGTGATAAACCAAGGCTGATTTATTATATGACCATCCTGTATGGGAAATGATTGTAACTTAGGTATCTTTGGTCAACCTTAGGAGATATAGCAGGGGGACAGATGTGGCTCAAATGGTTGGGCATCTGTCTCCCTTATGGAGGAATCTGGGTTCGATCCCCAGGACCTCCCAGTAAAAATTAAAAAAAGAAAAATATAGAAGGCGCTTGGGCCGCCAGGCCCCATGAGCCGGTGAGCCCCCCAGGTCCCATGTGCAGGTGCGCCTCCAGGCCCTGCGAGCCAAGATGATGATGCAGCAAGATGATGATGTAACAGGAGAGTGACACAAGGGAGAGCCAAAATGAGACATGCCGAAAAACCAGGAACTAAGGTGGCACAGGCAGTAGGACGCCTCTCTCCCACATTGGAGGTTCTGAGGATTGAATCCCAGTGAAGACAGGAAGAGAAGGATGAGAAGAGAGGGCAGAAAATGGACACAGAGATTTGCCCAGCGAATGGACACAAAAATAGCAAAAACCAGGGGGTGGGGGATAAAAATGGATAAAAGTAAATAAATAAATAAATAAATCCTTAAAAAAAGTATAGGGGAGTAAGATACCAACTATAGTTAGTAGTAATACTTTGACGATACTCTTACATTATTTGTTAAAAAATGTTTCACAACAATGCAAAGTATTTGTGGTGGGGTGATATATGGGAGCCCTGTATGATGTTATGCATGTTTGTTTTGTGAGTTCACATGTTTACTGAGCACTTATTGCTTATATATGTTCATGTATGAATGATATACTTCAATTAATTGTTTTTAAAATGAAAAAAAAAAAAGAATTACTGAAGGGAGTTCTGCAGGATGAAAGGAAAAGACAGGAGAGAGTGGCTTGGAGTAGTGTGAAGAAATGAAGATCTTCAGTAAAGTAACTAAAAAGGCAAATGCAAAACCCAGTAGTACTGTATCCTCAATTTACACCTCTAATCTTTAATTCATGTAAGATTTAGAATACAACTGAACAAGAATAAGTTATATTTCCTGATAATGGACATGCAAAATAGAAAGTGGTAAAGTAGAACAAAAACAATATAGCGAGGGGAAACAGAGGGATATGGGAGCAGGGAACATGTATGCTACTGAAGTTAAGTTGGTATCTTTTCAAATTAGTAGGTTATAGATGTAGATTGTGTAATGTAAAATAGGGTAATCACAAGAAAAGTATTTTTAAAAAATAAAGAGAAATGAGGAAGGGATCAGTCAGATAGATCACAACAGCTAAAATAGACAGAAAAGGAGGTTGTAATAAAGGAAAAGAGAGGCAAAAAAAATGCCATATAAAAACCAAAGGACAAAATGGCTGAAGTTACTACTGCCTTTATAATAATAATATTGAATGTTAATGGATTAAACTCCCCAATCAAAAGACACAGATTGGCAGATGGATAAAAAAAAAAAAAAGCCTGAGAGCGGAGGAGGCTCAAGCCATTGGGTGCCTCCCTCCCACATGGGAGATCCTAGGTTTGGTTCCTAATGCCTCCTATAAAGAAGACAAGCACACAATAAACAGACACAGACAGTAAGCACAAACAATGAGAGGGGAGGAGAAATAAATAAATAAAAATAAAAATATTTTTTAAAAAAGCCTGAACCATCTATGTGTTGTTTATAAGAGACCTGCCTTAGACACAAAGACACAAAGAGTCTGAAAGTGAAAAGATAGAGAAAGATATTCCATGTGTGACAGATTGAAGCTTTTTGTGGATCCTGGGAAAGATCATGTTCTTTCCTAGCTAATCCATTACTGTGAGTGTGGGACACTTTGGTTGGATGACCCAGGCGTGAGCCTGGCAGAGCCACCATTGTCTCTTGCCATGTGGCAGAGTCCAGGATCACTAGCAGCTGACCTTAGGTAAGACAGTATCTATGATGATGCCTTGATTTGGACACTTTCACAGCCTCAGACCTGTAAGCTTGTAACCTAATAAATTCCCTTTATAAGAGCCAACTCATTTCTGGTATGTTGCTCCCAGCAGATTTTAGCAAACTAAAACAGCATGTAAATAGCCAAAAAAATAGCTGTAATAGCTGTACTAATATTGGACAAAGTAGACTTTAAGTCAAAAGCTGTTATAAGAGACGAAGAAGGACACTATGTATTAATAAAAGGGGCAATTCACCAAGAAGAAATAACAGCCATAAGTATTTATGTGCCTAATCACAGTGCCCCCAAAATACATGAGGCAAATACTGGCAAAACTGAAGGAAGAAATAGACACCATTACAATAACATTTGGAGACATCAATATATCACTCTCATCAATAGAACATCTACACAGAAGATCAATAAGGAAACAGAGAACTTGAATAATATGATAAATGAAATATACCTAACAGACATTTATAGAACATTGTACCCCCAAAACAGTAGGATATACATTCTTCTCAAGTGCACATGGATTATTCTCCAGGATAGACCACATGCTGGGTCACAAAACAATTCTCAATAAATTTTAAAAGATTGAAATTGTACAAAGCACTTGCTCTGACCATAATGGAATGAAGCTGGAAACCAATAACAGGTAGAGAATGGAAAATTTACGAATATATGGAAGTTAAACAATACACTCTTAAAACGTCAGTGGGTCAAAGAAGAAATTTCAAGGGAAATAAGTAGCTATCTTGAGACAAATAAAAACAAAAACACAACATATCAAATCTTATGGGCTTCAGTGAAGGCATTGCTGAAAGGGAAATTTATAGGCCTGAATGCTTACATTAAAAATGAAGAAACAGCTAAAAATGAAGGGCTGAACTACACACCTGGAGGAACTAGAAAATGAACACCAATCTAAACACAAAACAAACAGAAGTAGAGAAATAATACAGATTATAGCAAAAATAGATGAAATTGAGAATAAGTAAACAAGAGAGAACATTAACAAAACCAAAAGTTGATTCTTTGAAAAGATCAATGAAATTGACAAACCCTTAGCTAGACTGACAAAAAAAGAGAGAGAAGATGCAAATAAGTAAAATCAGAAATGAGAGAGGAGACATTACTTCTGACCCTACAGAAATAAAAAGGATCATTAGAGGATACTATGAATAACTCTGTGCCAACAAAGTAGACAACCTAGATGAAATGGACAGATTCCTGGAAATACAAACACCTACACTGACTCTAGAAGAAATAGAAGACCTTAATAGGCCAGTTAGAAGTGAAGAGATTGAATCAGTCATCAAAAACCTCCCAACAAAGAAAAGCCCAGGACCAGATGGCTTCACAGGTGAACTCTACCAATAATTCTAAGAAGAATTAATACCAATCCTGCTCAAACTCTTCAATGGTTTTCCTCTTAGAAAGCCGTTTTCCCATCCATCTCTCCCCTGCATGTCCCTTTTAGTCCAGGTTGACAGTAGTTTTGTTCACACAGCACTCTCAAAAAGCTTGTTGGCTTAGCATGCAGGAAGCAGGGGTCCAAGCCATCAGACAGTAAAACTTCCCACAAGTCTTTACTGGACAACTGCATTTTCAATTCTGACTTACAAGTTCCAAGGTTAGTTAATTCCTCATATGGAGTGGTATCATCTGGGGGCTTGATTTCCAGAGGCTTGGAATTTCTGGAACCAGTTTCTGTTTTGTTTTTTTTTTTTGTTCCTAATAGTTCAGTTCTCAGCTTATCTCTCTGTCTAGCATTTTACTATAACCTGCAAGGAGAAGCCAAGCTGCATTCTTCAAGTTTACTTTGGAAAGTTCTTCAGCTAAATGTCCAGGCTAGCCATTTTCAAATTCTGCCTTCCATAAACCATCAGGAGTTAATCTTGCTAAATTCCCTGCAACTTTAAAACACTGATCACCTTTTCTCCAGTTTCCAATAATAGTTACATCATTTATTTCTAAGACCTCATAAAAAGTCTCTTTAGTGTCCATATTCCTACCAAAAGTCTCTTCAAAGCAATCTAGGCCTTTTCTATAGAACATCTCACAATTATTTCCTCCTAGGGCCTTATCAAAGTCTTTTTAGTGTCCATATTCTTACCAACAGTCTCTTCAAAGCAATCTAGGCCCTTTTCATCAAGCATCTCACAATTCCTCCAAATACCCCTTACCCATTTATAAAACCGTTTGAGCATTTTTGTTAATTACATAAGCACAACCCCATTCTCCTTGTACTAAATTCTGTATTAGTCATTCAAAGGGGTGCTGACGCAAGGTACCTGAAATCTGTTGGCTTTTATAAAAGGTATTTATTTGGGGTAGAAGCTTACAGTTACAAGGCCATAAAGAGTAAATTACTGCACTCACCAAAGTCTATTGCCATGTGTTGGAGCAAGATGGCTGCCAGTCTCTGTGAGGGTTCAGCCTTTCTCTTCCTCTTAAGGTCCCGTGGTCCCAGCTTCTTCTGATCTCAGCTGTAAGCTGGTATAAGGCTTGTCTCTCTCCCTGGAGTCTGTTTTGCCTGGGCTCAGCTACAGCTGTAGGCTATCAGGCTTATCTCTCTTCCTGGGGCCTATTCTGTTTCTATTGAGCTGTCTCTATTCCTCTGTGTCCTTCTCCTGTGTATCTACTTCTGTGTGAAAGTCTGTTTTATCCCCACCAAGGGGGTGGGGACTCAACCCTGCATGCCCTAATGACATGGTTGAATCAGAGCCCTGATCTTAACATAATTTAATCAAAGATATCTCAGCTGAATCTAATACAATCAAATGGTATCACACCCAGAGGAACAGACCAGTTTACAAATATAATCAAATATCTGTTTTGTAATTTGTAAATAATATCAAACTTCCACAGCTACTATTAAAAAATGAAACAAAACCAGGGACAACCAGCAAGATGGCAGCAGATTAAGGAGTTCCTTCAGTCAGCTTGTGCTACAGGGCATTTAGTAATCACCCACAGCTATCTAAAGCACCTGTCTGGGGGCTCCAGGAGACCAGAAGAGCATCCTGCAACATCCTTGAAAGAATGGAAGGAGGAAAGTGCACATCTGCAGAGAAGATACGTAAGTAGAGCACTCTACGCCCTGGAGGCCGGTGCCCATCCTCCACTGGTGGCACAAGCCACTTCTGGAACTATTCCATGGCTGGTTGGAAGTTCCATTTCCCAACAATGGGGGGGGTAAGAGATGTTTGGGCACCAACTTCAGCTACTGATTAGTAAATTCAGCAGACTAAGTATAAACTGAAGCACAGCTAAAGCTTGAACCTGTCCAAGTCAGAAAGAGGCGGGTAACCACCATTTTAACTCCACCCCTGGTACAAGGGGAAGCAGGCCTGACTGAAGATCACATCCAGATTGGATTGCAGCTCTAGCATAAGCCCCAGCCCCAGCTCTGGCAAGTAGGAACCTGAGGGGACCTGCGCCAGCCTCTCCGGGAAAATACAGACCATGCTGTGGAGGCTGGTGACCATCCTATGTTGGTGGCACAAGCCACCTCAGGACTATTTTGTGGCTGGAATTGGGAGCTCCATTTCCCAAAAATGGGAGGAAGAGATGGTTGGCCACTGATTTCAGCTACTGATTAGTAAATTTGGCTGGCTAAAGTATAACCCTAAGAACAGCTAAAGTTTGAACCTGTCCAAGTCGGAAAAAGGCCAGTAGCCACTATTTTGACTCCACACCCAAAATGAGGGGAAGCCAGTCTGACTGAAAATCACCGTGATGGTAGGGACTGGCTTCTTTCACCCAGATCAGCCTGCACTCCTGGCCTAAACTTCAACCCCAACTCTAGTAGGGAGGAAGCTGGCAGGCCTTGCACCAGCCTCTCCAGGTAACTGCAGGTACATTCAGCTGGCACAGACTGAATAGTTGGAAGTCTACCAGGGCAACTGTGGTTGTTTTGGACCTGCATAGTATAGGTTGCTGCCCATACCTGCAGCTCCATCCCCGCCCCAGGCAGGGGAGGAAGGGACATGAAGCTTCATCAGTCCCTTTGGTCAACTACAGTCTAGGCCTGCATGACTTGGATTACTACACACAGCTGTAGCTCTGTCTTGACCCCTGGCAAAGGAGAAAGTTGGGAGAAGCTTCATCAGCCCCTGGGGCAATGAGGACAGCTTGAGCCTCCACAGCTTACAGCACCAACTACGTCCTTGGCTCCTACTACACAACCAGGGAAGGAGAAAGGGCAAGAAAGCCCTAAACTAAAGACAGAAACTGCACCTAGAATAAATACTCTAGTAAGCTAGATGCCAAGACACCAACAAAAAATTACAATACACACCAAGAAACAGGAAAATATAGCCCAGTTAAAGGAACAAGATAAGCCTCCAGATGACAAAAGGAATAGAGACAACTAATCATAGATTTTCAAACAAATCTCCTTCATAAATTCAATGAGATGGCTAAAATGATTAAGGACATTAAGAAGACATTGGATGCACACAAAGAAGAATTTGAAAGCATGCATAGAAAAATAGTAGGTCTTATGGGAATGAAAGGTGCAATAAATGAAATAAAAATACACTGGAATCATATAATAGAAGATTTGAGGAGGCAGAAGAAAGGATTGGTGAGCTTGAAGAAATGGCCTCTGAAAGCGAACATACAAAAGAACAGATGAAGAAAAGAATAGAAAAAATTGAACAAGGTCTCAGGGAACTAAGCAATAGCAAGAGACGTGCAAACATACATGTCATGGGTGTCCCAGAAGGAGAAGAGAAGGAAAAAGGGGCAGAAGGAATATTTGAAGAAATAATGGTAGAAAATTTCCCAACTCTATTGAAGGACATAGATATCCATGTCCAAAAAGCACAATGTACTCCCATCCAAATAAATCCATACAGACCAACTCTGAGACACCTACTAATCAGAATGTCAAATGCCAAAGACAAAGAGAGAACTCTGAGAGCAGCAAGAGAAAAGCAATGCATCACATATAAGATATACCCAAAGAGATTAAGTGCCGATTACTCATCAGAAACCATGGAGACAAGAAGTCAGTGGTATGATATATTTAAGATACTGCAAGAGAAAAACTTCCAGCCAAGAATCTATATCTGGCAAGATTGCCTTTCAAAAATGAGGTTGAGTCCAGAATATTCACAGAAAAACAGAAACTGAGAGAGTTTGTAACCAAGAGACCACCTTTGCAGGAAATACAAAAGGGTGTGCTACACCCTGAAAAGAAAAGACAGGAAAAAGAGGCCTGGAAGAGAGTCTAGAAATGAAGATTATATCAATAAAAGTAACTAAAAGTGTCAAAAGAGTAGTGAAAATAAAATATGACAGATAAAACCCAAATATTCAAGAATAAACTTAACCAACGATGTAAAGCACTTGTATGCAGAAAACTGCAACTCATTGTTAAGAGAAATAAATAATAAAAAAAAAGGCTTAAATAATTGGAAGAACATTCCATGCTTACGGATTGGAAGACTAAATATCATTAAGATGTGAATTCTACTCAAATTGATATACAAATTCAATGCAATCCCGATAAAAATTCCACCAGCATTTTTAAAGAAATAGAAAACACAATTATCAAATTTACTTGGAAGTGTAAGGGGTCCTGAATAGCCAGGAACATTTTAAAAAGGAAAAGTGAAGTTGGAGGACTCTCATTTCTGGACTTTAAATCATATTACCTAGCTACAGTGGTAAAAACAGCATTGTACTGTCATAAAGACAGACACATAGACCAGTGGATCTGAATTGATGGTTCAGAAACAGACCCACACATCTATGGTCAAGTAATTTTTGACTAGCCTGTCAAACCCATCCAGCTCGGACAGAATAGTCCTTTCAACAAATGGTGCTGAGAGAACTGGATATCCATAGCCAAGAGAAAGAAAGAGGACCCCTATCTCACACCTTTTACAAAAATTAACTCAAAATGGATCAAAACCTAAATATAACAGCAAAAGCCATAAAGCTTCTAGGAGAAAATGTAGGGAAATATCTGGTAGTAGGTGGTGGATTCTTAAAGGAGATAAGAGGAGGACTGAGATGGACTACTGATATTTAATGTTTGTAGAAGTTTTAATTAACTTTACTGTAAAAGTGTGGAAATGTAGAGTTGATAGTAACACATTATAGGGAGTAACAGCTGGTTTATAAATGGGAATGTTGCTGAAAATGGTAGTCTAGGGATGTAAATGCCAATTGACAGAAAGCTAGAGAATAATCTAGGGACGGAATAACTCAGTAAACCCAGAGGTGGATGAGAATCGTGGTTGATGGTACAGATGCAAGAGTGTCCTTTGTGACCTAAAGCAGATGTACATCACTATTGCAGGGTGTTGGGAATGTGGAGAAACATGGGAAAAATACAACTGGAGTGACCTGTGGACAGTGGTTAACAGTAATAATATAATATTCATGCATCTATGCCAAAGATGTATTGTGCTGATAATGCGGGAGTATGGAGTATGCTATGGACTTGGTAATAAGCTGATATTATCTCATAATCTGTAACAAATGTTCCACCACAGTGTGGTCTGTTGATAGAGGGGTGTTGTATGGGAGTTCTACACATATGATGATTGTTTTATAAGTTTACAACTTTTGTCATAAAAATATATTTTAAAAAAATAATTGGGTTGGGGGAAAAATACACCAAATACAAGATAAGGACTATAGTTAGTAGTAAGATTTTGACAATATTCTTTCATAATTTGTAACAAATGTCTCATAACAATGCAGGTGTAGGTGGTGGGCTGATGTATGGGACCCCTCTATGATGTTATGCATGTTTGCTTTGTAAGCTCACAACTTTTACTACACACTTACTGTTTATGTATGTTCATGTATAAATGATATAAAAATAATAATAATAGGGTGGGTTGGGGGAAATACTTTGATTAGTAGTAATATTTTGAAGATGCTCTTTACTCATTAGTTAAAAATGTTTCACAACAATGCAAGGTATAAATGGTAGGGTGAGGTATGAGAGCCCTGTATGATGTTAGGTATGTTTGTTTTGTAAGTTCATAACTATTACTATACACTTATTGTTTATGTACGTTTATGTATGCGTGATATACTTCAATAAATTAAAAAAAAAGAAAAAACAAAATTACAAGTGTATGAGAGGATGTGGAGAAATAGGAACACTTATTCATTGGTGGTAGGAATGTAAAATGGAATAGCTGCTGTGGAAGACAGTTTGTCCCTTCCTCAAAAAGCTAAATATAGAATTACCATATGACTCCACAATCCTTCTACTTAGTATATACCCAAAAGGAATTAAAAGCAGGGTCTCAAACAGATATTTGCACACCAGTGTTCAAAGTGGCATTATTTAGGATTGCCAAAAGGTGGAAGCAGCCCAAGTGTCCATCAACCAATGAATGGATAAACAAAATGTGGGGTGTGTGTGTGTGTATGAATATTATTCAGACGTAAAAAGGAATGAAGTCATGAAACATGTGACAACATGGATAAACCTTGAAGACATTATACTGTATGAAATATGTTGAGTAAATAAGACCCAAAAGGACAAATATTGTGTGATCTCACTGATATAAAAGAATTTGAATAAGCAACTCATTTTGTTAGAACAGGGGTTCCTAACAAGAGCTCCATGAGCTTGAATTGAAATTAAAAAAAACTTTATTCTTGTGGGGACGTGTTGGTGCAGGTGTGATATATTTATTAAATAATACACAGTATAGTGTGGGCTTAGTAAGTGGTCCATGGTTTTCAACTGACTGGCAAAGCAGTCCGTGGAACAGAAAAGGTTAAATCCCTGAGTTAGACTCCTAGTATAGGTTACTAGGTGCTGGATTGGGGGTAGAGAATGGGAGTTAATGCTTAATTTTTACTGAATTTCTATTTAAGTTGCTCATAAAGTTTTAGAAATGGCTGGTGGTGATGATAGTGCATTATTCTAAGTGTAATTAACAGCACTGAATTATATATGTGATATTTTCGGTCACATATATGTTACTAGAATAAAAATTAAAAGATAAAACATAGGACTATACAACACAAAGAATGAACCCTATTGTAAACGATGGATTATAGCTAATAATGTAAGTATAAAAATGTTCTTTCATGAATTATAACAAATGTACCACACTAATACAAGGTGTTAATAAAAGAGTGATATATGGGGAAAAATACACCTAATGTAAACTATGGGCTATAGTTAATTGTACAGTTTTAATATTCTTTCTTCAGTTGTAACATAGATACCACTCTAATGCAAAGTGTCAACAATAGGGAGTATATGGGAATGTTGTAATTTTTACATGATTTTTTTCTGTAAACCTACAAGTTCTCTAATTGTAAAAAATTAAACAACAAAAAAGAGTGGGTCTAGTAGGAGAGTAGTGGAAGAGGGAGTTTGGGAGGTACGTTAGGACAAAAACCCTTCTATACAACATACACGGTGGTCTTCTATGGATGGAATTATGGGTGACCTTGGTTTTCTTCATAATGTTCTGTAAAATCAACCTATTCTGCAAGGACCATTTATTATTGTCTGATAGTAGAATTTTTAAAAATTGAGATAGGATGATTTTATTTTTAGCCAGCCAAGGGTCACCCTAGCTGCCCCTTAGTTATGAAAATGTAGGGTGCATGGTTACCTATCCTACTCATATTTTGCCATTCTCTGAACCCTGGGGTGAACAAAATTGATCCCTGATGGAATAGCTGGGCAATTTGCTTATGGAGCTAGTTGGGGCTTATGGAAAGGTAGGGAGAAATACTTCATACTCCACCCTGCTCTTTTTTTTTTTTTTTAGGAAGTACCAGGATTGAATTTGGTTGTACTTAACCACTGAGCTATACCAGCTGTACACTCTGAATGTTATTTTTTCTTCTTTTTTTTAGGTACCAGGGGCCAGAGCTTGAACCCAGGACCTCATATGTGGGAAGCCAGCTCTTGACCACTGAGCTACATCAGCTTACCTGAATTGGTTTTTTGCGTCCTTTTTTTTTTTTTTCAGGAGGCACTGAGAACCGAACCTGGGACCTCCCATGTGGGAGGTGGGAGCTCAACCACTTGCGCCACATCCACTCCCTCCATCCTGCTCTTTTAAAGGTTCATTAGGGTAGTCTGGCCAAGGACCATTATCAGAGGAGAGTACTGAGGCTCTAAATAAAATCATCTTTAGGAATGGGAGAACCTAAGTTGGTGTCCTGGGATAAACACAAGGGCCTAGGCATTCTTAATACAGGAAGCACAGCACACAGCAATTCTGGAAGTTCCTTGGGACCCAGACACATTGCCCCTGTGCTGTGTGTATTAGGCATGAGTATGTGAGGGGTATCAAGTGAGTTGTAACTGCAGAGTCCCAGGTCCCACTGTGTCTGGGCAGGACCTGAACCAGCAATGGCATTGCCAGGACATGGGCTGTACAGGACCACCCTCCCACAGGGCCCTGGGAGTCTGTGAGGAAGGCAAACACTAGTGAAGGGTCAAGTTGCCCAGGTCTCCCTAGACCCTTTGGAAACACAACTCACCCTTGTCCCCTTTTGGACTGAGTAAGCTCTGGCATCTTTAGATAATTTAGGGAGAGGCTTCAGCAAGAATATATTAGATATAAATCAGAAAAGGGGGCAATAAATTTTAAAAAAGAATATATTAGACTTCCTGTTGACAGGGCACGTGAGGATTTGAGAAATTAATTATAAAAACAAAAGTTATGACTATAGCAACAAAATGATTTTGATTAGGTCATACAAGATTGATCTCTATTATCCAAATATTCTGCAATATATATGCTTAGCTTTATAATCAGAAAAAGTTATTTTTATAAGCCTGATCCTAAACACCAAATTAACTTTATTTTTATTTATTTATTTTTTTTAAGATTTATTTATTTACTTTGTCCATTCTAACCCCCCCCTTCCCCATTTGCTGTTTTGTGTCCATTCGCTGGGCAATTCTCTGTGTCTGTTTCCTGCCTTCTCTTCTCATCCTCCTCCTGTCTTCACCAGGATTCGATCCTGGAGACCTCCGATGTAGGAGAGAGGTGTTTTGCCACCTGCACCATCTCGGTTCCTGGCTTTCAGAGCTTTCAGAGCATCTCGTCTTGTCTCTCCCCTGCATCTCTCTCCTGTTACATCATCATCTTGCTGCATGGCTCCCGGGGCCTGGCGGGTCACCGGCACACAGAGCCTGGCAGCCCATGCGCCTTCTATATATATATTTTTTATTTTACCGGGAGGTCCCGGGGATCCAACCCAGGTCCCTCCATATGGCAGACGGACGCCCAACCATTTGAGCCACATCCGCTCCCCCCCCCAATTAACTTTAAAACACATCATATGCTCTTTGATACATAATCAATATAAAAGTAGTAACAATACGAATATAAACATTTCTGTACAGTAATCTTATAAAAACATTTGATATAAGAATAATTGTTTGTGACAAAATAATTGGTTGCTACAGAAGTTTCGTTTCCTTGACAAAAAAGACGTTGCTATATTCTCAACATGGACAACCTGGTCAAAGATTCAACATGAGCACGTCAGAGTTGAGGGAGTCACTGTGTGCCCAATTTCACTCAACCAACAAAATAAAGTTGTGTGAAAAGCCCACTGTCATTTAATCTGTTTCATTTGCATAAATATGTAAGCGTCTTGGAAGATACTATTTATTATTCATTTTGAATCTTGCAACACTTATCTAGCTTCTCAAAAGAATTTAAGTTAGTCATATCTTAAGAATTCTTGAGATTTTTGTAGCTGATGCTCACACTTGGCTTCTTGAAATATTAAATAAAATCTGCAAAATAGCATCATTTCTTAATCAACTTGAGGTCTAAATTGAGAGAGATGTTAAAGAAGACCGAATTCATTCACCAGTGTACCTTGGGAAATCCATATACAGTCAGGGATTTGATACTCTGCACTTCCCTGAACCCTCCCTAGACAATTTCCTTCTCTCCAAGATTTCACACCAAGACCACTAATGCTCTTACACTGCCTCTCATTGGTGTGGCTCCCTACCCTCCATGCCAAGTCTTCCTTTGCTCCTTCCTTCCCCCTTTCCTTAATATTTCTGGCTAGAAGTGGGCACCTGGGGTTTTACTCCTGTCTACTGGCCATGCCAAGCCACTTGAAGATGCTGGAGGATATAGTGCATCCTTGTCCCCCAACTTGCTCATTCCCAGGGAAGGGTAGTTCTTGAAGCCTTCTGGAAATTGCAATTCTTCTCTTGTGAAGAACTCCACAGAGCATTTCTGCTTCCTAGAATTCTTGATGTTTTACTTGCCTTGTATGTTCTAAAAAACATTCTATTTATTTTAACAAATCAGTAAAAGTAAGCCACTGGAAAAGATGACTTTGGGAGGAAGACATAGTAACTTCGAGTCCTTAGAGAAGGAAGCATTTAGCAGGATCAAGATTCAGAAATCCATTTTACAAGGTGCATTCATATCCATGATATTCTTTTATTGAAAGCAAATAGTAAATATTCACAGAACATATAGAAACACTTCAAGGCACCAGAAGAGTGGTGGTACCATTGAAATTTGGGCTGGAGGAGTAGGGAGGAAATGAGTTGAGATTTTGGTATAGACAGTTTCAGGCGACATGAAAATAATCAGCTGGAAGAATGAGACCAGGTCTAAATGTATGCGGTGTGCATTTGGAAATTATCTTGATAGAAGAGAAGAGCAAACATTTGTAGGCTATCTATAATATGCTTCTCTCAAAATGCTCAGTAGACAAGGTAGACATGTAAATAACTAATAACAATGCATTGGTGCCTAAATAAAGGTATGTTCAATGTGCTACCTTCAAAATATAGCCAGAATGCAAACATTCTCACCACCTCCATTGCCCCCATCCTCATCCAAGCCACCATCCTCACTCACCTGGATTATTGCAATAGCCTCCTACCTGGTATCCTGGATTTTACCCCTGCTTCCCTCCTCACAGGCTATTCTCAACACAGTAGCTGGAACAACCCTTTTTAAAACCCAAGTCAGAGTATGTCTCTCCTCTGTTGAAATCCCTTAGTAGCTTGCCCTTTTCTAGCCACACTGGCCTCCTTGCTATTCCTCCAACTCTCTAGTGCCATCCTGCCACAGAGCCTTTGCACCTGCTCTTCTCTCTGCGCAGAGCTCTCTTCTTCCTCTGGCTTGCTCATCTCTTTCAAGTCATTGCTCAAAGTTCACCTTACCAATGAAGGGTTGCCCTGACCACCATCCCCACTTTCACTCTCACACTCCTTTTCCTCCTGTCCTACACTTTTTCTTCACAACATTTATCATATATTTAATTACTTATTTTATCTAACTTCCCAACTAGAACATACGCTTTGTGAGCACAAAAATTTGTTTTTGGGGGAGCAGATGTAACTCAGTGGTTGAATGCCTGCTTCCCATACACGAGGTCCCGGGTTCAATCCCTGGTACTTCCTTTTTAAAAAATTTTTTTTTCTGTTTACTTCATTGCTGTTTCTCCAGGGCCTAGAGTAGTTCCTGGCATAAAATAGGTACTTAATAAGTATTTATTGAATGAATAAATGAATGCAGTTGGGTACAAAGTAAATATGATTGATTTTACAGTTTGAGAGTTGATGGGTACTGAGGGAGGTTTTAGAAAAGACTTCAGAGTAGACATGATGTTAGGGAGCGACTTATGCCCCCTCTACACCTCGTGCTTTTGTGGGGGGTGGACCTCCACCAAAGTAACACTTCTCCATCTTGCTCCTTACCTGTTTGGTAAGTTTGGCAAAAGTTGCTTCTACCTCTTTACTCTTTGGGTGTCAGACTGCTTGCAGGAGTGAGCCGTGCTCCTGCTCCTTATCTCCTTAAGTATTACAAGAGCAGATGGCTGGGGGTGAGCCTTGCCTCCTAGTGAATGGGTAAGCTTAATTCTGGGGTGAAGTGTCAGCAGAGCCACTGTTAATGTAGATCTAAAGCATGTCCTGCAATCTTGACTTTAGCAGCAACAGACCTAATTCCAACGTCTGCCTCTCAAATAGTATAAGGCTTAGGTGGACAAGGTTTTATTGACCCCTCTCAGAAGAGTGCCAACAGTGATATCTGAGCTGAGATTTGTTGGGTTGGTCAGAGTTTGATAGCAGGAGGACGCATCTCAGGCAAAGGACAGCCCAAGGGTAAATGCACTGATAAAAGAGCAAGCTGGTGGTCAAGATTGCTTGGGGTGCATAGAGGGAAGAGACAGGAGATGAGGCCAAATGTCAAACTAAATATCAGGAATGACAATGTCTAAATTTCAGGGGAGCAGGGTGGTTTAAAAAAAAAAAAAAAAGTGGTGAGAAATGTAAGAGGTATGCCCAGCATTGTGTAAACCACGGAGACCACTGCTTTTGTATATACTGTTCCTTGGAACATTTCCCCTTTTCCTCTGGTTAATTGCCTCTCTTGCTTTAGCCTAGGTAGTCATTTCCTCTGGGAGGCTTCCCTAACTCCCTAAGACCAGATCAGATGCTCCAGATGCTCCTGTAGAACCTGGTACTTACCTTTTCATGGCATTTACTATGCTATTGAAACTGCCTCTCTACTTGTCTGATGTCTCCACTGGATTGAGAACTCCTAGAAAGCAGGGGCTGTGTCTTACTGGCTTTTGAAACCCCAGCAGTTGACCTGGTACATGGCACATAGCTCCCCGATATTTGATAAATTACTGATTTTTGAGGATGGAGATAGTTAGCAGGGTCAGGTACAGCTAGGACCAAAAACGGCCTTCTCCTATTTGGATATGTCATATGATTTCTTCTAGATTTTTAGCTGTAGTTCAGATTTTTGAGGTTTGGGATAATTGAGCTTGATAATAAAGTTACGATTGTTTCTTTGTTGTCAGAAAACTTGTGTTGCCATGTCTTAGGAAAAATTTTTCGCTGCATGTGACATATGAACTTCAGCCCAGGGGTGACAGGCAACTCAGCCTCAGGAGGAACTAGGAAGCCTCAGGGAAGGAAGCATGCTCTCTCTATTTCTCATCTCTGCTTTTCTCTCTGTCATTTTAGTTTCTTTCTCTCTCTCTGCAGATCTGTTTCTACTGCCTTAGAGCCCATGCACCCCAAAACTGCTGCTGCACAACTCAGCAACGCACATCTCTATTTGAGAAAGCAGGACAGACCGAGAGGACCATTTCTTTCTCAATTCCAAACTACCCGGAGAGAGACTCTGACCCTCCCAGTTTAGGCCAGGGGTCTGCTCTTTTATCAATATTTTGTGTGATAACAGAGACTGGAGGAGTAGACATTACTGAACTGATTTTATATTTCCTGAGGGAAAAATGTGCATCGTTGGGTCGGTACTGCTAAATTAAAACATGTCTACTGTTGGCTTCTGTATGCTCAGAAGTCGAAAGCCTGAAGGAACAGTAACAGGGGGGCCTCCCCCATTGGGGCCCATCCCTCCTAGCATCAGGAACACTTCTTGCCTTCGGCTTTATCAGGAGACTGAACATGCCCAGGATAATGCAGCAGACCGCCTGTGCACGTCCCAGTGCCTTCTCCAAAACCTTCCGGAAGATGGGGTGTCAAGAGTCTAAACCAGAGTAAATAATCTGTAGGAATTCAGTGGTATCCAAGGAGCCAGGCCCGACTCACTCATGTCCAAAACGCTGTGATTCCATGACTTTCATGATACCAGGAACACAAGGTGGCATGACAGACCCAGAGGCGATTCTGAAGCTGCCCAGGAAGCAGCAGCTGGAGCTCCGCTGGGTCCCGAGGCGGCGGGGGCGGCAGCGCCCAGTGCCAGGGCGGCTATGGGCAGTGTTTCACTTTGCTTATTAGGTTGGCACACGGATTGAAAAATGTACGTCTGGGTCTATTTCTGGCTTTTAAATGTGTGAAGGAAACACATAACTTTATTATTTTATTTTTGTAAAGTTAAAGACAGAGACAGATGCCCCTAAAGTATATGCATTTCATGTAAGAAGCTCCTATTCTTTGCTGGTAGCATCTCTGGAAGCAAATAACAAAGACAAATAGGTCATCTTCTCCATGTTTTCTGGAGGAATAATGGCAACAATATGAATAAAGCCAGCACTGGTAACTAATGAAGTTGAAGGGAATAAAACTAAGGAATATGTTGAAATTTTAAAAAAAGAACTTTAAAAGGAAAAACAATGAAGTAAGTGTTGATGTAACATGAGTGTGTTATTATTTGTTAAATGCCCAGAATACTGCAGCTGTAAATAACCTTTTAAAATTTAGTCAAGAAATATGTGAACATTTATAGAAATTCCCTCACCAGAGGTGTCTGGGATTTCCAAAAGCTTAATATCTTTTTGTGAGTGGTTAGTCAGAATAAATTAGGAATGAAAGGAATCTGGAAAAATAAAAACGTATCATCAATATAACAAACATATTCCTGGAAAGGATTGTTATTATAAATTTAACTTCAGTGGTAGTGCCACACAATCAAGGAAAATCTTAGAAAACAAAATACTGGAGACATTTGTTCATTCAAAAAAAATTTTTTCGAGCCCATGCTATGTGCCAGGCACTGTGTTAAGCATTGGGACTATACTAGTAAACAAGATGGATGCTGTCCCTAAACTCATGTCCCTACCGGAGCTCTGAGTTGAGCAGTGCAGACACCATAATCACAAAATCAAATAGCTAGGGAAGCGGCTGTGGCTCAATCAGTAGGGCTCCCGTTTACCATATGGGAGGTCCCGGGTTCGGTTACCGGGGCCTCCTGGTGAAGGCAAGCCCGCCCGCACGGTGTGGTTAGCTGACCCAGCGAGCACAAGCAGCAAGGGGGGGATAAATGAATAAATAAATAAAATCTTTAAAAAAAAAAAAAAAATCAAATAGCTAGATGGTCCTAAGAGCTCACTTTATTTTCCAAATGAGGAAACTGAGGCCCCAAAAATGTGGTATAAGCGAAAATGACTGTATTCTTGGCTTCTCTTCTTCTTCTTCTTTTTTTTTTCCTCTCTAAAATGGTGTCTTAACAAGGGGTCTGTGAGTTTGAATTGAAATTCAAAAAATCTTTATTCTTGTGGGGACATGGTGGTGCGGGTGTGATATATTTATTAAATAGTACATAATATAGCGTGAACTTAGTAAGGGGTCCGTGATTTTTACCTGACTTGCAAGGGGGTCCGTGGAACAAAAAAGGTTAAGAACCCCTGCTTGAAAGAAGTAGTAAGCATTTCTTGTCTTACAGGTCCTTTTAGAATTCTCAAATTGTATGACATTTAGCAAATCTAGATATTAATCCATTTCAAAATACTTTTACTGGCTCTCCAGTATTTCTGTGCTTTTCTGGAAATGAAACAGGAAATCAAATTTTAAAAAGGTCCAATTTTCAATATCTAATCCAGTTTTTTTCCAAGGAAGTGTTAGCCATGTGATTCCCATTACCGTCAAAAACAGTCATATTGTGTGATACTGACCATCTGTTTACTTTAGGGTATTGCAGATATACTTGGAAGATCCAGAATAATGGGAATTCATCATCACTGTCAGTTAGAGAAATTATCGGTCCAAGAAGATGCCACTTAGGTCAAATGTGGATGAGACATAATTAGATGGACCATCAGGGTTTCACACCTACCTGTGCCCTAGACTGTCTGTGTGATAGCTGTGCCTCGCTTAGCTTGTTCGACCTCCAGTTGTACTGCACTGTTGGCACAATGCCTGCCACCCACAAGGGTGTTATGACAATTGCTGAAGTAAATGCTATAAAGGATTCTGAGCAATTCCAAAGGAGGGTGCTGCATAACTACCCAAATCATTACACACCCACCGGTACAGCATTTTTTTTTTTTTTTTTTTTTTTGGTACACTTAATATGGTAATATAAAAGGGCATTCCTCAGGGTACATTTAAATGTCTGCGTGTGTCTCATTCCATTCGTTATTCATTTTAACTTTTAAATTGATTATTATTTTCAGGCACTAAAAAGAACCTATCATCAATTTAATAATTATACATCATCATGTTTGTAAAACAGAAGTATTTGGGTCTCTGGAGGCCCCGTATCTGTTCATCTATATCTAACAGATATACTAAATGTAGTAGTTACTAAATGTGGTAATGATTTCCTATCAGAACCTGGATCATTTGGACATGGAATCAGATATGTTAGAAACACAGGTTTGGGAATCTCTTTGGCTGGGTGAGGATTGAAGTCTCAAAATTTTTAAAAAAGGAAGGAAAAAAAACCACAATTGAATACAAGCTAATAGATGCAAATAGTTAACAGTAGTGAAGCATCATAGATGCTTCATAGATTAGTTTCTATATAGCTCTCTTTAAGTCCCCTCCCCTTCCCTTCCTTCCTAAATAACAGCTTTATTGAGATGTTTTTGACATCTCAATAACATACCAAAAAATGACATACCAAAAAATTCAGTCTTTTAAAGTGTGTTAATTCACTGTTTTTAGTATGTTCATAGAGATGTGCAGCCATCAACACTATTTTATTCCAGAACCACCAAAAGAAACTCCATATCCATTAGCAGTCATTCCCCATTCCCCCTGCCCCTCAGCTCCTGGGAACCATGAACCTACTTTCTATCTCTATAGATTTTCCTATTCTGGCCATTTTATATAAATGGAATCATACATTTGGCCTATTGTGTCTGGCTTCTTACACTCAGCATACTGCTATCAAGGTTCCTCCATCTTCATTCCTTTTTATGGCATTATAATATCCCATTGTATGGATACATCACATTTTGTTTATCCATTCATCAGTTGATTGGAATTTGGGTTGTTCCTACATTTTAGCTACTATGAATGTTTCCACATTTTTGTGAATATGAAAATTAGTGTATGTTTTTATTTGGGCATATGTTTTCAATTCTCTTGGGTATATACCACAGTCTAGAATTGCTAGGTCATATGATTATTCTATGTTTAACTATTGAGGCACTGCTAAGCTATTTTCCAAAGTGACTTCATCATTTACATTCCCATCAACAATAAATGAAAGTTCTAATCTCTCCATATTCTCAACAACACTTACCGTTGTCCATCATTTTGATGATTGCCATCCCAGTGTGTGTGAAGTAGTATCTTGTTATGGTTTTGATTTGCATTTCCTCTAACAGCTAGTAATGTTGTGCATCTTTTCATATGATTACTGGCTATTTGTATATTTTCTTTGAAGAAATGTCTAATCAAATCTTTTACCCACTTTTAAAATTAAATTATCTGTCTTTTTATTGTTGTTATAAGAATTCTTTATATATCCTGGATATGTCCCTTATCAGATATATGACTTACAAATATTTTCTCCTATTTTGTGGGCTGTATTTTCACTTTCTTGATAATGTCTTTTGAAGTGCTAAGGATTTTAATTTTGATAATATCTAAATTGTTTATTTTTCTTTTGTTGCTTAAGCTTTTGATGTCATAAGTAAGAAACCATTGCACAATCCAGAGTCACAAAGATTTACTCGTATGTTTTCTTCTAAAAGTTGTTTAGTTTTAGCCCTTACATTTATGTTTTTTATCTATTTTAATTATTGTATATGATGTGAGGTAGGAATCTTACTTTATTCTTTTGCACATGGATAACCAGTTGTCCCAGTAACATTTGTTTAAACAAAAAACAGTTCCTTCTTTTTGGATTGTCTTGGGTCTCTTGTAGAAAATCAATGGACAATAAATGTGAGGGTTTATTTCTGGACAATTCCATTCCATTGATCTGTATGTCTGTCTTATGCAAGTACCACACTATCTTGAGTACTGTAGCTTTGAGGTAAGTTCTGAAATTTGGAAGAGTGAGTCACATTCCACAACAAAAACAAAAGCCAGCTGGAATTTTGATAAGTATTGTGCTGAATCTGTAGATCAATTTGGGAAGTATTGCCTTTTTAAAAATAGTAAGTTTCCCAATCCATGAACATGGGATGCCTTTCCATTTATTTACATCTTATTTAATTTCCTTTGATGATGTTTCATAGTTTTCAGTGTACAAATCTCTTTTAAAAATATTCCTATTTTTATTCTTTTTTATTCCATTGTAAATGAAATTGTTTTCTTAATTTCATTTTCAGTGTATAGAAATACATTGGTATTTGTATGTTGATCTTGTATCCTACAACCTTCCTGAACTCATTTATTAGTTCTCATATTCCCCTCTCCCTTCCCCCAGTATATTTTATGTACTTTTTACTTGAAGTTCTGGATATCTTTTATTTCTTTGTCTTGCCTAATTGTTCTAGCTAAAACCTCCAGTATGATATTGAGTAGAAGTGGCAAGAGTGGATATCCTTGTCTTATTCCTGATTTTAGGAGGGAAGCATCCAGTCTTTCACTATTAAGTATAATAATAATTATGGGGTTTTGGTAAATGACTTTTATCAGGTTGAGGAGGTTCCTTATATAACTCTCTTTAAATGCTATTGATGGGGCAGGGCTGAATTGTTAAAACTCATGAGAACTTAGTTCTTTGGGACTTCATGTTCTTTTCAATATTTGTAATAAGGTGTGGAAACAATGCCCACCAGAGACAGGTTCTCAATATTTTTTTTTTTTTTCTAGAAAAGTCTAGATATTGCAGGAGGAATGTTTCTATCTCTCTCTTTCTTTTTCACCCTGCATTTCTCCCTTATCTCCCTTCATGTTTGAGCAAACAACTGCTTTTGTAGGTAAATTCATTAGCTTCTTTCCATCCTGTCTTTATGCTTGTGCAGTACATTTGTGCATGCATTTTGATAGCATATATGCTATGAATGCTATGTAAAATAAGCTGCAGGAAGTGAGCAAAGAAGTCAACTCCAGAAAACCATCTCAACAAGTTTTTTAAAAAGGCATCATCAGACCCAACTGAGAGTTTAGTTACCAGGTGATCTGGCAAATTAAGACTTGGTCTGCATTCTGGAAAAAGAATTCTGATTTGATGATGTTGATGATTATGATGCATCATCAATTTACAGTATAAGACCTGTGAGGTGTTAACTAAACAGCATCTTTAAGAAATTGAGGCCCAAGAGCCAGTACAGGACTGGCCATCAGGTAAAAACAATCCCAGCCGAGAAAGACACAGTATGGCAGAATTAATTGGATGGCCCTGATGACTGTTCTCCAACTTCCTTGCCTATTAGCTTGCTATATTCCTTAATGGCTAGTTCTCAGCAACCATTTGCAACCTCAACTTTTAGTACTTTGTCTTTAGCTTTATGTGATGCCAGGGACTAATAAATCTGCCCTTGACTGCCCCATGACTCTCTCCTTTAGATGGTACAAATAGAAGCACCATGTGTCTCCTGTTTTCTTGAACTGATCTTGCACATATCCAAGATTTGACTCTGCTCAGCCTTACATCCTTTGTGTATGACAATTACAATCTGAAAGCAAGCCATAACATTTTTAAAAAAGCTTTAAAATCCATCCCATGTGGTTCCAGAACCAGATAACAAATTGCTAAGAGTCTTAATAACAAGCTCAGTTCTACTCTTTGAATTGAGAACTAGTTTTTTTTTACTTTTGAGGGAAAAGAGTACTCTTTGCTTATTTCCATTTCACCAACTCCCAACAATTTATGCAGGAATTGTAGGGATAAAGGAACTTGAAAAGAGGAAAGAATTTTCCTCCACTTTCAAATAAAACTATACCCCAATCATAGAGTAAGTCAGAAGTCAGATAATTGGGAATGATTTCCTTTGTCCAAAGATGACATCATTTGTTCCTACCTAACAACTTCTACTTGGTGTAATGGAGGTGAGGAAGGGACGAGGGAGGAAGTAGGTTTTGGAATACATGAACAGTCACAACAATAATGTACCTTGTTTTGAGTCTTGGTTGGGGGAGTTGGGTGTTTCTCGTAAAGTGCCATTAGTCTTTATGAGAGATATATTTGTAGTGCTCTGTGCCAGTCTAGAGAGCCCATGAAATGCTAGAAACTAAGTATAAGAACTAAGGAAATACCAAGAACACCTGTCAAAAGGTGAAGAACTGATAGACAAAGGGAGCTGACTTGATTTGTAACTTGGAATATACTAAGCAAACAGTGAGGCAAAAAGTTGAAAGGTAGGGTGATTTTGCTAAGGTCTTGATGAGATATCACACTGAAAAGTTGTGAATTAGAGAACCTACTCAGATCTTTGGCTTCTGAGCTACCTTTATGGTGAGACAGCCTATCCTCAGAGGTCTTTCATGTGGCACCCCCTAAAGATCCTAGCAGAAGGATTTTTCCATTTAGTTACTTGTTAATAGAATTCAAGTTCTGATTTTCAGGCAGTTTAAAGGGCAGTACCAAATGTCATCATACAAACCCGAGAAGTAGAAACAATTGAGGAAATGACCATGAAACTCTAAAAACCCTTTGCAAGGTTGAATCACAAAAATGTAGATTAAATACTGAATAGCGATAATCATGATGATGAGGATAAGGAAGACTGCACTACAACAAAGAAATCATTCGATTCCCACACAGCTGTCCTAAGAGAAATGATGCTCTAGCCTAAAGAAAATACCAAAACTTGTATTTATGAAAATGAATAACCTTGTTCTTTCCCAGATAATTTGCATTTGTGGGTTTATTCTGAGTACATTTCCCCAGAAAAATGGTATGTTCTTTTAGTCTGGGCATATGGAGATGATCAAGGGGGTCAGAGCAAAAATGGAAGTGATACTCAGAAACTAAATAGGGGTCAAATGAAATTTTGTGCAGGTGGAATGTTTCTTTAATCTAGTGACTATTCCTAATCTCTCTGATAAGGGTAATTTTATTTTGGGTGGGGATGGGTAGAATGGGGTTGGGGGGGGGCTCTAAAACATACTAGAAAGGGACCAGAAAAACATAAAATCCATCTTTTGTTCCCCCATTTGGATTTTTCTAAACCATTTCCAAATAGATAAGACTTTCTCAGGAATTCTTCTCAGAGCAAAAGATGACAGCCTCCAAAGAGAGCTGACTTCAGAGAACATAAAGGCCCTGGGAAGACCTGAGGTAGCAGACAGTTAATTAAAATGGAACTGGAGTGGATTACCCAGAGCTGGGAAATGAAATGTTCATAAACCCAATGATTAGAATATTCTAAAATTATTTTAAGGGGAAAAAATAACAAAACACAGAGTTTACTGATTATTAAGGAGAAATTTTTATGAGAAACAAGTCAGAATTTTAGGATTAGGAACTTGGCATATGATTCTGAATCTGTGGGAAGGGGTGGGAGGGGAGGATCCAAAAGTACCATTTACTTTTCTTCAAAAGAGGGTGTGTTCTAATGAAAGATGTTTATGTGGGAGGTTGTGGGAGGTGTGGGAGGTGGGGAACATGGGAATCCCTGTAATTTTTGTGTAACATTTATGTAATCTAAGCATCTTATAAAACATTAAAAAAAGGGGGGGAGGGTGTTGCAGTGAGAATTCCCTCTGATGTTTTAGGTTCCATCAATTTATGAAGTTCAGTATTTGTATATAAGAGCTTACTGTTCTAATCAGATAAAATTTGAGGTGGAATTAAGTTTTAACACATTTTATTATATACCTAATTATTGTGCTGCTTAATAATAAGATATAAATATTAACTCTGCATTACTTTTTCTTCTTATTTTGTCATTTCTTCAACATCTAAAATTAAGGTCAATGTATATTATGTCCCTAATGCCAGATATCATTTAATCATCATCCTTTTTCTTCTTTTCTTTTCTTTTCTTTCTCATTACATGATGGTGTACATGCATGTTTATATGATTCAGTGTCTGCCCTTCAGTCCCTGGAGCCTCAGACTGTGGCTCTCTGTGACTGAGTATTTTATCCCAGCATCCTTCTGCTATCCCCTCACACTGTCCACCTATACAAGAGGATTTGGGTAGTTGCTTTCTGCTCCATCCCTGTTCATTGTATGTTGGGTAATGAAAGAGGTGGCATGATATTAAACTGCAATCTTCAACAGGAAAGGGAAAGCTTAATGTTACTATGTTGTTGGTGAGGAAGAAAGATATTGGGAATGGCAAAATGGAGGGTGAAGAAGGGAAGGGAGGGAGTGAGCATGGTGAGGATAGGCTGGGGATTCCTCAGGATCTTAGGTTCTGCTCTAAATTGTAGTAAAGTGCCAGTTGCACCCCAGCACCAGGAGACCTCACAAAAGGAGGCCTCTTTGGAACTGTAGAGGATGATATGATGTGTCACCCAGACCCCCCTTTAGAAATAAAGGACTTATTTTCCCAGATGCTGGGAGTGCTGTGGTCAGAGAACCCACAGCTATCAGCCCTCTTTGGAATTGCCTGGGCTGGAGAGAGTTCACCCACAGTCACACTCCCTTCTTGGGACAACTGTTTCCAGTGATTTGTCAAAGATAAAAGTCAACAGGGCATATCTCTGAAGGTCCATCTCAACCTCAGAGCTTCCTGTAGGGTCACTTGAGGATTTCTTTGGGATTTCATCACAGCCCAACTTTTTCTTCTATCCAGACTTCCCTTCCCTTCTGCATGTGGCCAGGCCAAGAGCCACTGCTAATACACTCCTGTACACTAGTCTTCATCTCAGAGTCTGCTCCCTGGGAGCCCCACCTGTGGCAGGGACTGAATGAACATCTATGAATGTGCATCTATAAAATCAGGGGTATGACCACATGTGCTTTAGGTTTCATCCCCCTTCTAAAACCCAGGTTAAATTGAATTACCCTTGCAGCCAAATTTGGGTTGGTATGGTTTCAGGTACTAGTTACAGTGGCTCTCAATCTTGGCTGCATAATAGAATCACTTTGGGAGCTTTAAAAAAAAAAATGATGCTTTGGTTCAACCACAGCGATTGATATAATTGTTGGGGACCCTAGACCTGTATTTTTAAAGCCCCGGGTGATTCCAATTTGCAAACCTGGTTGAGAATCACAGTCTAGAAGAATCCCAGCCCACATCTTCCCCACCCACTTGCCATTGCCCTGAGGATTTGGCCACCCACTTAACTTTCTAGCCTCATTTTCCAACTCCCCATCTCCTACACACACCAAAGATATGGCGGAACTAGGAGACATGTCATTTACCTTTCCTATCAAACTCTGTCTGACTTCTATCCCTTTTCTCATTTCCTCTGATAAGACTGTCCTTGCATGACTGATTTCAACCTTCATGGACTCCTCCTCTAGGAAACTTTCTCTCAGCACTCCTCACTGGGCTGTGCTGGATGCCTCTCCTCTGAACTCTGGAAGCACCTCATGTATAAGCACCTTCTCACAGAAGCCAGGTATCACAGTCCCCGGCACAGGATCGAGTCTTTCTCTCTGCATTCCCAGTATAAGGTGTGAAGAAAGGAACCAAGAAGTTGTCATTAAATATTAGTTGAACAAATATAGATTTCTTTAATAGGAGATAATTCATTCTATATTTAAATAACAATTTTGAAGTAATGCAATGGGAAGAAAATTAGCATATTGGTACAAATAAGACAGGTTTTTAAAAAAGAAACAGTTATTGAGCCATTATTATGTTCCTGCAACTGTGCTAATGCTTTACTTAGAGTTTCTTATTGAATCCCCATGGTGAACCTAGGAGGCAGGTATTATCATTCCCGTGTTATACAAGAGGAAACAATTTCAGACAGATTAAGAACATGCCCAGGGTCACAGCTAGCAGAGCTGGGACTTTCACTTGGGATAGAAGTAATGATTCCAGATCCTTCCTGGTTTGGGGAAGGGGACAGAGTAAAAAGGTAGGAGGTCATTGGGAATCTAAAAGGAGTCCGGCTGTTACTGGTAGGGAAAAGAAATCAGTCTTCCCTATTTGCCTCAGGCGTCAGCTTAAATGCACGTAGGTATTTGAATCAGGAGCACAAACTGGCAGGTGGGAAATGTGAAGTCTCAGATGCAAATCAATTCATTTCAACCCAACAGTATTTATTGAGGATCTATCATGTGCCAGGAACAGTGCAAGACGTGAGAGTTGCAAACACAGACAACACTAGGTCCTTGCCCATCTTGCCCACAAGGAGTTCTCACTCTAGTGGGGGCGGGAGGTGCACAATTGCCAGATACTCCGAGTACAAGGATATATGTTCTTTTAATCAATGTATGTATCAAAAGCTGTGGAAGCACAGAGGGGTAAGGTTTTCAGGGACATCGGGGAGGGTTTTACAATAGAGCTGACATTTGAAATTGGCCTTGGTGCATGAATAGGAGATATAGAAGTGTAGACTCTGCAGGTGTAAAAAGGTGTAAACACATAGACTCAAAGGATATGGTCGATTGGGAAATGATGTTGGAGTCACCAGTCAGGGAGACAGGATCAGGACCAGGAATAGTGGGGTGAGGAAATGTGACCTTACCCTGTGAGTTTATAAGCAAGAGGGTGACAATTAGTCTGTATTTCAGGAGAAAAAAGTATTCTGATGGCAACATGGGAGTTTGCATGAGAGGAGAGTTGACTCTTAAAATCATCTATGTGAAAGTCTGGGTGTAAATTTGTACTATATACAGAGTGAGAAAAAGAATTCATAGGGCTTGGTGACTGGTTGAAAAGGGAAAAGTTAAGGGTCCCAGGTTTCTAGTTTAAGTAACTAGGTGACTTGATTGAATAAAAGACTAGGAATATAGTAACCATTTTATAAGGGTTTTGATCATGTGGAAAGTGAAGTGCCCAAAGGGACCTTCAGGTGAAGACAGAAATAATACAGGAGGAATGAGGATGTCAGGTAGGGAAGCCACAGAATGAAAATACTATCCTAGCCTTTCTGACTCTCACATTTAAAGTGGAAACAGTACTACCTGTCTCATAGGGTGATATTCAGATGGCCAATAATATATACAAACTCCTGAGTTGGCACATTGTAGTTTTTGTTGTTGAGGAAGATGGGTGGGTTAAAGTTAGGTGAGGGGACTGACCTGTATTCAAAAGAAAACAGAGATGCTGCAGGGGATGGGAGGGAGTAGATAACTACTTGCCTAACATGCCTGGGGTAAGGCAAAGTGGACTTCCTATCTCTAGAGAAATGGATCTCAGACTCTGTAGCTCTTTAGGTCTCAGAAGTAGGTATTTGGAGTGGGAGAAAGACCATGACATCTTTTGCATTTATTCACCTCTAGTCACCCTCAAAGGACAAAGGTAACTGTACTATTAAGGTTAATCTTCAGTATAACCTTGTCTGTGTCCCCTTCCTACCACTTCCCAGGAAGGAAGAAAGGGAAGAAGGGAGAGAAGGAGGGTGTCACCTAGAGATGGACAGAAGGAGCATCCCCATCTGCTTATTCATATCTGGCTTTCCTTTCAGGGACCACACATTCTATAATAGATAAAAAGTCAAATGAAATGAATCAATGCCAACTTATACTCAATTGTTATTAATTTACAAGCAAAAAGATTTCAAAGAGATCATTTCTTATTTTTATAAAAAGAAGGAATGAAAATGGTAGGGGAAACTTGAGCATTGAAAAGGGCAGGATGGTGGGAAGGGTTGCTCCTGGAGGCTCTGAAAAGGTGAAGAGTAGAGACACAGAAGACACACTTCAGATTTTGCCTAGAGTTGGTTTCCATTTTCAGCATTTGACAGACATTAGCTGAATGTAAGATTTTGCTACAATGGCTGCTGTGCATCTAGAAATTCGTAAAGCTGTTGTTATAGTGTGGTAGACTTTCGTTCTAAAGGAGCTTTGTTCACCGAGAGTTTAACGGAACTGTCACAGCACTGCCTTCCCAAAGACCCAGGTTCCCCAGACATCAGTGATCAGTGCAATTCAGCACATACCAACACACTGCACACTAGACACCATACCAGGGAAGTAAGAGGAATAAAAGGCAGTCTCTGTCCTCAAGGAGCTTCCAGGTTGGAGAGTAGGGTTCGGGATGGGGGTGGAGGTAGCATAGGACGGTGGGAGAGGCAGATGGACAATGGCCACATAAACAAGTGCATTTATTAATTCCCCAACCTGACTGGGGACTTAACCCATTTGCAACCATTATGTAATTGCTGGATCGAATCCAGCTAAATTATTCAAAATTCTCCAACTCCAAATGCCATTTCCATTTAATTTTAAATAACAAGCATCCCTGAGAGGGATGATTTTCAGAATGATGACTAAGGGAAAATATTTTTTCCGGCAGGGTTTTTGCACAGGAACAAAAATTCATTGCTTCCATCCCCACACCCCACACCCTACATTCCACAGCCCTTGGTGTAAAAATATTTGTATTTAAATAATTTTAAATGTCATGCATATATCATTGAAACGAATTCTATACTCAGAGGAATAAAAATTTCTCTTTTAATCAATGAGAAAAAACTAAATTTTCCTCAAAGGAAAATTTCATGAGGTTCAGAGGTAGTTTAAATCCAACTATGTGACGTAAGCCCACTGGTTACATGTGGTCTCTAGAGACCACAGATCTCCCCTATCCCTTGCCTCTGGTTGGTAGGATCCTTCAAATGAACAGCTCTGATATTCCTGGCTCTAGAGGCAGGAGCATAGAGGACACCCCAGGAAGAGCCATCATTCCTCCCAGTCTCTCCTTTTTCTCTTCTCTCTTTAAGTACCCAAAGACAAGACTGGTTTTAAACAAAGTGTTTTCTTTTCCTTCAAAAACTATGCTCCTTTACCCTTACGTCTGGTTGATGGGATCCTTCTACTGAATGGCCCTTCATTTTGCCTGCCCAGCATACTTACTACTATCACAGAACAGCCCCTCTCCCAGTCCTCCACCCCAGCCAGGGAATTGTATTCCTTTGGCACAGTGATTGGTTCAGGATGGGTATGTACTGGAAGGGGGTCCGTCAAAACCTTCTCCAAGGAAGAAGCAGGATAAAGAAATGGGGAGGGGTAGATTCCTGATGACTTTCAGGCACTCCTTGGAGTTCACTCTACCAAAAGTCAGATTTTCACCCTAGAACTACCCAGGGTTTTGCTGGTTTGTGTCAGTTTACGTTGTGTTTCTGTCACCCATAGCTAAAGGAGTCTTGAACAACCCTGGGTGTAAGTGGATGGAATCCTGACAGGCTAATAAATGAAAGATTCTTCCAGAATTCTGCCTTATTACTTACTTTGTAACAAGCTACTTAAGAATAGAGATTGTGTTTTCTTTCTCTTCCCATCGCTTATAATTCCTAGTACATAGTTTGATAAATGTTGGTTGGACTGAATTGTAGATGGAGGAGGCTTGGCATGTTCGGGTCCTGCTATTGCCCTGTTATCTGGAGATACAGATCCTTTGAAATTTTCAAGAGGCTTAGAGCACCCACAGGTTTTTGTCATTTAGTTAAGTACCATAGCAAGTAGGCTGGCAATTATTACTTTCATGAAATTGCTTAGAAATTGTTGCAACATATTTTTGATTGTGTCTTTATATGTATATGGCTATTATCAGTACAAACAGATTTCATTCTAGATTCTCTGATTGAACTTAGCCCCATCAAACCATCACCCTCCCAGGAGATTCCAGTCAAGACCAGGACAGATCTTTCATCACTACATTGTTTATGCTTCCTCACCTCATTCCTAAGCAGCCTTCACAGGAAGGCACCAGGGCAGTGTGAGTGACAGGAGGCAGGAATGCTGGCAGCTAGAGAGAGGAAGCCCATTTCTAAGACTTTGACCACTTGTTGGTTACGTGGTTGCTGCTACACATTTCTATTCCTATGCCCAGCAAAATATTTATATTCTGGCAGCATCAGCCTCGTCCCTACAAAAATACTGATAACCCTCCCCTTGTACTTTCCCCTTGCCAGCCCCCTTTCCTCCCTCAGTATCTTCTACTTGGTCTTTAACCCATTTTTCCCCCCACCCCGCACTTGAAAAGCGTAATAAGAAATAAGAATGAGAAATAACAGAAAAAGAAATGACTGAGAAAAGAGCAAGAGAAAAATTTAAAAATAATAACACTGTTGATTAAAGATGGCAAATGTATTCTTTTCTGTGACATAGAGACCTGAGGTTAGAAACCTTTGAAAAGTAATTTTCTAAGGTCTAGCTGCTTTGTGCCACTCAGACCAGAGGTGTAGGTGATGAAACACATAGGAGCAGCCAGCAGTCTGCTGCAAACTCTCCTTCTTTGTGCCCGGAGAGGTTGTCAGATTTTCTTGCTGAGACAGTTCTCCCAGGTGATTGGGGATAGGAAACGTAATTGGGATGTGGGAGAGCTACAAGGAGGACAGCCTGCCTAAGGAAACTGAAAATGGGCCCACGTGCCATCTTTGTCATGCTTGTTATAGGTCCCAGACACCTACTCTTTGGAAAGCATCCAGTGTAGGCCCTGATGCATAAAGAGCTGTGAATACCTGGCTCTATCAGTTGGATAATTTTATATAACTCCTACATACAAATATAAATCAATGCAAGATTAGGGGCACAGCACAAAATATAAAAGTCACAGAATCTAAAAGTAAGAGTTAAAGTTAAAATTTAAATTTTAAAATGCATTAGCAATAATTTTGCTATTTCTATTGGCTAATATTAAAAATATTACTACTTGGGAGCAGATGTTGCTCAAGTGGTTGAGTGCCTGCTTCCTATATATGAGGTCCGGGTTTAATCCCCAGTACCTCCTAAAAGCAAACAAACAAAAAAACCGACTCATTGGGGAGCGAATGTAGCTCAGAGGTTGAGTGCCTGCTTCCCATGTACAAGGTCCTGGGTACAATCTCCCCTATCTCCTAAAAAGAAAAAAATGTGTTACTATTACTAATAAATTATTAGCAGATATGGGGAAAAGATGGTGAATACTTTACAGACCAGAAAGTATATATTTTTTCCAGAATTTCATCTGAAATGACAAGCATTGCAAGAGTTCTAACTGTGACATCCTTCTTGGCCTACCATCTGTCCAGATGAAAATAAAAGTTTAGCCCAAGAGCTTGAGTTTTTTGTCTACTTGATGCCAAATACAAAAGCAATAGGATGCAGAATTCTGATCACATCTTTTAATTGTGTAATGCTAGAAGTTTGGCTTCATGAAAACCCAGCCTGGCTTTTGTATATTCTTTCTCTCTTATTCTTGGATTTCTGTCTTGTATTTATAGATGGAGAAAGTACAGCCACCAGTCCACCAATGACTTCGGTGGTAGTTAATACTCACTGATACCAAAATAATGGAGAAAAGATTAACCAAAGCAGTTTTAAATGAAACACATCTGATTTTAGTGCTAAAATAATAATCTTAAAACTGGCACAAATCTTGACACATATTCAGTGTTCATTAAATGCTGGTTAAAATAAATTTTAGAAAGAGGGGTCCTAGAATGCTACTACACAAATGCTCACTCACCACTCGTAGTGTTTTTCTATTCTTTGGAATGAAAACACAAGTCAAGATTTAATGTAAACACTAAATAAAATTGTGTTCTTAAACTTCAGATTAAACTATATTGATTTCTAAAGACTCTTAAAGTATGAGGTTTCGTCATAAGGTTATTCAGTAAGGTCAGTATTATACACAAACTACAATTTTGTTGATAGTAAAATATTTTAAGCCTATGTGGCAACATGGTAAAATGGATCTAAGTAACTATGCCTTACTTTACATTCAGGTCTCAAATAGTTACTCTCCTAGCTAGCAAATAAAGTGCGTTCTGTAATTTGTAAATCACAGTTAAAAAAGATTTTATGTACTTTCAACAGTATGTCAAAGTGGTTTGCAAAGTTTGGGGGAAGAAAGAAAATCACCACTTGACATAATTCCAAGTGGAAGGACAGCAGTATGACAAGTTATAAAAATGAATAAATCAATAGCATTCTTCAAGACAAATGCTTGAATTTAAGATATTCTGTGGAAAAGCAGTTTTAGTTAGTTTAAAATAACATTTGTAATGTTGGCTTGCCTTGGAATAAAACCAATTTCCTAAAAACACTTGTAAATATCTATCTTTGAATAATTTCCATAAATAGAATAATTTGGAGAATAAATCTGTGAATCCTGGAGAAAGCCTCATTTTCCCCATTCTCTGAGTCTTCTCATTCCCCTCACTATTGGTCCTATTCTCAGCCTAGAGCAGTGGTTTTACACAGGGGGTTGGAGTGGGGAGATGTTACCCCGCAGGGGACATATTTGGCTGTTAGAACCAAGAATGGGAGGTGAATATATGTGTGTTGGGGGTGGGGGGCCGCTAGCTACTGGCACCCAGTAAGTAGAGGCTAGAAATGTGCTAAACACCCTACAGTGCATAGGACAGCCCCCAGCCCCCACGACAAAGAATTATCCGGCCCCAAAATGTCAACAGTGCTGTGGTTGAGAAACCCTGGCCTGCAGGTATTAATGGGACAGCGGGGAAGTACAGGCACACAAACATGTAGACTATTTCCATAATTGAACTTTAAAAACCCTTGAAACCCACATAAACCGGTGGCTTTAGAGATCAGCAGTTCCAGTAAAGAAATTCTTTCAAACTGATGTGTGTCACAGCATTGCGAACACAATTAACAACATTTAAATATATATCTCAATATGATTAAAAGGGGAAATGTTAAATTGCATATATGATAACAGCAAAAAAATTTTTTTTCAAATCTATGGAACTACACTATACAAACGGTGAACCCAAGTTAAACCATGGACTTTAATTAATAGTATAGTTATAAAAATATACTATCATCAATTGTAATAAATGTTGCACACCACTGCAAGGTGTTGGTGGTGGGGAATCCTATATTTAATGCATGATTATTCTGTAAACCCACAACTTCTCTAATAAATAATAATAATAAAAAAAAAACTGGATGGGTAAGGAATGGTCAGAAAAGTTTTTTTATTCCTTGGCCCCTGCAGAAATCATCCCCCCCAACCCCCCACCCCCAGTAAAATTTCTAAAGGAAGCATTGTGGCAAATAATCAGAGGGATTGTCTGTTTTATTCCAAGGTTTTAGAAGTGTGGGTGTGCCATAGCCTGGGATTCCCAGCCACTGTATTGGGCACATGCCTGAGTTTTTCTTTCTGTCCTCAACATTTTAACTATATGTTTTCACAGTGACTGCTATGTAGGCATTCTTTATTTCATCCCTTTTGGTTAGATGTTTTTTGCTTCTCACTCTCTAAGTCCTTGTTCAAGACAGCAGATAATTTTCAGGTAATGCATAGCTTTCAAGAGAGTTGTTTTGTGGATTGTAATGCTGTCTTTAGCATTCACAAGCTTTAGGGGACTTCAGCATAATTTTATATTCACAAAGCCACAATCAGTTATCACGAGTACCTTTTCTCTCTTGAAAACCATGCAGCATACTTCCCCAATCTCGCCTGCTGGAGCTCTGAAATGACTGTACTCTCCACCACAGCTTTCTTTAGGCAGATCACTGCCTCCTTTGATGAACAGTTTCCAACCACGGTAAACCCACTTGAGAAGGGTTTGGACTCAACTAAAACTTTAACCAGCCTCATAGCCTTTCAAAGTACAACTGATAGACACTAGAAATGTCAGTCATGTTGGTAGATACCAAACAAGAACTTTTAAACAGATGGAAAACCTTTTAGCCAAACTACCAGCCAATGTCATTCAAACAGACAAACAAAAAGGCAAGAGAAAAAAATAGCAGTGAGCCCTATAATTAATATATAACTAGAAATAACATAAGATACTTTTTAACACTAAAATCATAGACTGTTAGAGCTAGATGAGACATTTCTATCCTGCTTAGGTGGGCTACATGATAGACTATTGCTGGGGTTCTTTTTTTCTCTCTTGCTTTATTTTGATGATGAAGAAACTCAGGGTTGGAATGGGAAGTGACTTAGCCGAGCTCAATTATGGAGTAGGGAAAGTTAGAATTGGAAGCACTACGTGAATCTTCCTCCACATATATAAAACACAAGAGGCTGTGATATTTGTTGTGTTAGTCAGCCAAAGGGGTGCTGATGCAAAATACCAGAAATCTGTTGGTTTTTAAAAAGGGTATTTATTTGGGGTAGAAACTTACAGTTACCAGGCCATAAAGCATAAGTTACTTCCCTCGCCAAAGTCTATTGCCACGTGTTGGAGCAAAATGGCTACCAATGTCTGCCAAGAGTTCAGGCTTCTTGGGTTCCTCCCTTCCCGGGGATCTCTCTCTGGGTTCAGCTTCTGTGCTCTCTCCACAAGAGCTGTAGACTATCAGGCAAATGGCTTTATCTCTCTTCCCGGGGCTTCTAAGCCGTCTCTATTCCTCTGTGGTGTTCTCCTGTGTGTTCACTTCCCAGGCTCTGCTCAAAACTCCAAACTCCCTTCTCTGCAATTCCGTTTCTCTGTGAGTCTCCACCCACCAAGGGGTTGGGGACTCAACATCCTCCTGACATGGCCCAATCAAAGCCTTAATTATTATTTAATCAAGTAAACCTCTGAATCCAATATAATCTAATATGCCCAGAGGAAAAGACCAGTTTACAAACATAATTAAATATTTCTTTTTGGAATTCATCAATAATATCAAAATATACAGACTTTTCCAGCTTTTTCCCCCAATTGTTCTTTTCCTCCCATGTATCTCTTAGCCCAAGCTCCCAACTCCTTATACTGTTCCGGAAATCAGAAATAACATTTTTGAAAAATGCAAATAATGCCTTTTTTTAAAAAATGTAAACACCCACAACATTTTTAGTCTTAGTGACTTGATGCCAACTATATATACGCATGGGTGGTTGAGTATGGTTTGGATCTATAAATGTCATTTGTATATTCATATATATTCGTATACCATATTTCCCAATCTTGCTGTTTTCCCTCACTTCCCAGAAAAACAGAACCCTGATTTTTTATTCTTTAACCTTTAATTTTGAAATAATTTCAAATTTACAAGGTACCCTGACACTTTGATAGCCTCATCATAACTATACATTTGCATTATATACAAGTTTCTGGTAAAGGTAAAAAATACATGTTAGGTTTTTCCCTAGCAATATTCACCTTTTCACTAGAAAAGATAAAAATTCAAACAATCACTGTTTTCTGTAGAAAGGAAGGAGATTTAGATTAAAATAAAAATAAGCAGCATCTCAGACTTGACAAATTTTTTTTTAGAGAATTCTTTGTTCCCTTGCTCTTCAGAGAACCCTTGGCATGAGTCTAGCTGTTGATAGATGTGTCTATGCAAACTGTATTCTGTGCTTTTCATAATGACCACCTGAAATACATAAACAAAGCACATAATCTAATTGTTTTTAATGTTCACTTTCATACTTTAAAATAAGCATTCATTCTTAGGGCAACTATTCTTGGCAAGTTTTCTATTCAAACCACATATATGGTATGATACCAATTTTTAAAAGTCATATGTGTGTGCACATGTAGGAAAAAAGTCTATATGAATGTTTACCAACATTAACAATGGTTTTCTCTCAGTGGTAGGACTTTCCTTTATACTTATCTGTATTTTTCACAAAGCTTATTTGTTTCCTTAATATCAAGAAAAATTATTAATTTAGCACAAAGTGTTCATGTAAAGGCTTTTCAAATGTTATTCCTTGTCCCTCGAATTCAGTGGAATTTGAAGTAAGCTCTATTAATTCAATAAGTATTTATTGAATACTTTCTATGTGCAAGACCCTGTACTGATAGCTGTTAGATAAATAATTTTACTATTTTATGAATATCCAGCATGCCAGCTAACAGGTAATCAGAGAATGCCTGTTAATGTGTTTATAGCTGTCTGTTAAGAGCTCTGGACACCGCAGTCAGCAAGGCAGTGTGTCTGTCTCTCAGGGGCTTATATACTATAAACATGTAAATCAATTAAATAAGCGTAGTGGTTGTGATGGATGGTATGAAGGACGATATGCTTTAGGGTAATGTCGTGGATAGTGACTAGGAGGCGTGGCTGCTTTAGCTGGGGTGGTCAGGAGGGTCTCTGAGAAGTAAGCTGAAGTCTGTACAGCAGCCTTCCAGCCCATGGTAGAGTTTAGATTTGATTCTCGTTGCAAGGAGATGTCATTGGTAAGTTCTAAGTAGGGAAGTGATGCCTCATTTATATTTGATAAAGTTGCTGCAGGATTCTGTGTTTACGATAGATTTGGGGGAGGCAAGAGTAGAGGGAGGGACACCAGACAGGATGCTGTTGAGTTAGAATATACCACATAAGAAAGATGATAGTGGGGAAAGGTACTACAAACTTTAAATTGGGTAAATACTTCCTGATTGGGGAAACAAAATAATGAGGGAGGCTCTGTTTTCAGCAGCAAGAAGTTGCTACGCAGCTTCCTTTTACAGCTACTCTTCTCTTTCAACTTGTGTCTTATGGCATGTGGCAGAGATTGCCATCTGTCTCCCAATATCTGTTCTACCCTTTTTGTAATAGAATTCCCTGAGTTCTAGCCAGACATATGTCTATTCTTTTATAAACTACATTTCTCAGCCTCCTTTGCGACTAGCAGTGACCTTGTGACTAAGTGCAAACTAATGGGAAACTAATGTGCAACTTCCTGGCTACCTCCTTAAGGACACACCACTTGCCTAAGACTCTCTTCACTCTTCCCTTGGGCTGGAATTCAGACATGGAATTTATCCAGCTTTGACGAGGGACGTAAGGACATCACCCTACAGCATCATGGAACAAGATCGAGGGACCTGATTCCTTGAATGTCCTCACGGGACAGAGCCCTCTGCCCTTCCTCCACCACTCACCTTCAGTCCATTCTGTACAAGAGAAATAAACTTCTTTTTTTTTAGAGCCATGCTGTATTCTAGGGTCTTTGGTTAGAACCACTTACCCCATTCCCTAAGTAACGTGGGGAGCTATGGGGAAGCCAACAGAAGCATCTGAAGTAGAGACATGAGGGCATGGCAGATGTCTTTGGGGTTATTCAGGGCTTTTAAAAAGTTGAGCAAACATCTCTTCAGTGCTCCCTTGTCTGAGAAAAGAAGGAGACATAGGCAACTGAGAGAAGAACTATTTTTAATATACATATATATATATTTAAAAGATACTTAGATTACATAAATGTTACATAAAAAATAGAGGGGATTCCCATATGCCCCACTCCCTACACCTCCCACATTTTCCAACATTAACAACGTTCTTCATGGACCTCACTGGTATGAATTAAGCAAATTGAGCAAACTCACAGAGCTGGAGTCAGGAAGACAGGATTACAGGAAACAGAAAGGGAGAAGAAGCTTTTGAGCCAATGCCTATATGGGCAAAATCTATAAGGTGGAAGTGTGCAGTGGAGGGGCATGACAGTGGCGCGAAGATATTATTGGGTTAGATGGTGCTGGTTTATCGGGGGCTAGGGTGGGGAGGGTGGGTTGGACAGTCCATGGACCTGGGGGGGGGTTGGGGGAGGGAGCAGGTGAACACTGGGTATTTGCAAGTATGTGGTTCTGAAGGCAGAAGAGCTATTTTGATACTAATCTAGTCAGAAACCCTAAGGCCATGCCCAAACCTTGGGAGAGTTCTGACCCCCAGCTAAGATTCAGGGTGAGTAATAAAGGAACATTCCAATCTTGGACTCTGTATAACATTATTTGTGATATGCTGATAAAGAGAAACTGAAAGGTAACATAGATCTGTTTACTTTAACGGTTATTTTTAAGAAACTTTACATTTTGAAATAATTGCTCTAATAAAGAATATGGAAAACATACCAAGCTCTAATTCATTCAAGCATACTTACACACTAGGCCTTTTACTCCATCTGTGTTGGGTGACTTCAGTCCACAATTCTTATCTGATTATAGTACACAGGCATACCTTGGAGATATGCAGGTTGAGTTCTAGACCCCTGCAATAAAGTGAGTCACACAAATATTTTGGTTTCCAAGTGCATATAAAAGTCATGTTTATATCATACTGTAGCCTCTTAAGTGTGCAATAGCATTATGTCTAAAAAACAGTATACACACATTAATTAAAAACTACTTTATTGCTAAAAAAAAAAAAAATGCTAGGCATCACCTGAGCCTTCAGCGAGTCATAATCTTTTTGCTTGATGTTAATGGCTGCTGACTGATCAGGGTGGTGGTTGCTGAAAGTTGGGGTGGCTGTGGCAGTTTAAGACAACAGTGAAGCTTGCCACATCTGTTGACTCTTCCTTTCACAAAAGATTTCTCTGTAGAATGCCATGCTGTTTGATAGCATTTTATCCACAGAAGAACTTCATTCAAAATTAGTCAGTCCTCTCAAACCCTGCACTGCTTTATCAACTAAGTTTATGTAATATTCTAAATTCAATGTTGTTTTTTCAACAATGTTCATGGCATCTTCACTTTCTTTGTTTATCCATAAGGAGCAACTTCTCATCCATTCAAGTTTTATTATGAGATTGCAGCAATTCAGTCACATCTTCAGGCTCCACTTCTAATTCTAGTTTTCTTGCTATTTCCACCACATCTGCAGTTATTTCCTCCACTGAAGTCTTGAACCCCTCAAAGTCATCCATGAGGGTTGGAATCAACTTCTTCCAAACTCCTGTTAATGTTGATATTTTGACCTCCTGCCATGAATCACAAATGTTCTTAATGGCATCTAGAATGATGAATTCTTTCCAGAAAGCTTTCCATTTACTTTGCCCAAATCCATTAGAGGAATCACTATCTATGACAGCTATAGCCTTACAAAATTTATTGCTTCAATAATAAGACTTGAAAGTCGAAATGACTCCTTGATCCATGAGCTGTAGAATGGATATTGTGTAAGCAGGCATGAAAACATTAATCTCTTTATACATCTCCACCAGAGCTCTTGGGTGTCCAGGTGCATTATCAATGAACAATCATATTTTGAAAGGAATATTTTTTCTGAGCAGTAGTTTGCAACAGTGGGCTTAAAATATTCAGTAAACCATGTTATAAACAAATGTGCTGTCATCCAGGCTTTGTTGTTCCATTTATAAAGCACAGGCAGAGTAGATTTAGCATCATTCTTAAGGGCCCTAGGATTTTCAGAATGGTAAATGAGCATTGGCTTCAACTTAAAGTCACCAGCTGCATTAGCCCCTAACAAGGGAAGTCAGCCTGTCCTTTGAAGCTTTGAAGCCAGGAATAGACTTCCCCTTTCTAGCTATGAAAGTCCTAGATGGCATCTTCTTCAATGGAAGGTTGTTTCATCTACCTTGAAAGTTTGTTGTTTAGTGTAGCCACCTTCATCAATTATCTTAGCTAGATTTTCTGGATATCTTCCTGCAACTTCTTCATCAGCACTTGCTGCTTCACCTTGCTCTTTTATGTTATGAAGAAAGCGTCTTACTTAAACCTCATGAACAAACCTTCTTCTGGCTTCAAACTTTTCTTCTGTAGCTTCCTCACCTCTCTCAAACTTCACAGAATTGAAGAGAATTACGGCCTTGCTCTAGATTAGGCTTTGACTTAAGGGAATGTTATGGCTGCTTTGGTCTTCTATCCAGACCACTAAAACTTTCTCCATATTAGCAATAAGGCTGTTTCACTTTCTTATGATTTGTGTGTTCACTGAAGTAGCACTTTTAATTTCCCTCAAGAACTTTTCCTTTCATCTACAACTTGGCTAAATGTTTGGTGCAAGAGGCATAGCTTTTAGCCTGTCTCGGCTTTTGACATGCCTTCCTCACTAAGCTTAATCATTTCTAGCTTTTTATTTAAAGTAAGAGATATATGACTTTTTCTTTCACTTGAACACTTAGAGGCCATCGTAGAGTTAGACATTGGCCGAATTTCAATATTGTTGTGTCTCAGGGAATAGGGAGGCTCAACGAGAGGGAGCGAGATGGGGGAATGGTTGGTTGGTGGAGCAGTCAGAACATACACATTTATTAATTAAGTTTGCCATCTTATTTTGAGTGTGATTCATGGCATCCTGAAACAATTACAATAGTAACATTAAAGATCACTGATAACATATCACCATAACAGATTTAATAATAATGAAAAAGTTTGAAACATGTGAGAATTACCAAAATGTGACACACAGACATGAAGTGAGCACATGCTGTTGGAAAAATTGTGCCAATAGCCTTGCTTGAGGAAGACTTTCAGTCCTTCAAAACAAAATCCTTCAAAAACTGCAGAGCGTAATAAAGTGAAGCACAATTAAACAAGGGATGCTTGTATACCTAAAGTTGGGAGCCTTACTAAGAAAAAAATTCTATCTCAAAATGCTATAACTACAAAAGAAAATGAGTTATATAATACTAAATATTATAGAAGGTAAAAAAAATAATTTTTTATCTTCAATATGGGGAAAATACTACCTCCATCATAGGGTTTTTGTGAGGATTAAACAAGATAATGTATGTAAAGCAACCAGCAAAATTATTATTGCTGTTGTTAGTGAGTTTCTCCTTTTCCTACACTTAAGTATTTGACTTTCAAATTCTGAAATCTGCCATGAATTCCTGAATGACTGTTTACTGGGAGCGTAGGACACGATCACTTGCCTAGGTTCTCTTCACTCTTCCCTCAGGTAGAACTCAGACATGGACTTGTCATGAGGACATCACCCTATGTCATAGTGGAACCAAATATGTGGGAGTAAAGGGTGTGGGAAAGGGAGATTAACATTTATGGAGCACCTATTGTATACACACTTTAGCTTGGTTATCTTTTTTTTTTTTTTTTAAGATTTATTTATTTATTTATTTACTTTTATCCATTTTAACCCCCCTACCCCTCTCCACCCCCATTTGCTGTTTTGTGTCCATTCACTGGGCAATTCTCTGTGTCTGTTTCCTGCCCTCTCCTCTCATCCTTCTTCTCCTGTCTTCACCAGGATTCGATCCTGAGGACCTCCGATGTGGTAGAGAGGCATTCTACCACCTGCATCACCTCAGTTCCTGGTTTTTTGGCATGTCTTGGCTCTCCCCTGTGTCTGTCTCCTGTTATGTCATCATCTTGCTGCATGGCTTGGCGGGGCCTGGCATGCCCACACATGGAGCCTGGCAGCACGTGCGCCTTCTATATTTTTCTTATTTAACTGGGAGGTCCCAGGGATCAAACCCAGTTCCCTCCATATGGGAGATGGATGCCCAACCATTTGAGCCACATCCATCCACCTTGGTTATCTTCTTTGATCCTCATAACTCAATGAGGTGATACCATCTTTACTATTTTAAGGATAAAGAAACTAGGTCTCTATAGTTTAAGAAACTATGTACCTTACTCAGTTACCTAATAAGTGGTTGATGGTAGAGCTGAAATTCAAACCCAGGGCTGTGTGACTCCAAAGCTCACCTTTCCCTTTGCCCCTCTGGAGAAATAAGAGCCTTGTGGTATCTAGAATGCAGGGTAATATTCAGCACTCCTAAACACAGTATGGACCCCAAAATCACTTTCTACTCTCAATTTTCTTTAATCCCAAGTAGGTAAACCATTTCCTCCTCTGCATTCCCATTTAGCCATTTGCATCCATGTCCACATGTGAGTAATTATTGTTTTGCAGGCCTATTCATGGTTGTCCCCAGTAGACAGCTAGTTATTCATGGGCAAACATTTCAGCAATTGTGTATTATTACTGTATACACCACACCTGCACATAGTAGACACTCCATAAATGTTCATTGAATTATCCACAAATTCCCAACAACAATAATGTGTCATAGTCCAGTTGCTGGGCAGTTGCCCATGACAGTTTCCAGGACTATCTTTGAGATCTCTTCAGTCTCCAGGCCCCAAAGCTTCATGGGGTTTCCATGAACAGTAGGTATTGTGTGTGTGTGAAGACATGTGAAGAACTGCATGTCAGAACTGTCAGACATTGGCTAATATAAGCAAAGACCTTTGGAAGTTGTGCTTTATGGTAACCACAGAAACCTTTCTTAGTAAATGAGAAAAGAGTTCTTTCATTCAGCCTGGGTTTGACTGCATGAAAAGGTTCTGAAGTGCAGGCAGTACACACACACACACACACACACATTCACATACACAGCGCAAGCTAGCATTATCCTAACAGTACCAGGAACCTTCTGAACTGTAATCTCACTGCATGGAGGCTGAATCACACTAATAAACATAAGAGAAGCTTTCACAACAAATTCTTTAAGCATATGAATGGATATTGGCAACAATACTAGATTCAATTAGGCAACCCTGATTTAAGCTGCATATAATCTTTACTGTAATTGGCCTCTTTGTTGTGCACATTGTGTTAGCACTGAGGAAAGGTCATTGAGGCACACTCTTGCATAATCACACCCTTGACCCTGTAAGTATGATGGCAACTGGCAAAGAAAATACAAAGTTTCTCGCCCTACATGGTAATGCAAAGGGAACAAATAGTGCCTGAATCCTACTCATTTCCATTTTTTTGATCAAAATATTCTTAGTATAATCTTGCTGAGTCCATAACAGCATGTAACAGAGATATCACTATCAGTTTGGACAACACTAGACAAAAAGGTAAAAAACAAACATCTTTTCTGTAGAACTATATGCTGTGATTGTTTTATAGTTGACTGTATTTTAGTGTGGGGATAGTGTCAAGAACTATGAAGAGTCTTATATTTTACCCTATCTGCAAGCTAAAAATTTAGCCTGCCATAATTTCATGGGTTCTTATAGAAGAAATAAGACTCATGCATCAGAGGCAAAGGGCAATTTATTACTCACAGAAATAACAGGTGAACCAATCAGGCTAGCGTGGGGTTGCCATTAGAAAAATAAAAGCATCATGCCCATAAAAGGTCATAGTGTTGCCTGATTTTCTCTAGATTCTTGGCTAAGCTACAAAAAATGAATTTTAAGTGCAAGCCAGTTTAGTTAGGCCAGTAATTTATTAAGGAACTGAGAGAAGAGAAATGGGAAAAAATAGCAGATTTGGGGTCCCAGGTAGAGAGGAAAGGAGCTGAAAAGAGATAAAGAGGGCTGATTTACAGACTATAATTCTCCATTACTATTACAAATCCCCAGGTTTACTTGCATGCTGATCCATGCAGGGGGAAAAAAGGTAAGAACAGGGCTAGTTTTGATTTCGGGCTTGCTTTTTAAACCATTAATTATTCCACCCCTTTGCTAATGTAGGGGGAAGAATCCCACTTGTTTGCTGTTTTGATTGATTATCCAACCCCTCAATCCCCCGAAGGACTCAATGATAAGGCCCCTTGAGAATATACTGGGCTTCTCCTTGATTCCGGAGAAAGTCCTGTTCCGAATGGGGATTCTCTCAAGGTTCTTCCAGCAACCATCATGTGAGGTATCCATGGCCATGTGTTTAATGGCAGCGGTTTTTCTGCCAGGTCGCAGATTGGTCTCTTTATTCCCTAACTAGCCTGCCTCAATAGCAGAATCTTGAATCTTCAATATAGGTTTGTATAATACTCCACCCCTTTCAACATAATTTTTACCCAGGAAGCAGCTGAGAGGAGATGATCCTTTTCCAGGAAGAGTGAATTCAGTGATGAAACCTTCTTACTAAGATTATGGACCAGGAGGAAGGGAGGGAGGAAGAGTCAGAAATCTTACTGAGTCAATTATTGAGAAGGCCATTCTAATGCTCAACAATGCCAAATGCTGTAGATGGTGGAGAGCATGGAAAATTCACCAAATATCTTGGCTATCAGCCCAGTGTTGAGTGGCTTTTGTCACAAAAGATACACCATTGTCAGGCAAAAACGGTACAGATGATGAAAAACATGGCATGGATTAGTTTCAAAGTTGAAATGGTGTGGAAAGTTGGCTGATCAGAGTGGAACAGAAACAACATAACCTGAAAAAGTGTCCATAGTGGTAAGGCCCCATCAATAGCCCTGAGAGGAGATCACAAGTCAGATGAAAGCAATCTGCCAGGGGTAGGTGTGGTCTATGCTCTATGTAATGTCCTCCTTCATTGCAAGACAGTGTGTCCCCTGTCAGGAGACCAACCCTGGCATGCAGCAGTAGCTTCTGTATCACAAACATGGAGGCCTTTACTTTGTGCCCAGTCTACGGTAGTGGAAGCATTGCCGTGTCCAGTACAATGATGGATCTAGGCAGAAATGGTGGCAATCTGGGCAGTATAGGCTTGATTAACAATTTGAATCCAGTTGATCTCATCAGAGAATGGATTCATTTCCACACTTCGTGACTCAAAGGATGATTGTCTTTAATTTGTCAACCTGTAATTTCTAACTGGCAGGCCAAACAGCCAGGCCATTGGCAATAATTCAAGTCAGTAAAAATATAGCAAGGTTCTTCAAGAAGAGTATCAGCCAGAGCGATTAGTGTAGAGGTTGAACAGCACAGCAGCCCAGGGAAAACCATACGTTTTCAACTTAACCAAACAATCATGGAGCCAAGCTGAGGCATTTAGGGAAACCTCTGTAAAATGAAGACCCCATTAAGTCAGGGGCTTTGCTTCAGTTGGCAAAGCGGGGGATAGAGTTTTCTCCAAAGGAATAGGTACCACTTTACATGTGCTGCCTAGATGCTGCTGAGGCGAAGCTGATTGTCTTCTTGAATGTATTATTTCCATTTGACAAGTGAAGCTTGCTGGGCCCTTCCTTACTTGTTAGTCATGTGCCTGAGTTGACTCACCCCAAAATAGGAATATCATGTCAGAGAGTCACAAGGCTTCCATGGGTCAGGCATTCAGTTTTGACAAGAGCACAGTAACTACCTTTTTATGTCAGGGAGGCACAGTCCAAAACTCCAAGGGGCATCTCTGGGTGGATGCTGCCCCTTTGCTAAAGACTCTAATCAGCAAAATCATCAGTCACTGAGACTTCTCACTCATAGGGGTCATTAGGTCATTAGGTCATTATGGGCCACAAAAGTAGAAAGCATGCTATAATTTGCTGGACAGCTTTCAATGCAGCCTATGGTTTAGGCCTCACTCAAAGGATGCTGATTTGCTGGTTAGTTGATATAAAAAAACAAATAGAATCCCCAAGTGAGGTACATACTCTCTCCAGTACTCAAAGAGTCCAATATGGGCCTCCTTATGGTGGTTGGGGGCCAAAGAGTCAACAGTTTTCTTTGACTGTCAGAGAGAATGAGTGTTGTGAATCCACCCACACAGTTCCAAGAAACTACTTGGCCAGGAAATCCCTGAATTTAATCAAGGTTTATCAGCCACCCCTGCTAAAGAATGATAATACTGAAGCCAGGGCCATTGAACTGAGGCTTCTGACTTGCCGGTCAACAGGACATCATCTATATAGTGAAAGCTTTGGACTTAGGATAGAGGCACTCAAACTAAACCATGATGCGCACACTCTCAACTGAATTCAGTTGTTGCTTCCATAGCACCAATTGTTCCAAACATTGTGACTGCAACTGAATCCGTTTTACAGACTGATGTCACATCATGCCACTGGCACTTGAGGATCATTCACATGGCAAGGCCTCCGGAATGTTTTTCGTGCTCCTACAGTAGTACCTAAACTCCCTAGCCACCGTAAAATGTTTATTTGTCTCACTAGTATTTCTCTACACACACCTCTTCCCCTTTGGGAGAATCATTTCTCACAGGAGAAGGGAAGCATCAAGTCCTATTATACACTGAGATGTCAAAACAGCAACAGTACATTGAATTGGCCCAAAGGGCTCTACCCAGAAGGTCAGGTTAACTTCCTTTCCTTGCTGTGAACCCTACCCAAGCCCTATTAACTGAAGGAATCTGCATGCCTTTTCCTTCCAGGGGTACAGGTAGGGTAGTGACTTGGGCTTTCATATCCAACAGAGCCGTAAAAGTTTGTGGCCATAAAAGCCATAAAAACTACCCATTAAGTTTTCAAAAGTATCCCACATACTGAGATGGATATATATGGGAGACCTCGACCCCACCTCTAATTATTTCTTCTTAAAAAATGAGGCCAGGGGCTAAGGAGTGAGAGGGATGGTTTTCTCATTCTCATTCATCAACATTGTACTGGCCTATGTAGGCCAGGAAGAGCCTGGATACCAGTCAGTGCCTCCCCTATGGTTTCCCACCAGAGTTTTTCTGTCTCCCAAAGGCCAAAGCTCCCTTACAGCAACCAGGAGCCACTGCAAAAATTCCAAGAGTCTTTTACCTTTACCACTTAATAGATCTAAGATTATCATTATAGATTCCCGGAGGATTTGAGCTATAAGAAAGCCCAGCCGTTACCTTTCTTTTTTTTTTCTTTTCTTTTCTTTCTTTCTTCTTTCTTTCTTTCTTTCTTTCTTTCTTTTCTTTCTCTCTTTCTCTCTCTCCCTCTCTCCCTCCCTCCCTCCCTCCCTTCCTTCTTTCCTTTTATTGTTTTTCTTTTTTTTATTTTACCATTCTTTGTTAATAGCATCACACATGCTACCCCCTCATCTTCCAAGGGAACCATCCAAAGTTCTAATGATTTATCTGTTTTTAGCCCATAGTGGTAGCAAATTTCCCTTTTTCATGCTCAGTGTACTTCTGTGTCTCTGTAACTTGCCTGAAAGATGATGGAATCTTCTGCACACCCAGGATGAATCTTAGATCTAGCTGCTAAAATGGGGCAGATTTGAGGTTGACACTAGATTGGTGAGGAAGTGTCCCCACCCCACCCCCGCCCAGAGGAGCCTTAGCAGCAAGCAGTGTACTGTTCAAGTAACTCTTCCCATCTCACTTCCTCATACTTGACCTGCAACCACCTTCTCCATGCCTTCTCATTAACAGGCAATAAAGTAGAGGACAATTTATTGCCGAGTTGGGCATACAATTTGGTCGGTTTAACACCGTTGTTAATTGACTTAATTCTTCCTCTTTCAAAGAGCCATATCTTTGTTGCCAAAACCTACCTGAACTGAAGGGTCTGAGATTTTCCACTACTTGCAAACCAGTAAGTTAGTCTGTCATAGCTTCTACCAGGGTGCTGGTAGAAAACAGGAGATTTCTAGGTCAGAGATGGGAAAAAAAAAAAAAAAAAATAGTTACTCACAGCAATAGCAGCAACCAGAGTATCAGCATTTTTGCATTAGTTCCTCAAGTCCCGATTCCCACAGGGTGATACAACAAGGATCAGGTAAAACCTGAACACACGGTAGGATATGTTACCCCTATCAATCAGAAACAGAGTGGGTATCACCATCCCCAAATCCTCAAGACTGAGGAATGAACAAACATAAGTGGGGAATGCAGCTATGGACTAAAGTAGATTTATTATTATTCCAGCAATGGAAGAACTTGTATCATTGATATAAAGGCAGTGGCCACCAGAGGTTCTGAGGGGAGGGAGAGGGAAGAATAGGTGTAATATGGGGCATTTTGGGGACATTGGAATTGTCCTGCATGACATTGCAATGATGGATACAGGCCATTATACATTTTGTCAAAACCTATAAAATTGTGCGGGGCAAAGTATAAACGATAATGTAAACTACAGACCATGGTTAGTAGCAATGCTTCAATATGTGTTCATCAATTGTAACAAATGTACCACATTAATGAAAGATGTTGTTAATGGGGAAAAGTGTGGAGGGGGTGGGGGTGGGGTATATGGGAATTCCCCTATATTTTCCATGTAACATTTATGTAATCTAAAGCTTCTTTTAGAATAAAATAAGAGAAGACAAAAAAAAAAAAAAAAAAAAAAAAAAAGATATGTTAAGGGAACCTGAACCCTTTTATAATGGTCAGTAAGAATGCCTGCCCTTTTCTCCATGGAGGTACTACCTCTGAGTTAAAAGGCTCTTCACCATACAAATATCCTTTAAATAGAACAAAGGGCAATCAGTGATTTGCTTGCAAGATGTGCAGAAATATGAGAGACCCATGGAGAATTGTCTCCATTAGTACAGAGAAATATCCAGCAATACTATAAAGTGGTAGCAGTTCATGTTGTTCTGTGTATAATATACATGGAAATTTTGGGAACTTATGATTACATAAATAAATGTGCAACCTTCCACAAAAGGTTAAAATAAAAATCCTTGTTGGAGGAGGGAAAACCTGAGAATTTCAGGGTTAGAAGGAAAATAGAAGTCAAGGCATGTTTAAAAAAAAAAGCAACGATTAAATACAAGAGCTGTTGATAATTGTTGAAGCTGAATGATGGGCATCTAAGAGTTCCTTTTACTATTCTATTTTTATGTGTTTACATTTTTTTATAATATAGTTTTTTCAAAACTATAATTAAAATAATTGAAAATAGCAAAATAGAGTTGGTCTGGAATGTTTCTTCCCAAGAAAACCTCTACTATTTTAGAAAGAAGAAAAATACGTAAGCACTTTATCTCTACGTATAATTGAAATTTAAAATTTTAGTTTAAAAAATACTTGATGTATTTAAAATAATATGGCGATGAAGATCTAGGATGAAAGTTGAACAGTTATGTTGTTTCACTGGATGACTAACTGCTGTGTCCAACATTCTAGAATCTAATACATAAACTATGCATGACTGAATTTCCAGTGTTCACTGAGTGGAATGAGCAAATGAGGATCTTGTTAATGTTCACATCAGAGGCTGCTTATAAAAAATAACAAAAGAAACCAAAACTGACGTTAAGGGGAATATAGTCATTGATTCATTCATTCATTTGAATCAACCATTCTAGGCACTATGCTAGCTGAGTATATTTAAAAAGACAACAGGCTTAAAATTGTTTTAAAAAGGAGGGGGTTTCTCATGATCTTCAGTGTAAAGGAAATATAGAATGGGAATCTGTAAGGTGGCAGGTTCAGGGGGTAGAATTCTAAGCTGATGATGATAAAAATAAAGTTAAGACCTCACCAAGCTTGGAAAACGGATGACAAAGTATCCAATAATTTTCTGCATGACCAATTACCTGACAGTGAGTCAGGGAAAATTAACCTAAACTATAATTATAAGATGATCATCTCTGAATTATCTATTTGAAACCTTCAAAATGGAATCCATTATTGCTTTGTTCATCTGGCCCCAGTTTTATAGCCCCCAACCCCCCCAGCTTGCTGATGTCATTGAATACTGAGGAGGGAGTAGAGAGAGCCTAGCTGCCCTTCAGCCTGTGCCCCACACATCAAGAAAGGAAGAGAAGGGTCATTGGACCCGAAATTAGGAATGAACAGAAAGACTAAGATTCCTTAGGAAGAGAGGATATTATTAATATCTGTAAAATCTTTGAAGTTCCTAGACATTTGAGGCCCAGGGCTGCTAAATGCAGTTGTACCTGTTGTACCCTGAAGGGCTCCAAGCCAAGGGCAGGGAAAGCGGGGAGGCAGAGGGAGGCAAGTGCAAGCTGAAACCTAGCCTGTGCTCTGCTCACCAAGCCATGCACCTGGCATAGGGCTGCCTCTGCCTAAAAGTGGCCCCCCCCTTTCTTAAATTGAGCACTCAGGGGCCTTTGACTTACCTGCAAAAAGACCTGTACGAGCTAGCTGTGGCCCTGGAGTGAGAAAACCCTCAAATCCTAGAATGCTAAAACTCCGGGGCACCCATTGAAATTCTATGAAAGTACTTTAAAGATAAATAAAAGATGGCATTACTTATACAGTGGGTAGTAAACATATGGAACTCATTATCCTCAAGATGTTGCATAGTCCACAAATATAAATAGGATAAAGAAAGATTTAGATAAATTCATCCTTGTTAGATTTGTTGGATGAGCTGCTAAAGTATTGTTAGAAACACACAGGGAACATCTCCAAATGCTTTCAGGAAAAACACCATGTTTGTCTTCTAAATGTCCTATAGTGCTGGTGCCATAAACTGGACACAATTAATCTCTGGCTATCCAGGTGTCTCATAAAAGTCAATAACCATAATAAACAAGTATTTTCTTCATATTAACCAAATTGTGTAAAAATCTTTCTAAATGGTGGTACGAGCTTTCTTGTGATCTTAAACTGTTTGCCAAACTTAGCCTTCCCTTGAGAACTTGGAGCTGTCCTGATGAGCATTCATTGTTGTAATGGAGTGATATCTTAGGTTAACTGAGATGTGTAGCACTAATTTGACTATACCCTGGTCCCAGGGATGTCTAGTGTTTTTTTGTTTTTGTTTTTCATTTCTTTCAATATTTGTGCTTACTTATAAATAAAATTTTTGGTCTTTTCTCCTGTTCTTCAGGCTGCTTCTCCTTTTTTTCTATTATGAATGGGCTTGCAGAAAACCCTTTTACTCCTTCTAATATGCTGCACCCACCTCTTTGACCTCAGAGGAAAGGGCCCTCGTTGTCATATCATCACAGCTGTGATACAGAGCCTTCTCTTAATTCACTACTGTCCCTGGAGACCCGGCTGCACTTTTAACAAGCTTAACTGGAATTTGGGGAAAACAGAAGAGAAATACATTTTAGTGCTACTGCTGGGTGGGCTACCAGGTGAACTCACCCCTGACCCTAGGGAGGCTCAGACCCATTCTCAGATCATATGCTCTTCTCAGGACACATTCCTGTCTAGCTCCCATCCCTGTCCATCTCAATCCATCTTTGAGAGCAGGTCAGCTGTATCCATAGCACCAAGCACAAGCCCACAGCCAGCCGCCAGAGGAGAGAAGAAGAATTTTCCTCCCTCCAGTCCAAGGTCCATTTCTCCAATCATCATTTATTGTTCCTAGCATCTTAGGACTTTTTCTAAGACAGACTGGCAGAATCATTAATTTATTATATGGTGCCTGGTAAGATATTACGTCAAAACACAGTAGTCAAACATTCATACCTTCTAGATTATTCAACCTGTTATAGCCCTCAGACATCAACAGCCCAGGCCTAGAAGAGCTCTACCAAGTCCAGTTCAGTTCCTTTGTGTGTTCTGTCTGTTAACGTGAGAAGACCTTGCCTCTCTCCAGATGAATAAGTGCTACTTTTCAGGCACAATATAATCTAAATTCACACTTTGAAAAAAATACTTACCCAGAGGAAACGCAATGTGCAGAGATGCAATACTAGGCATTTGTTGTTGATTTATAATATAGAGACTTCAGCAACTCTGAAGCACTCATGGTTGAAAATCACCCATTTAGAACAAGGCCTTTGCTTATGCTTCAATATCTAAATGACTCCTCTTGATCATTTTTCCAAATTGAAACAACAATCTTTCATGCAGGTAAATTCCACATGTCCTCTCTAAGGAGGAAAACCAACTTACAGCTTTTAAAGCATAGGCCTTTTCCCTCTCCTTCTGCTCATCAACTTTTCAAAAATCTTTAAAAGTGAATTTCAATCCAAGCTCCCACTTATGTAATAATAGATTCTAAAAGACATTATATTTTAATTTTACATTTTAGCTTCTCTGAAATCAGGACACATCTTATAATCTATGGTATCTCACAATCACATGCAGCCAAACAGCATTCATGATGGAGTTGCCTGCATATGTGAGAACTCGGTCCATTAAAGAACAAGCTTGCGAAAATGTAGTGACTTTGTTGTTACTGTCAGGGTCTGATTGGACAGTTGCACAACTACAGCCAACAAACTGAGGATATTTAAGCAAGGAATATGAACCTACTGTTGTCTCAGCACTTCTGTGCATACCTTCCAATTAGATCAATAAGGCTCCACAATTAAAACTTGCATAATGAGTGTCAGTGGCTCGGAAGAAAATCTTGGAGACAATAATGGAGCACTCTTAAGAAATGCTGCCTCACTAATGGGCTTAGTGGCACAATATATGATACTTTGTAGAAAAACACAGATGCCAGTGACTCCAAATCCAAAAGTGATTCAAAGGAGCCTGCCTCCAAATATGCAGAAGTTCTAGAGAATCCTTTAACCCATTTATTTTGATTGATTTACCTTCCTTGGTATGCAAAAGAGTGATATATGACTTTAAAAAATTTATGTCTAAATAACTCACTCTATGGTTATAAGAAAACCTTAAGTCATAGTTTAATTGGTAGCGTTTCTGTTTGTTTTTCTTTAGAGACTTATAAAATAATGGTGTGTGTGTGTGGCAGGAAAAGTGGTGCTTGCCCAGTATTCTAACTGTTCCCCATTCTTCCCAACCCCCAAGCCCTCTTGTAGGTAGGCTGTGCCTTGTGAATAGTTCTGGCCAGTGGGATATGGAGGGGAAGTTACTTGTTTTACTTCTGACCAAATCATAGAAATCTAGCTCTTCAGCTCTTCTCTTGCCACAGTAAACCCAGAAACCTCTTGTAGGGATGCTTGAGTCTTCACCAGCTTATGGTTCCTGAATGACTAAGCACAGCAGAGGCCCCAAGTGATCTTCATTGCAGCATGAAATAAACTTTTCTCATGTAAACCACTGATGTTTGGGGGATGTTTGTTATTATGACATAAGTCTAGCATACCCTCACTAATACAGTAATACCATACAACAATCAATGGCATCTTACATTTGATGAAATATAATATAGGCATACTCAGTGGTATGCTGGTAAATGTTTAACAACCTAGCTTTTTTGGGCAGGGATAGTCCCTGATTTGTAGTGTTTGCCTATTTTTTTTTTTTTTTTTTTTGGTGTAAACCCTCCCACCATGGCCAATTTCCACCTACCAATGTGATGGCAACCAGCTCACAGAATTCCTGAAAATATAACAATCGGCTCTTGAGATCTAATAAAAGTGAGCTCCAGCACACTACTGAGCATATACCACAAACATCTCCCCAATTAATATTTTCCTGATAGACCATCTCTTGGTTTTTAATACCCAATGTCATAGAATATATGTATCTCTCAATATGTCATTTTTGGCTGATTTTTTTTTAATAGGAAAACTGAATATTTACATAGTAAAGTATGTGGGAAAAGAAATATAATTGGTAGAATTTAAAGTGTGCACTGTCAAGAAAGGGAAATTTCTCTGATGCTGGTAGTAAGACAGACATCACAGCATACAAAGCAACTGTCAACCAAGCCAGTTCTTTGGTGATTAGCAAGCATTGTTTCATCATTTTACATCATAATATGATAGTTTGTTACTTACATATATGCATTTTACTGTTTTAGTTATGTTTTAAGAAATTATAATTTTCCCCATTTGAAATAATGGGAAATAAGCTCTCAGTCAGATTCTTCATACAGAACATCTGATTTGCAGTAACAGTTTACTGACATTAAGTGGGAGATGTTGATTATGTAAATACTAAAGCCTTGAGCGCTTATGAGCTTTAGTACATGGATTTAATGACATCCATTTTGCCTGCTCAGGGAACTTTTTGCATAATTCTTGGTTTTAATTGTGGTCCAGATGGACAACACTGCAGGAGAGCTGAGCTGTGGATGGTGGAAGCAAGTGTTTCTTACATTCCTGGTATATTTTTAAATAAATGGGACAGAATGAGTTACTATCTGTTCTGAGGTGAGAGGATGGAATCCAATTATTTCTGATTCATTCAAGCAAAATAAGTAACCATTCTAAAAAATGGTTAACAACTGTCTTAGTTTGCCAGAGTTGCTGTCACAAATACCACACAATGGGTTGACTTAGACAACAGGAATTCATTGGTTCACAGTTTTAGGAGCTAGAAGTCCAAAATCAAGGCTTGCTTTCTCCCTGAAGACTGTAGCCTCCCGGTGCTGGCTGCTGACAACCCTCAGGGTTCCTTGGCTTCTCTATCTGCCTCTGGTCACATGGCGATGTCCTCTCCTTTCTGGTTTCTGTGGATTACATAACACTATCAACCATAACAACCTTAGCTACTCCGTATCCCCAAATGTCTTTCCTTTGGACCTAGACTTTCATTCTGTAGCCTTCTCAATCCTGAACAGTTAAACTGAGTCTGAGACCCTTCTTTGGACTCTAACCAATAGTGAGGCTTCTCCCACTCCTTTTATTGTCTCAGGTTTAATGTAGAGGACTTTGGCCTCAAATTCTCTCTGCATTTATATGTTGTGCATTCACCCTGTCCAAGAACAAGGCTAATCACACAGTAGACATTCTTGTTGATCATTTAATTATATTTCATTTATTTCATATCTAAGACACTTCAATATTCACAGTAATGCTGTATTGCTTAAAACACTGTATAGTCTTAGAATCCTAACATCTCATGCATAATTCTTCAGGGTAACTTAAGTACACCTATTATTTGCTGCTGGAATTCCCCCCGAAACACAAAACTACTGGTCATCTGCCTATGTTTGAACACTTTTAATGATATGAAACATACCACCTCCTATGTTAACCTCTTCTGTTTTTGAGCATTTCTAGCAGAAGCACTTTGTCATACTGAATTAAAATTGCCACCAGTTGGTCTTTATAATAATTTATTCACTGCAATTATTCTTCTATACTGTATTTCCCTTAGCTGGCTGATGTATTCTTTCTTGTCATTAGATAAATAAGGGAACCAGAATAATAACAGAAGTATTACAGTAGGGTTCCAAAGGCTACCAAGAATCATATGAAAACCAAGACTAGAATGCATTCATTTCTAATTTTCAGTTCTATTCACTAAACCATCTGCCAAGAAATGCTGCTCTGTGACCAAGGCTATGATCATACGTAAGCAAAAACATCAGTCCCTGAGAAAGATCAGGGTGTGGTAGAAATCTAGAAACTGTGTGCCTCCCTTCATGGGTCAAACATCTGGCAAACATCCTGGGGTTAGATCTGAGGCCAGAATCCACTGGGGAGAGCTGATCTGTTCCCACAAAGGAGATTTGACTCTTCGGCAGTTGGCAAGTTTCTTTGTGAAATGGGTGTTCCTGGCACTCCATAAAAGCCCTCCCTCCCTCTGCACTCTTTTTTCTCTCCACTCCCACACTCCACACCCTACCGCACACACCCTCCCACTCCTACATCAATAAAACCCCACCCTAACACACATTCTGCACACACACATGCCCCCAGAACTTCCTCTGCAAACACACCCACGTATCTCTCAGACACATACCCAGGCAGCACAAAGCTTTCCGTCTGATGCCCTTATCCTTTGTCAGTCAGCCTTCTCATGGCTTCTTAATACTATATCTACCACCCCATACTTCCTCTTTGTTCTATCTCCTCTATTTTATCTTATTTTCCTTCACCTCATCCCAGCCCACTCCACTCTGTTCTCTGGGCCGGAGAATGCTGGCACTGTAATCTTGTTCCGTACATTTGTAATCTGGAGCTGTCACAAGCCGGAAAGTAGTCAGCCTGCATGTGCCTGCCTGTTCTCCCACAGCTAGGCTAAGAGGGAGGAGAGAAAGAAGCTGGCAGGCAGTCATATTTGTGGAAACTACAAAACTCTTGTTTTTCCTCTTAAAATTCCTAAAGGAACCATTCTAGGTTCTACAGTAGTCACCATCATTCCTCCTTCCCTCAAACCCTGTTTCAGTTTCCCTGTCCATTCTTCAGCTATCCGTACAATATAGTGCCGTGGCAGTGTCACTCACAGGGGTGGCTGCCCACAATGGCCGGCCTATCCTGTATTATGACAAGTTACTCAAGGCCAGCAGACCTCAGAGAGGATTTACAGGGTGATAAAGGAGGGGAATAAGCTTGTGTTTAACATGAACCTTAGATAGTTTAAATATATGCTAATCCCCTAGAATCTATCTATAGACATAAAAGCATTGAAGAAAATGCTGAATCAATGACAAATAGAACATACCAGTTTAGAGCATTTCCTGATAGCTTCACCAGGCTTTAAAAGTGGTCATCTTGGGCAAATGTTGCCTGGATTCCTTGCTTTTCATTGGTGAGGTAGTGGTAGTTTAGCTAAATAAATATTCAGTACAATGGAGGTTCTGTATTCACTCCGTACTAAAAACACATGAAATTTTAATTACAGCTACTTCTGGTGAGTAGCTGTGGCTATTGTTTCCATTAACTAAATATTAATTGTTGCCTATAACATTGCATTGAACATTAAGTAAGCAAGTAAAATACTGTTTTAGTACACCATCTTAAAAAAAAAAGATCATAGCAATGGGATAAAAAATACACATGTGAATAAATAGCCAGAAATAGCTTTGATCACTTTTTTTTTTTAGTTTTTAGGAGGTACCGGGATTGAACTCAGAACCTTGTACATAGGAAGCAGGCACTCAACTGAGCTATACCTGCTCCCGATCACTTTCTTTTCATGCTAAAACAAAAAACAAAAAAAAAAAAAACAATGAGCACCACAGTGGGTGTAGCTTAGTGGTTGAGCACCTGCTTTGCATGTACGAGGTCCCAGTTTCAATCCCCAGTACCTCCTAAAAACCAAATAAAAGAAAAAAAAACACCTCTCATTGGGCAGCAGATGTAGTTCAGTGATTGAATGCCTGCTTCCCATATATGAGGTCCTGGGTTCAATCCTCCAGTACCCCCTTAAAAAAAAAGAAAAAGAAAAAAAAAAACTGAAAAAAACCTCACAATCTGTGTCCCAATACAACTTTTCAATCCCATCTTCCATTTTTTCCACTAATGCAGTAGTCTACACCTCTCATTCATTGATTCCCAAACAGTCTGTGCTGTCCCACAGACTCTTGAGGCCAGAGGTCCTGTCATTCTACATTGTACCCCTCATATTCCCTAGCCCAGAGCCTTAGCATAATATTGTGGTTGCTGAATAAATATTTGCTTCATGAGAACAGGATAGTTAAAATTACCGTGGATACACACACACACACACAAAAACAAAAAAAACAAACAAAAAACAAAACAACAAAAAAATTTACATGTATCCATTACATTTAATTGAGAAATGTATATATTTATTCATCTGTGTTTACTTTTTAGTTTTTAATTGCTTATGTTTTCAATTATTAAATGTACAAAATAAAGTTAAAAAAAAATTACGGTGGACTTAGAATTTGCAAAGCTCAGTGAATAAAGAAATAGTATGTCCTCTTTGCCTATAAAGTGCCTGCTTTTTCTTTATATTAAGCCATGGCCCTCTAAGTGTTCTTGTTCATCAGTATTGTTTTTCTGTTGCCATAACTGCCCAACAATGTGAATATATTTCATGGCTCTGGGATGTGCTCATTCAACCTCACGTGTCCAGGCTTCACATATCTTTGGTCTGGGCTTTACCAGCGACTAACAGGTTGCTATCACCACACGTATCCAAAACATACAGAAAACAAATCAGCACAGCCCAAGTAAAGACTTGACCCAGACATCCTATAAATTAGTTAATTCACCCTCAGTTCATTATGTTGTAGAAATACTGTCTTTCAAGGTGCATAAGCATTCAAATGTCTCGTTAATTTCTCTCTTCCTAGGGAATGGATTCATCTCTTCCTGCAGATAGATTATTCTTTTTAATACTTAGCTTCGGTTTGGTGCTTCCGGTTTTATTTAACATCAGCAAAATTTATTAGCATAAGGACTACCTTCCATCAGTAAACCTTAGAAGCTGGTGCTAGTTCTAGAAATCATTTCCAACCATATGGTTCAGATAATTTGAGTCTCATGGTAACAAATATAACCAGACTCAATGAGTTGTCAATCATTTTCCATGGCAATGAGACTATAAAAAAGTAAGCCAGAAATTATCCATAGTAAATGTGAATATAGGTCATTAAAATTTATAAATGATCATTAATACTCTTTTTAACCATTAATTCCAATTCCTGCCTATCCTCCAACCAACTCGTTTTAAAAACCAGAGTTGTATAAAAGAGATCAATTTAATTTAATGTAATATAATTGACCATTCTATAGAATCAGTTAGCAATACTAACAAGCTATGAAATGGCTCATAAGAGAAAAATGCAAGAAGATTCTGAATGCACCACAAACTGGATAATCAGGTCACGAAAAAATGATAGCTTAGAAAAATCATACTTTTTTTAAACTTTAGTTTTGATTGCAAGGAAATTCTAAGTTTAGTAGAGTAAGAAAAAAAGAAACTTGGAAAAAATGTTTTTTTATACCAGCTATTTCAGAATTTTAGTTTCAAATTAAAAATAAATGAGCATAGTTTTGCATACTTGGGAGTGGGTGAGGATGAGGGTGAGGCTGGGATAGGAGAATGGAAAATTATTTGTTGGGAATAATAGGAACTGACATTCTGGGAGCCATTACAAAAAGAGACAGAAGCCAGGAAGTAGATTGGTGATTTCCTAGAACTGGGAGGGAAATGGGAGTGATGATTAAGAGATCTGGGATTTATTTTGGGGGAAATGTTCTAAAACGGATTGTGGTGATGGATGCACAATTCTGTGCACATATGTTAAAAGCCATTTAATTGTGTGGTTTAATGGATGAATTTTATGGTATGTGAATTATATCTCAATAAAGCTGTTGAAAGAGACTGAGTCAGTAAATGTTGGGGTTTGAGAATTTACTTTCCTAATCCGACTCATTCCATTCCAGTTTTCAAACCATTTTTTTTCCTTTCAGAACCAGGCGAAACTTAACTGCTCTCAGGTATATTCAAGCCAAGAAAAATGTAAAAGGTACCTAAGTACATAAGCTTTCTTCTGGGCAACAAGCAGGGGCTTGAATAACAATCTACTGTAACTTTGACTCAATTTATTCCTGTTTATTTTGCAACAAGCTTAAGATAATAGAAGTTTTGTTGCAGGAATACATCTGACGCTCATAAACAAATATAAGGAAATTCACACAATGATGGGAATAATAATAACAAAAAATAATGCAAGAGGCAGGGATTTGCATTCCTAACATGTGCATAGAAGAAAGGAAAACAGAATATTTGTAAGCAACCCTAATGATTAGCACACCACCTTATGAGGGAAATATTTTTATCCTCAATTTTAAAATTAGGAATCTGAGGCACAGGGGAATTAAGTACTTGCCTACAGCTATACAGTTAAGAAGTGGCAGAATAAGGATTCATACCCCAAGTCCTGTGTTGTCTCCTGATCATTCCAGCTCGACTCTGAAAACTGAAAATATTCTACCCACAAGGATATCTGAATATGTCTTCCACCCCATATTTATTGAAAAAATGTGTACATTTCCTTTGGGAACAAATTGGAACTGCCTTCTCAGAAACCAGTTTGGGAAAAAACATAACTCATCATAAAAATGTTTACATACCCTTTGACCTAGTAATTCTAGTTCTGGGAATTTATCCTAAGGGAATCATCTCAAGAAGATGAAAAAATATATACTCATGAAAAGATCTATTATGATATTGTTAATAATAGTGAAGAATTGGAAAAATCTACATGTTCAACAATTGGAAGAGTTAAATAAATTATTGACTAATCACTCAATAAATTATTATAAAGCTAAGTATTTTTTTTTTGCATGCCTTTCTTTTTTTCTTTTTTTTAAAAGCTAAATATTATAGCTATCTATACTTATGATGACCATGTAGTAACATGAAAAATGTTTTTAATATAACGTCAAGGTAAAAACAATCTAAAGTTCTTTTTACTCTATTGTAACTATGTGATATATTAGTGTGGCAAAAACTGTTAACATTCCCCATTCATTCTCCCCTTCCTCTTTTTAGTAAAATAGAGCCTTCACCCCCAGATTTAGTGGTCACAGGGCTGCCCAGCAACGAACTACATTTCCCAGTCTCCCTTGCATCTAGAAATCACCATATGACAAAATTCTTGCCAATAGAATATGAGCAGAAGTGATGCATGCAACTTCCCAGTGTTTGTAAAAATGATGAGATACCTGCTCTCTGGAAAGAAATGACAACAACTGAAGCAGCTGCTTTAGGACCAAAGATGAAAGCCATGTGTTGATAGAAATATAATTTTTTTCTTTTTTCTAAAACCTCCATACTATAATTATTAAGATAGGTGAGAAATTATTTTAGCTATAGTTTTTTTTACCTATAATTTGATGCAATGAATTACCATATTTTTTCTTAAATATTGTTTTTCTTTTTCTTTTTTTTTTTAAAGATTTTATTTATTTATTTATTTATTTCCCCTTGCTGCTTGTGCTCGCTGTGTCCATTTGCTGTGCGTTTTTCTGTGTCTACTTGTCTCCCTTTGTTGGGTCATCTTGCTGCGTCAGCCGCACGGGCTGGCTTGCCTTCACCAGGAGGCCCCGGGAATCGAACCTGGGGCATCCCATATGGTAAAGGGGAGCCCTATCAATTGAGCCACATCCGCTTCCCTAAATATTGTTTTTCTAAAAAGAAATAGGCCCTCTCATATTTGTGGAGATATTTGAGGAAAACCTGACCAAAAAAAAGAAGAAGAAGAAAGAATATAATATAGAAGCACATTTATATGACATTTTTGTCCAATTTGGACAATTTTATATCATAGTTATTAAATTAAAATTCCAATTAATGATAAAATTAAAATTTTGTAATTTTGAACAGTCAGAAATTATTAGGGAGCATGACTCAGAAGGGCTGTGGGCAAGGCCAGCTGCCGTCAATTTGCAGCCATGCTTGAAGCTCTGTGTGGTTATGTGACTAAGTTCACACAACGAGATGAAAATGGAAAGAGGATGGTGACTTCTGGGAACTCTCCCCAAAAGGGAAGGGGCACATGCTTCTTCCTTTCCTTGCCATCTTCCTTGTGGGAATGTGAATGGGATGGCTTGCCCTCAGGCTGAGGCTCACACCTGAGGAATGTCAGTAAAAGCTGACATTAGCTAGGATCTCTGATGACTTTTGAAGTCACCATGCTGGACTTGGGCTGGTTTTTCAGTATTCTTTTTGCAGGAGAAAGTAATGATCTAATTATTTAATTTACTATCTTGGGGTCTCAAAGTTACTTGTAGTTGTACTTAACACAAAATTATATATATATATGTTTTTTTCTCTTTGATTCATTTCCCTCAGAAGGATTAAAATTAAATTACTTCCATTCAGATTTGGAAACATTGAAAATCATTTAAAGACTTGAAAATTTAACTACTTCTTTTATGAATTTAATAAGTAAACAACTGAAAAAGACTTTATTTAAATTACTCACAGTCTTTTAAAATGGAATTTTAAAAGATTTTTATTGTAGTAACATAAAACTTAACATTTCCCATTTTAACTTACAATGGCACCCATTTAAGGCTGTACTTCCCAACCTTTTTCATGACATGGTATGCAAAGAAAATAATAATAATTGTGCACTACTGGGTAAAATAGGCTGCTCTTGGCCAGGGGCTACTGATCCAGGGGGGCACTGGTTACCCAAAGATCTGTGGGGATCAATTTCACAGTCTATCACTCATAATCCATTGGTCACTGCCCAGCTTTAATGGCATTCCATAATGGGTGAAGTAGTTCTAATTATTATTAGATTAGTCATTACAGTACAAATTTGAATAAGGAACCCATTCAAAAATCATTAAGGCTTGAGAAAAGTAAGTAAACTATGTATTTGCACTTTATTGTAGAAAAAAAGGTCCATTTGCAAGGCTAGTTAGGTTACACAAAGGGCATTTCTTATTTCATAGAGGACATTTTAAAAAACGATTTCATTATTCACATGTATACTAAGTATTCCTTTTATATATAAGATATAATGGAACGGTCCTGTAAGTCCACAGAAAGAGGATTTCAAAGAATGAGTTTATACTGTTGAAAACGAGTGCCCTGGTTTTATCTGTAGGAGGAAAGAAGGGAAACTTTATTGATCATTTTCAGTGTGCCAGGAGCTTCCAACGTGTGTTCTCAGTAATCCTTGTCCTCTGTTAGGAAGATGTTAAAGATTTTAAAGATTAGGAACCTGCAAGCAGCAGAGCCAAAATTCAAAGCCCTTCTTAAATGTCCATGTGCCTGAATTAATTTCTGCAATTTTTATTTTAAACTTTCCTTCAAAGTAAGATCCTCACAAGTCTGCAAAATCAGATGGTTTAATAGTGCTTACAATGGAGATCAACTCCAGTCCTTCTCCCCAAAAGGAACCACTTATAAGCTTTTCTGTCTTTAGCTCTGAGGATGGTTATCTTCTGTTGTGCATTGAATTATATACCACAGTTTGGACATGTTTTTGTCTTGATGCACATTCTGAGTGTGGACCCATTGTAGATAACTTCTCTTCAAGATGTTACTTCAGTTAAGGTGTGACCCAACTGAATCAGGTTGTGCTTTAATCTGGATTACTGAAGTCTTTTATAAGCAGAGTGAAAGTCAGATGGAAAAAGAAGCCATATTGTAGTTGTGGATTCTGATTTCTACTCTTGTGTATAAACCCATTCACTTTTATTTTTTCTGGACATTTTTGAGATTTTTTTTTTTTTTTCATTATTCCTACTGGTCTGACACTTCTCAATGATGTTCCTTGATGTAGGTCCTTTTTTGTTATCCTGAGCACGTGGTAGACACTTTCAATTTTGACACTTGTGCCCTCTGGTTCAAGGAACTTTTCTTGTGTAATTTTTCCTCTATTCCTTCTCTTTCTGGGAGCTTCTACTAATCAGATATTATAACCTACTGGACTGATTCTCTCTCTTATCTTTGTCTACTTATCTTTTGGTTCTATTTTTAGCTGATTTCTTTGACTTTATCTCTCAATCCTTCTATTGGAAGTTTTTTTAAAATATTTTTTTTAATTTCCATGAGCCCCCTTTCATTTTTATATTGTTCTTTTATCATAGCATTGTTTTATATTTTAAAATATTCTCATAATTTGTGAGAATATAAATTAGCATTTAAAAATGTTTTTCTATTTCCTATAGTTTCCAGTAGTATTCTATTTTTCATTTTGATTTCTCTCTTTTAAGTTAGAGGAATGCTTTATATTCCTGGTGGGCTTTTTTGTCTGTTCATATTTAAGAATGGGGTGCTAAAAAGCTGTTGAGTTGCTCTGTGGGGGTGGATGGGGTTTACAGAGTGATGGTCTTCACTGTTGGATGGTGAAGACTCTTTCTTCTCTGGGTCTGTTTAGTTTTTTCAGAAAAAAAAATTTCTGATTTCTTGCCTTCCCATTTTTGACAGTAAGAAATAATTTCTCATCATGTCTCAGTCCACAAAGTTTCATGAAAATACTTTTTTACATATGATGCACTCTGATATTGTCTATCAAGTCTCTTCAGGTTTTAAAAAATATTTATAAAGGGGAAGTGGATGTGGCTCAAGCAGTTGAGTACCTGCCTCTCACATGGGAGGTCCCAGATTCAGTTCTGTTGTCTCCTAAAGAAGAAGAGCTGATGCAATGAGCAGACACAAAGAGCAGGGAGCAGATGTGGCTCAAGCAGTTGGACACCAACCTCCCACATAGGAGGTCCCGGGTTCAGTTCCCAGTGCTTCCTAAAGAAGATGAGAGGACAAAACAAGCAGACACAGTGAGCAGACAACGAGCAGACACATAGGGAGCCATCTGGGATGGTGGCAGTGGGGAATAAAAGTCATTTGGTTTTTAAAAAAATTGTTGGTAGAGGACATTGTGATGCACCAGTCAGATCACCCTGTAATGAAGGACAGGTTGCCCCCACCGCTGAGAGTACTGCTCTAGTGCAATCTTCATCTGTTAGCCTCTTCAGGGATTGTCTCAGCTGCAGAAAGCTGCCTTGCCCAAGGTCACACCCCTTCCTAGGGTGGTCACGTCCAACGAGGTAGTATACAAGCCTGGCCATCTTTGGTCTGACTTGGGACAACTCTTCAGTTTTTCCCTATGGGTTTGCCCAAGTGGTCATTGGGCCTTGCATCACAGCTCCACGTATCCTTTTGCCCAATTCTGCTTTCTTCCACAGGTGTTGGTCCCAAGGACACTCCCTAATAAACATTCTGAAGTCTCAGCTCTGTCTGAGTCTGCTTCCTGGGGAACCCAACCCATGACAATGTTGGTTATGACCCATTAAACATATTTCATAATCCACTGATCATAACTGATTTCTTAACTCACAGTTTGAAAAACACTGGCCTAGGGGTGAGTTGTCTGATTAACAGTCCTCTGATTGTGGGGCAGAGGAGAGAGCACAGATGACCTAACCATTCGCAATGCAGACTTGCAATTCATTCCTCTCTTAACATCCCCTTGCCTTATCCCTGACATCTATCAGGTCTGCTGTCCCCGAATGCTCAGGCCTCCTCTATTGAATGCCTCCAGAGAAAAACCTCCTATTTCCTCATGGGTGGGAGGGCGGAGCCTGGCTGCTGATTTTCTGTGCCTGGGGGTACAAGAGAGGTTGGCTATTCCATATATAGGCTTTCAACTTATCCCATGTTTTACACCCCACTCTCTGCCAAATCTTGTGACTCCCAATCATGAGCTTCTTCAGTTTCTTCCAGGTGAACTGTTAGGGATAGTGCTAAACTTTAGAGAGATCAAATGAGGATGAGAAATGGTTACTGCCTTCCCTTAAGGACTTTACATCCATTATGATATTGAGGGAAAAAAAAAAAAAAGAAACACAAAGTCCTTCAGTTGTGCATGCTCCTTAAAATCCGCTCTCAGATTCATATATCCTACTAAAGATTGGATTTGTGATACTGCAAAATCGATTCTGTTCATACCATGTGGCATATAATTTGAGCTTCTCAAAATGATAAAAATAGTTGTCATCAATGGAAAGAAACTCAAGCAATATCTAATTCTCCATCCTTTAAATACTGAGAAGTTCAGGAATGACTCTCTTGAGCTGGAATTTTAGACATAGTAATATCATGGTGAGGGTGATTTGAGGGAGGCCTTTCTAGTAACCTTAGAAACACATTCAAGCAACAGAGGCTGGACTCCCACCATCCCTGGGCCAACCATAGAGTAGGGAGGCCTTGGCGGGCTTTGGTGAGTGGGCTAACACTTGTTGCTGGTGTTGGCTCTGGAATTGCTCTGACATAATTCATAGCCAATTAACCAGCCTGTTGATTCCAGCTATAATTCAGGCACTGTCATTACAGATAACCATCCCAGTGAGCCATTCTGTTATTGGTGCACCCATTCACTTCAGAATGTGAATGAAACATTTAAATTGGGACAAAAGATAAAGACATCTGTTTTCACTGTAAAAAGTTATTATACTCAAAGTTTGCATACAATTTGGTAGTTTTCAAGAATAAAAAATCCAATTATTGTGTATAAGGGAGTTTTGACAATATAATCTAAGAAGAAAAAGAGCTGTTTATCAATTACTCATTTGTGAATAAAGCCTGTTAATTAAGAAAAATCATAATGGTCATTAGAAAAATTATTTTTTTCTTTTTTCCTAGGCAATTATTGTGCTTTGGCTGCTGAGAAGTGAAAGTGTGAATATGTCTACCTGTTTGGAGGAGAGAACAAGATGAGTGGGTGGACTTGTGGAAGAGCAAACAAGAGGGTGGATAAGTGGGTGCCAGATCATTGAGTGCGTGTGTGAGACGAGGCTGGGCTGGTGAGTCAGCAGGAATAGAAGGGCAGGTAAGTGTGGGTGATGAGTAGGTGAGAGGAGAAAACAGTACAAAGCCACTTGGCAAATGTGAATGTCTTAAGGAAATACCCCACAGGTCTGCACAAAAGAGCATCAGAAAACAATTAATTGAGCTTCAGAAAGCAATTAATTAACAATTCTCATCAAAAGAGGAAAAGCAAAGCTTTGCCAATAAAGCCATCTTACAGAGAGTTGTTTGGCATTTAAAATATATATATATATATATATTTTTTTTTTTTTTTCAGGCTATATATATTAGCCTGATAATTGGTGGTAAACCTGCCAATATCATTGACAAAGAATGTCTTGGTTATATGTGGTTTTAAGAGTGATCGCAGAGTAATCAAGAAAGTTCCAGGCAGAGCAGGGAAATGAGTTGAAGATTTATGGCTGAGTTGAGCTTAAATTTTCCATCTAAAATAAGCCTTAAAACCCTGGGAAGAAAAGGTTATTTTTGTTCCTTATGTCATAGTCAAGGACATTTATGTTAAGTTTCTTTTGTAACTATAAATGGGATTTTTAAAAAATCTGCATTAAAGGGGGAGCGGATGTGGCTTAAACAGCTGAGTGCCCACCTCCCACATGGGAGCACCCGGGTTCAGTTCCCAGTGCCTCCTAAAGAAGACAAATAAGATCATACAATATTTGTTGTTTTTGGCTGGTATATTTCATTCAGCATGAGGTCTTCAAGGTTCATCTATGTTGTCACATGTATCAAAAGTTCATTCCTTTTCATGGCTGAATAATATTTCACTCTATGTATATACCACATTTATTTATCCATTCATCAGTTGATGGACACTTGGGTTGCTTCCATCTTTTGGAAATTGTGAATAATACCACTGTGAACTTGAGTGTGCAAATATCTGTTTGAGTCCCTGACTTCAGTTCTTTGGGATGTGTACCTGGAAGTGGGATTGCTGGGTCATATGTTAATTCTAACTTAACTTTCTGAGAAACTGGCAAACTGTCTTCCCCAGAAGCTGCACCATTTTACATTCTCACTAACAATGAATGAGTGTTTTTATTTCTCCACATCCTCTCCAACACTTGTTATTTTCCATTTTTTAAATAGTAACCATTCTAGTGGATATGGAATAGTATCTCATTGTGGTTTTGATTTGCATTTCCCTGATGGCTAATGATGTTGAGCATCTTTTCATGTGCTTTTCAGCCATTTGTATATCCTCTTTGGAAAAATGACTATTCAAGTCTTTTGCCCATTTTTTAATTGGGTTGTTTGTCTTTTTATTGTTGAATTATAGGATTTCTTTATATACTCTGGATATTAAACACTTTTTGTATATGTGGTTTCCAAACATTTTCTCTTATTGAGTGGGTTGTCTTTTTATTTTCATGATAAACTTTATCATTTGATGATAAATAACGTATAATTTTTTTTTTCCAAGCCAAACTGTATCCAGCTTTTATTAAAATAATTTTCATAAACAATCATGGCATTTCAGGCAGGACATGGGCAGACAATCGTTAACAGTATTCAACAACTTTCAAACTCCCTTCTTCAATGGACTACCAAAATCAGAAAGCCACTATAAAATCCAATGAAGTCTTCATTTGATGCTCAGAACAGGGGAAGTTTAGAGTGAAGGTTGACATTTCACATTTAGTATGTTGTTTAACAACTTTTCACGAGCCGACCCTGACTTTCAGGAAATGAAATGAAAACAGCAGAATTATCCACAATCTGAAAAAGGAATTGCTACTCTTTTGAGGGATGCCATTTCCATGGCATCACTGGAAAGTCCAGATTGCCTGACATCCTGGTAACCAACTTTTTTTTGGGTCAGTCTCCAACAGGTCTCTGGGTTTAAGGGAGTCAAGTGTATGCTGAAGGCAGAGAGAAAAAAGGTCATGAGGACATAAAAACAAATTTTAGTTTTTCCAAACCACAAGGCATCTGTGCCAAGGTGAGTGTTTATCAAACATCAGGATTCCCTTCTCCTAGGAGTAAAGAGGAAGTCTCTCAAAAAACTAGAGGGGAAAGGTGTTTTCTTCCTTATTATTCCAGCTTCAGAGATATCCTATTAGTGACATTTGCCCCTTCCCCCAAAAACAACAATGAAGTGTTCTGTGTGCTAACAACATAGCTTTAAAAAAAAAAAAAAAAGTAAAACAAAATTCTGCATTTTTATAAAACTTGATAAAAAATAGTATTTCAAACTGTACAGTCACCAGAAGTACACAGTTATCAAAAATGCACACACTTCACTTGGCATCTCCAGCACCTTCAGCTTTCTGTGCCTGGTCTGTTTTGGCATCTCCATTTTCTGCAGGGTTATTCCCATCCTTGCCAGCATCAGCTTCACTTTTTTCCCTTTGGGTACCTTCTCTCCTTTCTTTGCAGGGGCCTTTTTAGGCTTGGGTTCTGGCTTTGGAGGAGCAGGTTTAGCAGATAACCTTGCAGATCTTCTCTGTGGTTCGTCCTTTACCTTGGCTTTATCTCCTTTAACGTCCCCTTCAGCCTTTCTCTTGGGCATGGTGGCGGCGGGACGCGGGCTCGGCTCGGTCCGGGGGTCGTCCTCGCCTCCTCTTCTTCACACTGCTCAATAACATAATTTGATGCAAAAACCTTTTTAAATTTTTATGAGGTCCCATTTATCTTTTTTTTTCCTCTTATTGCTTTAGCTTTGGATGTAAAGTCTAAGAAACCACTGCCTAACACAATGATTTTCTTCTAGGAATTTTATAGTCTTTATTCTTATATTTAGGTCTTTGGTCCATTTTGAGTTAATGTTTGCATGTGGTGTGAGATAGGGGTCCCCCTTCATTCTTTTGTGTATGGATGTCCAGTTCTCTTAGCACCATCTGTTGAAGAGCCTATTCTTTCCCAATTGAGTGGACTTGGCACCCTTATCAAAAATCAATTGCCCATAGATGTGAGGGTCTATTTCTGAACTTTCAATTAGATTCCATTGTTCTATCTATCTAACCTGTGCCAGTACCATGCTGTCTTGACCACTGGAGCTGTGTAAATAGGTTTTAAAGTTGTTCTTCCACTTCTAAAGTCTTTTCAAGTAGGGTGATTGGAGAAGAAGGTCCTTATGAAATAAATTATCCTAGAAAAGTAAGGGCCAGACCCCAAAAGAATAAACAGGCTTGAGGAGAACAGTGAGAATCCAGCCCCAGAGAAAGGGGTGGGCAGGCTCCTGGGGAAGGGATGGTAATGGGGCCTGAGAACCCCCTTTCCTCTTCCTGCCCAGTATCCTCTCCTAATTGTCCTGGAAGAAGTGGTTAAAATGCTTTTTGAATAAGTGCACTTTTGTTCCATTTAAAATATTAACACAGTGTATAAATTCTCTGGGTATCCCTTAAAACAAATGATTCCGGTTTCTGAATGATATTGTACCAATACAAATACCAGTATTTAAGTATTTACAAATAGCCTGGGATCGAGGGGGAGAGGCAGACGCCCCAACTGAAGTGCTCCTCAGGATCCCGCACCACAAGATGGGGAGCATCGTCCTCCACCTAAAGCAAGAGCGAGGACATCCTACAGCGGCCGCCCCAGAGCAGCGGACGGCCAGCTCCAGGATGCTGGCAAGACGCTGGGTGAGTGCGGCCTCCCCAGTGACGTGGCGCAGCCCCCGGCCCCAGGCACGATGGGGCTTTCTGGGCAGTTGACAGGTTTGAGACCCAGCACAGGGCCCTCTCCAGCCCGCCGGACATGATGAAGCAGCAGGACTTAGGAAGCAGCGAGGCCTGCCTCCCAGGGCCCCACCCCTCCCCAATAAAGAGAATTGGGTGTCAAAAAACAAACAAAAAACACCTGAAATATGAAAACTGAAGTCAATTAGTAATTCTACCCAGAACTCTTAAAGTTTACAGGATTAAATCAAAGCAGCTAAACTTACCCACCCTGGGCTCTACCATGCAAATGAACTGAATTCACCTATAAATCTATGGCACTAGTGAATAACAGACAAATTTAGCAATCTTTTTGTCAGAAGTTAATAGATATAAACTTCTTCCCAGAGCACTCTCTCAATAAATTTTTGTTGAATTAAAGGGCAGATATCACCTAAAATTAAGTGGCATATTTGTTCAGAAGTTCAAGATGTAATTCAGATGTCCAGTTTGTTTTTAAAAGAAGTCGGTCCATAATGGCTAGAGCAAACATCATATTTTCTTTAATTTTGGATTATGTAAACTGTTACAGTGTAATTTTCCCACATAGTAATTTTAAACATACTGTATTACAAATTAAACATTTTTAATACATTAAAAATAAAGGAATAGGAAGATGTTAAAACCAGTTCAGTGAGCATTTGAATAGATTGTCAATTTAATGAAGGGGGGAGTGTGATCCGGTGGTTACAACTTTTCTGCATACCACGGCTTTCATTATTAGCCTCTCGCTACTGATTCTAACCTTCTGAAGCATTCCTGTCCCAACAGCAGGAACTGCTTGTCTCCTACCTGCTGGCTTGTACATTAATTCAGCACTTTTTCCAGGCTTGAGAAATGTAAGTGGTTCTTGTCTGAAAAATCTGGGACTCACCATTTAAGTCACATAACTTCTCATTTTACCTGAATTTGTGTATCAGTACTTACAACTAACACATTTTATACCAGAGCTGGTATCTGCTTGAATCTCTGCTCTCAGTCGCAGTATTGGAGACCTGGCTAGAAGTGTTACTCCTTTCGGACAGAGCTCCTGCCTCACTCTTACCTTACTCCTGTTCAGAAACTGAATCCCAGACCAAAGGCTGCAGCTTTACAATTCACTGCCAGATTTCCTGGGTGCCAGTTACCTCCCTGGAACAGCCAAACCTCATCTACTTCTGGAGCCGCTGTCAGGGGTCAGGATACTCCTCTCCACCCACATCCCAGGACATACCTGTTTTTTTTTTTTTATAACTGCTCTCCCCCTCCTCCCTTCCCCTGCAACTGCTTGCCTAAACCACCACCTCCTTTTGTTGTTAACTCTCAGTATATAATATTCTCCCAATTACTAAATCTCATCTTGCTAGCATTTGACACTGCTGACTCCTTGGAAAACTCTCATCCCTTGGCTTATGTGACTCTATACTTTCTTGATTTGCTCCTCAGCTTCTGTTGCAGTCTCCTCTTTTACTCTCCTCTTCTTTTTTTCCAAATATATATATTAGAGAAGTTGTGAGCTTACAAAACAATCATGCATAATGTGTAGAATTCCCATACATCACCTCTCCACCAACACCTTACATTGTTGTGGAACATTTGTTACAGATTATGTGTAACATTTGTTACATAGTCATTAGACTATTACCACTAACTGTGATCCATTGCTGTACACTTGGTATATTTTTTTCCATACATCCCCTATTATTAATAGTATGTATTAGTATTGTATATTTTTTGTAGTTCATGAGAGAACACTCACATATTTGTACTGTTAACCACAGTCCATCTTCTACCACACGGTTCATTGTGTTATACAGTCCCATGCCTTGTCAGTCTATCCAAAGTGTACACTCAGTGGCTTTCACTTTCATCACAGAGTGGTACAGTCATTGCCCCAGTAAGCCTTTGAGCATTTTCTTTAGTCCAAAAGAAAAAATTCCAAACCCCCCTATTATAGACCCTTAGCATTGATATAGTACTTTCTTTGACATTGATGCAAGAATATTACAACATTGCTAACTATCGTCCATAAGTTACATTAATTGCATTTTTTCCCATGCATCACTATAGTCTTACCATCTTGTAATAGTGACGTACATTTGTTCTAATTCATAGAAGAACATTCTTGTATTTGTATTAACCACAATCCTCATCTACCTCCGGTTTCACTATGTTTTTAATTCTCTAGATTATCCTATAGCTTTCTTCTGTCCAACTCTTAAATTGGGGTTTTCTTCAGGGTTTTATCCTTGGCCCTCTTCTTATTTAACTCTTTACACTTACCCTGGCATCTCATCCCCATTACCTTGGCTTCAGTTAGGTCCCTTATGCTCAAGGATCCCAGATCTTTCACTCCTGCTCACATCTCCTTCCTGAGCTCCAACTTTACCTGTTAAATGTCTTGCACGTACTTTAAAATCACTTCCAACCAGAATTCAATTCTCTTTCAATCCAAACTTTTATTTTCTGCTTTCCTGGTCTCAGTGAATAGAATGGCAACTCACTCAAGACAGAAACACAAAATCACCTTCCTGGATGACTGGTAACCAATTCCTGTGAATTCTAGCTGCATCTCCCTGCCCCTGCCTTGCTTTATTTATAGCCTGATTATCTCTGGTCTACCTGCACTTTGATTGGTTTCACTGTCTCCTCACACCATTCTTCCTCCGCAATGCCACTAAAGTAATAGAAAATTGTGAGTTGCAACCCACCAAGGGGTTGTGCAATCAATATAGTGGGTTGCATTAGCTCTTTTTAGAAATAGATTAGAATGGAAAATATAAGCATAAGTCAAGTTTCATCCAATTTCTTTTTCATATATTTACACATATACATGTACATATATAATCTATGTGTGAATTGCCATTTAAAATGTATTTCTTACTACAGGTAATAAATGACCAGAAGTTTAAAAGCCATTCCTCTAAAATACAAAATTGATTAGGTCATTTTCTTTCTTGAAATACTTCACTGGCTGCTTCAGGGTCTACAAAATAAAGTTCAAATATTTAGCAAAACCTTCAAACCCCCATGATGGGACCATAGCCTACTTAATCCTTTTCTCTCAAGGTTTCAAAGTGGGGAAGTCTTTAAGGGTGCATATTGATACGCCAGTGGGTGTTAAGAGCCGCTGGAAAAACAGTCTGCATTTCCCTATTATAATTTTACCTGTTGGCTAGTAATGGAAAATATTATTTTTGTATTCCAATAGCACATATATATTACAAAGAAGAATTTAAAAGTTGCATGAATTTTAAGATAAAATATTCTAATGTGATGCAATATAGTCCCTGGAGGTATGGGACAGGGTTATTCTTTGCTGCTTGGGGTACTCAGGAGAACATTTAAGAAGCACTGTCACCATCACCAGAAATTCTCTGATTCTGTCCTCTCATACTTGCCATGAATCAAAGGAACTCATGTCCGGCAATATGTAAGTATAGTGATGCCACGCAGAACTATGATCCCCCTTAACTGCCTTGCAGAGCACACAAAACGCACTGTTGTCAGTGATGCTTGCTAATAAGAAAAAGTAAAGCACAGGACCAGGAGTCAAAAAACCTTGGGTCAAATTCCACTTCTGCCACAGCCTCTAAGGTCCTAGACAAGGTACTTAACCAGACTGTGAGAGAGATCTGCCTGCAGCACCTGTCACCTCATTGGTCCCCAGGAAGTATGTGACCCATGGAGTTGCCTTGACAGGTTTCCAGTTCCTTCCTCATGAGGCAAAGGGATCTCCCCAAAGCTGAGCCCTGGTGAAATAGAAAATCCTTTGCAGATAGAGGTGATAAGAGTTCAGAAGTAGCTACCCTCCCTACTAGAATCTTTTTTTTTTAACTTTATTTTGTACGTTTAATAATTGAAAATATAAATAATTAAAAACTAAAAAGTAAACACAGATGAATAAATATATACATTTCTCAATTAAATCTAATGGATACATATAATTTTTTTAAATCAAATAATATATTACACAATATATTTGGTTCATAGTAACACATTCATACAGTATTTGTCCTTTTGTGTCTGGCTTGCTTCACTCAACATAATGTCCTCCAGGTTCATCCATGTTGCCATATGCTTTACAACTTCATTTCTTCTCACAGCTGCATAATATTCCATCGTGTGAATAGACCACAGTTTGTTTATCCATTCTTCTGTTGATGGACACCTGGGTTGTTTCCAACTTTTGGCAATGGTGAATAATGTTGCTGTGAACATCGATGTGCAGATGTCTGTTCTTGTCACTGCTCTCAGGTCTTCTGGGTATATACCCAGTAGTGGTATTGCAGGGTCACATGGCAAGTCTATATTCAATTTCCTTAGGAACTGCCAAACAGTCCTCCATAGTGGTTGTACCATCCTGCATTCCCACCAACAGTGAAGAAGTATTCCTATCTCTCCACATCCTCTCCAACACTTGTAGTTCTCTGTCTTTTTAATAGTGGCCATTCTGATAGGTGTGAAATGATATCTCATTGTAGTTTTGATTTGCATTTCCCTAATCATGAGTGATGTTGAGCATTTCTTCATATGTTTTTTTGCCATTTGTATTTCTTCTTCGGAGAAATGTCTATTCAAGTCTTTGGCCCATTTTTTAATTGGGTCATTTGTCTTTTTATTGTTGAGTTGTAACATCTCTTTATATATCCTGGATATTAAACCCTTATCAGATATGTGATTTCCAAATATTTTTTCCCATTGAGTCGGCTGCCTTTTCACCCTCTGACAAAGCCCTGAGAGGTGCAAAAGTGTTTAATTTGGAGGAGGTCCCATTTATCTACTTTTTCTTTTGTTGCACGTGCTCTGGGTGTAAGGTGCAAGAAACCACCACCTACTACAAGGTCTTGAAGATGTTTCCCTACATTTTCTTCTAGTAGTTTTATGGTCCTGGTTATTATATTTAGATCTTTGATCCAATTTGAGTTGATTCTTGTATAGGGGGTGAGACAGGGGTCCTCTTTTATTCTTTTGGTTATAGATATCCAGTTCTCCCAACCCCACTTGTTGAAGAGACTGTTTTTTCCCATTAGCGTGGGCTTGGTAGGTTTGTTAAAAACCAGTTGACTGTACAGGTGAGGGTATATTTCTGGATTTTCAATTCTATTCCACTGATCGATGTGTCTATCTTTATGCCAGTACCATGCTGTTTTGACCACTGTAGGTTTGTAATATGTTTCCAGGTCAGGCAGTGAAATTCCTCCCACATTGCTCTTCTTTTTTAGAATACTTTTGGCTATTTGGGTGCACTTACCCTTCCAGATGAATTTGGTAATTGCCTTCTCTAGTTCTGTAAAGTAAGCTTTTGATTGGTGTTGCATTGAATCTATAAATCAGTTTGGGCAAGATTGACATCGTCACGATATTTATTCTTCCAATCCATGAACACAGAATGTCTTTCCATTTGTTTAGGTCTTTTTAAATTACTTTTAGCATTGTTTTGTAGTTTTCTGCATATAGGTTCTGTACTTCTTTGGTTAAATTAACTCCTAGGTATTTGAGTCTTTTTGTTGCTATTGAAAATGGAATTTTCCTCCTGATTTCCTCCTCAGATTGTTCAGTACTACTGTACAAAACATTACTGATTTTGGCGTGTTGATCTTGTATCCTGCCACTTTGCTGACCTCATTTATTAGTTCAAGTAGCTTTGTTGTGGATACTTCAGGATTTTCTAAATACAGGATCGTGTCATCCGCAAACAGTGAGTTTTACTTCCTCTTTTCCTATTTGGACGCCTTTAATTTTTTTGTCTTGTCTAATTGCCCTAGCTAGAACTTCTAGTACAATGTTGAATAACAATGGTGACAGTGGGCATCCTTGTCTTGTTCCTGATCTTAGGGGGAAAGCTTTCAACCTTTCCCCATTGAGTATGATGTTGGCTGTGGATTTTTCATATATACCTTTTATCATACTGAGGAATTTTCCTTTTATTCCTATCTTTTGAAGTATTTTTATCAAAAAAGGATGTTGGATTTTGTCGAATGCCTTTTCTGCATCTATTGAGATGATCATGTGGTTTTTTCCCTTCAATTTGTTAATGTGGTGTATTACATTGATTGATTTTCTTATGTTGAACCAGCCTTGCATACCAGGAATAAATCCCACTTGGTCGTGATGTATAAGTCTTTTGATATGCTGTTGGATTCGATTTGCAAGTACTTTGTTGAGAAATTTTGCATCTATGTTCATGAGAGAGATTGGTCTGTAATTTTCTTTTCTTGTGGAATCTTTATTTGGCTTTGGTATTAGGGTGATGTTGGCTTCATAAAATGTGTTGGGTAATTTTCCCTCCTCTTCAATTTTTTGGAAGAGTTTAAACAGGATTGGTGTTAATTCTTTTTGAAATGCTTGGTAGAATTCACCTGTGAAGCCATCTGGTCCTGGACTTTTCTTTGCTGGGAGATTTTTGATGACGGATTAAATCTCCTTAATTGTGATTGGTTTGTTAAGTTCTTGTATTTCTTGTTGTGTCAGTGTAGGTTGGTATGAGTTTCTAGAAATTTGTCCATTTCACCCAGGTTGTCTAGTTTGTTGGCATATAGTTTCTCATAATATCCTCTTATGATTCTTTTTATTTCTGTGAGGTCATTTGTAATTTCCCCCCTTTCATTTCTGATTGTATTTATTTGCATCTTCTCTCTTTTTTTCTTTGTTAGTCTAGCGAGGGGTTTGTCAATTTTATTGATCTTCTCAAAGAACCAGCTTTTGGTTTTGTTGATTTTCTCTATTGTTTTTCTGTTCTCATTTTCATTTACTTCTGCTTTAATCTTTATTATTTCTTTCCTTCTTTTTGCTCTGGGATTGGTTTGCTGTTCTTTTTCTAGTTTCTCAAGTTGTTCAGTTAAATCTTTGAGTTTAGCTCTTTCTTGTTTTTTAATATAGGCATTTAGGGCTATAAATTTCCCTCTCAAGACTGCCTTCGCTGTATCCCATAAGTTTTGATATGTTGTGTTCTCATTTTCATTTGTCTCAATATATTTACTGATTTCACTTGCAATTTCTTCTTTGACCCACCGAATATTTAGGAGTGTGTTGTTCAGTCTCCACAGATTTGCAAATTTACTTTTTTTCCGGTCTGTTATTGATTTCTAGTTTCATTCCTTTATGATCTAAGAAGATGCTTTGTATAATTTCAATCTTTTTATATTTATTGAGAGCTGTATTGTGACCTAGCATGTGGTCTATCCTGGAGAAAGATCCATGGGCACTTGAGAAGAATGTATAACCTGCTGAGTTTGGATGCAGTGTTCTGTATATGTCTGTTAGGTCTAACTTGTTTATCATATTGTTCAAGTTCTCTGTTTCCTTGTTGATCTTCTGTCTAGTTGTTCTATCTAATGATGTGAGAGGGGTGTTGAAGTCTCCAACGATTATTGTAGAAATGTCTATTTCTCCCTTCAGTTTTGCCAGAGTTTGTCTCATATATTTTGGGGCACCCTGGTTAGGTGCGTAGATATTTATGACTGTTATATCTTCCTGGAGGATCGTCCCTTTTATTAATATATAATGGCCTTCCGCATCTCTTATCGCTTTTTTGCATTTGAAGTCTCTTTTGTCTGATATTAGTATAGCTACCCCTGCTCTTTTCTGTTTACTATTCGCATGGAGTATTTTTTTCCAACCTTTTACTTTCAGCCGGTTTGTATCCTTGGGTCTTAGGTGAGTTTCTTGTAAGCAGCATATGGATGCTCATGTTTTTTTATCCATTCTGCCAGCCTGTATCTTTTGATTGGGGAATTTAATCCATTCACATTCAATGATTACTGAAAATGCACTATTTATTTCCTCCATTGTATTCTTTGGTTTTCATATGTCATCTTATTTTTGTCTCTCTTTTTACTCTTTTGGTTATCCTTTCTGCTTTTCTTTCTTTTATACCCTCCTCCAAGCCCCTCTCTCCTGTCTTTCTTTCAGGTCTAAGGCTTCCTTTAATATTTCCTGCAAAGGTAGATTCTTTTTTGCAAACTCTCTTAGTTTCTGTTTGTTTGTGAATACTTTATATTCATCTTCATATTTGAAGGACAGTTTTGCTGGATAAAGAATTCTCAGCTGGCAGTCTTTCTCCTTCAGTTTCCTAATTGTATCATACCACTGTCTTCTCGCCTCCATGGTTTCTGAAGAGAAATCTGCACTAAGTCTTACTCAACGTCCTTTGTACGTGATCATTTGCTTCTCTCTTGCTGCTCTGAGAATTTTCTCTTTATCTTTTACATTTGGCATTCTGAATAATATGTGTCTTAGTGTAGGTCTATTTGGATTTATTCTCATTGGGGTATGGTGTGCTTCTTGGACATGTAAGTTCATTTCTTTCATGAGCGTTTGGAAATTTTCAGCTATTATTTCCTCAAATACTCTTTCTGCCCCTTTTCCTTTCTCTTCCCCTTCTGGAACTCCCATGACACGTATGTTCTTACATTTTGTTTTGTCATTCAACTCTCTGAGCCCCTGCTCAATTTTTTCCATTCTTTTCTCTCTCTGTTCTTTTCTCTCTTCAATTTTACCTGCTCTGTCTTCGGTATCACTTATTATTTCTTCTATCATTTCGAGTCTGCTGTTGTATGCCTCAAATGTATTTTTGACTTAACCTATTGTGTCTTTCATTCCCATGAACTCCATTACTTTTCTGTTCAGGATTTCAAATTCTTCTTTGCGTTCACTCAGTGTCTTCTTGATGTCATTTATCTCTTTAACTATATCCTCTTTCATCTCATTAATTTGATTTTGGAAATTTGTGTTCATCTGATTAGGTCTCTCAAATTCTGCATCTCTTCTGGGACTTTGCTGTATTCCTTTTCTTGTGCCATGTCTTCTATGTCTTGTACCATGTCTTCTTATATGGCTCATAATTTTTTGCTGGTACTTAGGCATCTGGTTAGTTTGTATTTTACTTAGATGCTCTATCTCTTTCTCTTTTATAGGGTTTTAGTGGCAGGAGGCTGTGAGTTACCACAGCTCTTTGATTTTTGGCTCAACCTTGATTGTTAGGATTGTTCTGCTGGTTGCTCAAAACTGGGCACTGGACCCAGTAATTGGTTGTAGAGTCGTTTCCTAGGGCCTTGGGCAGGGAGGCTATAGAGGCCAGGAAAACCTCTCTTACTTATTAATTTTCTTATGTGCACTTCCTTGGTCTGCCAGGAGATGGCGCTTGTTGGCAGCTCTCAATTCAATGCCTGGTTGGAGCATATTTATTGTGATACAGACCAGATCAATGTGATAGAGCTTCCTGTCTGGGGGCTAAGAGCCCTGTGATTCAAACTTTCTGAAACAGTTCTCCAGACTTCTCTTGTAGCGCCCCCCTTTTCCCAGCTAGGAAATATTTCCACTCCCTTCTGAATCCTCAACAATCAGTCCCTGTTAGTAGAGGAGGAGATTGGGAGGTTTGTATATCTTTAGCCCCTTGCAGGCTCCAAGGCAAACAATGGCACAGCCCCACCCGGCCTGGAAGGGCTCTCGGGACAGGGCAGACCAAACCTGGGAGTCAAATGCAGGGTCAGCCCCAGGCTCTCTCTCCCCTCTCCCCTCTCTCCCCTCTCCCGTGGAGTCCTCAACAATTAGTCCAGGCTAGAAGAGAGGGAGGTAGTGAGGGTCGGATTTCTCCAGTCCTTCCTAGGCTCCCAGGGCAAAGGGCCATGTGGAAGGGTCCATGGGTTCCGCAGCCCAAATTTACAGGTCAGAACCTGAGTCAGCCTAAGGCTGTGTCCCTCTCTCTCTCCTTTCCGGGAATGGTAGCTCCCTGAAGCCCCCTTTGTCTGTGGTCGCAGGCCCAGAGGCCGGAGAATTCTGAAGAGTGTGGGGGAGGGTGCCGGCAGCAGCAGAAGCTGCTACTTTCCAACTCACGGTTCCGTTGTCGTGATTTCCCTCTTCTGTCCCTCTCTCCTCTGGGTGGTGTGCAGCCTTCACCTGCTGTCCTAAACCCTAGAAGATCTATTTCGTGGCTGTTTTAGCTTGTCCTCTAGCTTTTTTTCTGGAGAAGAGATTCCCTTGTCTTACTAATCCGCCATCTTCCCAGAAGCCTGCTAGAATCTTAAATCAAGTCTTTTAAATACTCTAAGCACAATTTCTTCTTAAGAAGAATAGGACCCATACCAATACCTTCCCAGGAGGGTTATTTTGAGAATTAAATGAGATAAGGTACATAAAAGCTATGTAAACACACCTCTCATACAAAAAAAGTATTATTTTTATAATACTCAGCTTATAAACTGCCTTGTACTAAAGTTGCATATAAAACTGGTTTCCAGTAATACCTGGGGCAGCTATTTTTTAAACAAGTTTTAGGACATGCAAAATTTCATTATTTAATCATACCAGAAGTAGATTGAAAAATACCTAGCTATAAAGTACTTAGAGGATCTCTGCTGGAGTTTTAATTATCAAAGCTTAGGAAGCTATTAGCAATTTTCCATTTCCAATTCTTGTGGAATTATGGATTCTACTTAGATAATATTATAAATATACTTAAGTGGGTTCTGGGAAGATGATGACAGCAGTCTGAATCCAAATCTCAACACAAAAACACAGTGCAACTACTTAGCAAAAACAAAAAACCCATAGACAACATTTCAGTGATACCAGGCTGCAAGGCATCCTGAAAAACTTCAAAGTACAAATGGCTGAAGGCAAATCACATATAGGACTAAGACCTGAATTGTATCAGCATCTGAGCAGGAGTAAGCAGAGAGAAGCACTAAAGCTTGATAGAGGGAAGCGGCTGTGGCTCAATCAGTAGGGCTCCCATTTACCATATGGGAGGCCCCGGGTTCGGTTCCCGGGGCCTCTTGGTGAAGGCAAGCCCGCCCGCACGGCGTGGTTAGCTGACCCAGCGAGCACAAGCAGCAAGGGGGGGATAAATGAATAAATAAATAATTTAAAAAAAAAAAAAAAAAAAAAAAAAACTTTGTTGACTTTGACAGACTTGAGAAAGGGAAAAAAAACAAAATAGTACCGACATTCACTGGCAAGCATGTGGGTAGATTTTACCTAACCCAGTAGATGGTGCATACAAGGGGTCTGTTATAAAGACTAAAGGCACTTGAGCAGCCTAGTCCCTTCTGAACTCTCTCTAGACACTGACCTGCCAGTGCTCTCTTCCAGGACAGACCCTCACACTGAAGAGAAATGCTGAGAGTGGAATCAAGATCAAGCTGGCAGAGACAATAGAGATTATAGACAGAGGAGCCGCAAATAAAGAGGTAAAAAGTAACAAAACCAGGAATCTTAAAAAGCAAGCTGACATTTTTAACACTACATGAAAACAACAGAAGAGGGAGTTTGTAAAGTTAGAAAAGCTACTCAAAAACACACCTCCTACTAAAAGTTCTGAAAAACCATTTTTACTAAGAATGAGAAACAGGAAAGTTGAGTTATTTCTAAGAAAAAGAGTAAGGAGCAGAATAACATCCCTACACCAGAAAGACATGCTCACTGAACAGGTCAAAACTATAATCTATTTCAAAAGAAGCCAAAATACTTCAAGAAGATGATACAAGACATAAAATGACAACATCACAAATTTTTAAACTCAGAAATGAGGTGGCAGAACTCAGGAGACAATTAGAAATAAGAAAAATCAGTTCAGATATGAAACTAAACTAGAAGGAACACAGAGCAAATAAAATAAAACAGATTACGCCTTAAGAGAAATAGAAGATGAAATGGAGGAAAATTTTTAAATAAAAAATAAATAGAGGGAAGCAGATGTGGCTCAAGTGACTGAGCTCCTGCCTACCATGTGGGAGGTCCTGGGTTCGGTTCCTGGTACCTCCTGGAAAAGAGAGCAAGACAGCAAGCTGGCGTGATGGGCAGGCACAGAGAGCTGATGCAACATGATGATGCAACAAAGGAGACACAAAGAGGAAAGATATTGAGAGACACAGCAAAAACAGGGAGCTGAGGCTGATCAAACAATTGAGTGCCTCTCTCCCACACGGGAGGTCTCAGGATAGGTTGCCAGTGTCTCCTGAAGAGAAGATGAGCAGATGCAGAGAGCATACAGCAAATGGACACAGAGCAGACAGCGAGTGCAAACAACAAGGGGGGGGGGGAGATAAATAAAGATAAATTTTTAAATAAATAAATAGATAAAAAGGATGTGAGAGAAAGTGGCAAATATTGAAGATATGCAAAGAAGATTCAACCACAAATAACAAAAACTAGAGAAGAAAAGCAAAACAAGGGGACAAAACAAATACTAAAAACTATAATTAAAGAAAACTTCCCTCAAATGAAAATAATTTAAAACTCCAAATTGAAAAAGTACATCCTATATCTGAGAATATTGCCCCAGAACAAAAAACACCAAGACCTATTTCTAGTGAAATTAATGGACTTCATAAGGGTAAGAAAATTAGATTATCAGAATTTTTTGTGACACAATGTTTTGTGTCAGGAAAAAATGGAGTAACATATTTGTAGACTCAAGGAATAAAATGTGGAACAAGAATTTTTTAGTCAGCAAAACTGACTTCAACTATAAAAGGCACAGAACAACCATTATCAATATGCAAGAACCTGGAGAATATTGTTCTCATTAGCCTTTCCTGAGGAGTCTCCTAGAGAATGAGTTTAAGACAACCAAAATTATTAGAGACATCAACATAAGGGCTGGTGGTATGTATTAGACACAGTTGCTTGAAGAACTAAAACCAAATGAGAGTTCAAAGAGAGTATATATATAAAGGTGATATTCTCATATAACAGATAAAGTATAACTATTTTTAAAAATGGGGTGAGAGTGGGGATATCATATGAAAAAAATATTTTAAGCTGTTCTTTGTAATTATATTGGTGGTAGTAATGTTTGTGTTGAGCCTGTTGTGTGTGTAATGTGGAGCAAAGTAAGTGAGTAATTATGAGATATTCTAATTGCATCATCTACTGTACACTTGGAAATCAGGATTCTTGATGTAGAAAAAAGGAAATACAGATGGAGTACAAAAAAGGATTTGTAAAAATATCCTGTAGTACTGAATTTCAATTGGAAATATCGTTATGAACTCATAAGTATCTGTAAGATTATATCTATATGTATACCTATCAATAGATAGATGGATTTCACTGAAAAGGCCTAGAAACTATAACCAACCCAGCAGCAATGAGCACTAACACCCAGATTGTGTTCTCGAAACACTACTTTCCACTAAAAGAAATAAGGATTTCTTGGAGAGATGGCTGATTCCATATCTGAGGCACAAAGCATACAAGATGAGTTGGAATATTTTACATTATATAATAAGGAAGCTATCAAGAAATATTAGGGTATGTCAAAATGGTTCAGAAACCAACTTGAAGGGAATCCCACTGGCCAAAGATAGGACATTGTGAGCTTCAAAATATTTGATTGAAACCTCCTCAAATATGTTGAAATCCATGAGTTCATGATAATATTTTTAAAAAACAAGAATTTGTCCCTTTCAAAAAGTAATAATGAGCACTTCATTATTTTGAAAATTGGTAAATAGAGGGAAAGAACAGGCATGTATGCTGCCTTTCCTATATGAACTATACCACTGGGTAACCAAATAGTGGATGAGGGAATTTGTCTACTTATAAAAGTATTCCAACTAACAAATGAAAAGAAAAGAATGGAATTTGATTGTCACTATTTTGCAACCCCTGCTGAATTAACCGATCTAGATATCAACAGTTATTAACATCACAAAAGGACAACCAGAACTTACATGCCTCCTGGTGAAAGAACACAACACAATCTATGGTCTTGCCCAAAGGGATAAAGCCAGAGTTTGATAAAGTTTATGAATCTATCTGCCAGTTTGCAGAATACACAAAAAACAGAGGAATGTGTCAAACTGCAGCATGAATATGAAAACACCAAAATCCAGACTGCAGGAATCTACAAGTCACACAACTTAGATTCTTCAATAAACGAATCGTAAGAAAAAGAATCAGTGGAATGGTCAATTTGTAGACTTAGAGTGACTTAAATGACATAAAAAATTTAATGGGCAATCTATGAATGTACACATAGGTCATATAATTATAAAGAAACACAAGGAAGTGATTACTATAAAAATCAGAATGGTGGGTACTGTTGGCAGAGGGAGGGGCTTGAGATTGGGATGGGGCACATGGAGGATTTCTGGAATAGGTGGCCAATTCTATTACTTGACTTGGTGGGGGGGTTGCCTTAAAATAATGCACTAAGGTGCACATTTACTTTGTATTGCTTTCTAAATTTGTGCTTTATTTTACAATATAAAAATTAAAAGTCAAAATCTATTTAGCAGATGAAACATGGGGCTGTATAGCAGAGCAAAACCTCTGTAGGCAATAAGAATGGTTAATAATGCAAATATAAGATTGTTGTTCTTTGAAACAGAACAAATGTACATTAATTTTACAAGGTATTACTAATAGGATGATATTTGGGTAAAACTACAACCAGAGCAAACTGTGGACTCTAGGGAATAGTAATATATTAATATTCTTCTATCAATGGTTAAAAAAAAGAAAGAAAAGAAAGTATTATTAAGTGAAAAAAAACAGACGCAAAATACTACATATTGTTTAACTCCGTCTATACAAAATGTAAATACAAATAAATTTATAGATATGGAAATAGATTAACAGTTGTGGCAGTTTGATATTATTTATGAGTTCCAAAAAAGGTATTGATTATGTTTGTAAACTGATCTGTTCCTCTGGGTGTGATACCCTTTGATTGTATTAAATTCAAAGGCTTTTACGTTTACTTGATTAAATTAAGATTAAAGCTTTGATTTGACCAAGTCAATAGGGCATGGTCCAGGGTTGAGTGCCCTCCCCCTTGGTGGGCTATATAAATGGACACTTGCACAGAAGATACATAGAGGAATAGAGAGAGCTCCATAGACACGGAAGAGGAGCGAACTTGTCATCTTTGATCCTGCGACCCCAGGAAGAGAGAGGAACCATTCTCCTGATAGTTTACAACTGACTTTGTGAAGAGAACAGAGCAACTGAGCCCAGAAAGAAACAAATCCTCCACAGCCCACATCTGAGATCGGAAGAAGCTGGAACTACAGAGCCTTAAGAGGAAAGAGGAAGGCTGAACCCTCGCAGACATCGCCCGCCATCTTGCTTCAACATGTGGCAACAGATTTTGATGAGGAAGAACCTCATACGGTACCTTGAGTTGGACTATTAGGGCCTTGTTACAAGCTTCTACCCCAAATAAATACCCTATATAAAAGCCAATCGATTTCTGGTACTTTGCATCAGCACTTCCTCTGGCTGACTAATACAGTAGTTATGTATGGCAGGGAAAGATAGAGGGATTGAGAGGTGACTATTAAGGGGTAGGAGGTTTTTCTTTTAGGAGTAATGAAACTGCTCTAATATTGATTGCAGTGATGAATGCACAACTCTGTGATTATACCAAAAGCCATTGATTATACATTGTAGATGGATTGTTTGGTTTATGATTACACTCCAATTTAAAAAAAAAGGCTATGTAACAAAAAATCTATTTAGCATAAAGGATAGCTATTACAACAAAGGAAAGAATTTCAACAAGATTCTGTTATGTGTATTACTCACAGTTGAAAAAGTACTAAAAAGTACCTACAATATTTCAAGTGATTGTTCCATCTGGCAAAGAGTAGAAAGAGAAAACTAGAAAAAGACAAAGAGGAAATGGAAAATAGAGGGAGTAACCACTAATTCCTTAAACAAATCCAAGACATATTAGTAGGTTTAGGTGAGCTGTGTGCTCTAAAGTGGGCATAGATTTTACGGAGTGGAATAAAACTTTATAAAGCCTCAATCACTTGGAAGCTCTAGCCCTTTGAAACTCATACAAATTTCCTTGGCCTATTCTAGCCTTGATTTAATTATTGCTGAGAGAAGCTGAGAGCACTAAATATTTAGATGGATTATTTTAAGCACTGTCATTTAGGAGAATTAACCTTAAGTGGAAAAAAAGGGGTGGGGGGAAGGAATGCCATGTGAATACTACTGCCAGGCTATGTGAATATGCATTTCCAGAGACACACCTGCAATGTAGTTAGGAGAGACAAATTCTAACTTGCAAAGTACATGCCTTAAAAAGGAGTCTGCTTCCTCACCCTTTCCTTCTGTTTGCTCCAGTGTCTCAGTGGCTTATCCTGCCCATCATTCCAAGTGGCAAGTGACCTAGTTAACTGGATTCTCTCACTTTAAATCACCCAGACTAGTCACTGCTCATTCTACTCTACCCCTCTTCCTTTTTTCTGTCATCCCTATTATCCTCTCCTGGTCTTCCCCATCGTTACCCATCCTCCTTTGTCTAATTTTTCTTCCCTCATTATTAGAATAGAAAATATTTACTATTTGGAAAATTGAATAGATTAAAGATGTTATACAAATCTACTAAACAAGATAAACAGAAGGAAAATACATAATTGGTATAGAAGCAATTCCCATTTTGAGTCAATGTGGAAATTTTTAAATAAAAAAAACTTGCTTATCAAAGTTTAGAATAATGAATGAAACTCATTTACCTAAAGTCACCATAAAATTTCAGATTACCATTTTCACACACTGTTGAAGGCTTTTGGAAGCTGCCAAAAATACCACTGTTGTGATTTTTGCCCTATCTCTTGCTATTCCAGATTTTGTCTTGTATGAAACCACCTCCCACTATAGAAGCTGAAAATGACTCACCTCTTTGGCAAGGGCCTTGGCTGGTAACTTGTCAATGGGACAAGAGAAAATCTGCTGTAGGGGGAGTGATGATAAGAGTTGCTAAGCAAGGCTTTACTTCCCTATTCAAGAGCTGGAAGGTGAGATAGTCTCCCCCTGTCTTTGGTCAGAGTTGTGTGAAGACCCAGTGCCAGCAGCAATGGCAGCCTCTTTCAGTCAGGAGGGAAAAGCTTTAGGTCAAAGTGCAACGAACTGAGGGTGGTGGATTAGAAAGATGAAAACAGCCTGGGTATTTTGGCTACATGCTCAAGCTGCTGAATCTACCTGCCTTGGGACTCATTGCCATGTGACAAAAATAAATGTCTTCATTGTTTAGGACACTTTTTGTTGGAAATTCTGTTTTAGTTGGAAACATCCTAATTAATACATACCCTGAAAATACAATCCTTCTTAGTACATATCTTGACTCTGTTCATAACGACAGGACTTGCAAATCACAGCAAACAAAAGCAATAGAATGGGAAAGTTATTGGAATGTACTGAACACTAATTATCCTTTTTCATCTAATTTTACAGACTGTGCTTGAGGCAAACAAAAATATATCTAATTTTAAGTTGATAGACTTTATAGGCAAATTATGATTAACAGTGATAAAATTAGAAGTATATTAGTTGAATTATTTATACTTTTTACTTTCCATAATCTTTGACATATAACTAACTTAGAAATTATGATTTTGTTGTGTAAATTTTCTTTTCTTCATAAAAATAAATAGAAAAGGCATCTATATTATAAATTTCTTCTCAACAGCTGCTTACACTTTCCTTAACATTCTGCTCCCACGACCAAAGATAGCATCCTAGAAAAATAAGGGAGTCAAAAATCTGTATAACTTCATAATACACTTGAGTCTACCTAGATGTAGAATACAAAGAGACAGAACATTGCAAAAGGGGCTATTGAGATCTGACTTTAAAATACAGAGAGAAAGAAAGAAAAAACATATAAACAGAGAAACAAAATCTGAGACTCCTGTTATTTTTATCTCCACCTACCAAAACCCAACCACTCCCCCTTTTTGTAAATTGGTACATTCTTTCCTAAAACACATGAAAGAAAGTAGATTGAAGAATTTTCAGGGTAGACTGGGACCACTGGAAATATTCTGATATATGTGATCAGGGGTTGAAAGCTAGAAGATAAAATACCTATGTTTTAACCAAATAGAAGGGCTCTTGAGTCATACACAAATCATTTTCCATGTCAATAAATGACTAATAAGGCAGATAAATAACAAACTAAAAGAATAGCTACTCTCTATAGCTTTCTCTGAAAGGAAAAAAAAAGCTTAAAAATATAATTCACCTTCTCCCACCATAAATCATTTTAGCAGAAACTCCCCAGTAGTGGGGGGAAAAAAGATCATAGAAAATGGCAAATTAAGAGAAATACTTCTTAAGGGCTGTCAATGGCAAATAAAACTTTGACAGAGGCTCTTTAGGAATCAGCTGAAGTGGAGAGGGGAAATTGGATAGTGTCCCGGCTACAGAGAAACTGGGGTCCCAATGTTGGGAAAATGTATTCACAGTTCAACCCTAAAGCTTATGCACTGCAGTTTAGTTCCATTTCATTTTGGCTCTTTCCTTTGAAAAACAGCAAATAACTGGTGACCAATTTTCTGCATCTTAATTCTTTAAATATACTCTTAAAAAAGGTATAAATCTTCAACTTTTTTTTTCAGATTAACCAATTACAGTAATCTGTTCCCATAGATAATATTTCTGTCCACTAATCACGAATCACATTCAATATTTCTTCCCATCTCTAATACGGTATGGTCAAAAGACTACCTGTCTGAGAATCATAAATGTAGACTCCCAGGCTATATACCAGACCTACTGAATAAAACTATGGAGATGGAGCTCAGTCACACCAAGATTTGAGAACCATTACTCTAAAGAATTTCATCTCTCCCTATTTATAGGAATTGACCAATTAATTTTTACCAGGGGTTTAGCAATTTAGTGTAGAGGACATATTACTCGTTTATTAAGTTATATTTATTCCAGTCCTTCTCAATATTATTTATAAATGCCGAAAACTTGTCTTTTAGTTTCAACATGAACTAATTATTACTAAAATTACTGAAGTAAGAATATGGCAAATCAATTTCAAAACGTTTCCTAAATGAAATAATGCTAAGAAAAACATGATCCAACAAGTCAACTTCTGTTTTTATTCTTTCTCTTTATGGAGAAGTCTCGGGTGATCTATTTTTTTCTATTGATGTGTAAAATTCTAAAAATGGGGGTTTTAAAGAATAAATGATGATACATAGCCTCTGTAATCTTATGGCATTGGCTGTTATTATTGCAGAAACAGATTAAATCTTTTTTCATGAAAGAACCCAAAGTAGTAGGATAGTGTCTAATAGATCTTCTGACTCAATTAATTAAATGTTCTACCTAGAAACAAAGTGAAAACTCATAAATAATTTCTGACATGATTTGAATTTTACTTCTGATTCATAGTGACTGATTATAGGTCTATGACAATTACTGAAAATTAATTAGTTATAAAGGACAAGAACTCTAGAAATAAAAATGCAGAGGCTGACAATGGAATTGTAATCTCTTTCACATCACACGGAAAATTGTCACATGAAATCAAAGAATTTAGGTCACTAAAATAACATTAAGAAAGTGCTTTATTCTACATTGTTTTTTTGTCAATAAATACACTTCATATTATAGCAATGTGAATTACATAAAATGCACACACATTTTAGCTGTGATTACAGACTTGCCCAAAATGCTACGTACTCTCAAGCATGAAACCAGTAAATCTCAAATCACTTGGGTTACGTTTTAAGAAGGCACATTTCTGAGCTCCACACCAGTCTGATTGACTCAGAATCTCTGGAGGGTATGACCTGGGAATCTGCATTTACAATGTTAAACTTTCACTTATTACCCACTCCACAGGTAGCATTCCAGCAAGGGCATGGACTTATTCACTATCTGTGAGCTCCAGAGCACCAAAGCTGGTTTGGGTCATTCTGTCTTAGAGAGGAAATCAGGGAAGTTTGCCAGGAGTCCACAGCTAAGATTGTAGGCACAATTGGTAGACTGCTCCAGAGGGAATGAATTCTGTCCTTTTTAAAAATCATCTCTTATAGTGTAGAAATTTATGGGCTTTTGTTAATATCCAGTTAAGATTTTCTTACATCTTCTAGGCAAGTTTAATGGTGACCCCAAACACAACTTTCTCACTTCATTGAATCACTGATTGGCAAACGTCTTTTGTTATCTAATACAAACATAGACAGCAAGCCTGCATAATATTACAGGAATCTTTTAACAGAAGATTCTATAGATGTCTGTTTATGGTGTTTTTTATTTGTTGGTGTGGTTTGGTTTATATACTCAGTATAGTTCATCTCTAGAAAGAAACCCAGATTTTGGTGTAAATTAAGAACAATAGACTGCAATATTCATAGTTGTTAATTCCATCTACTTCTCATGAGAAGGAAGCATTTTGCATGATGGTTTCAAAGAACTTGAGTTTTCCTAAATCAGATCATACGCCTGATCTTGGTGTCTCCTTCTTCTTGGTGTCTTTTTTTTGGGCGGGGCGGCAGGGGTAGCTCATTGTCATTATCACGGTAAACCTTAGACATGATGCTCACCTGTTAACACCTTTAACACTTTGGCCTAAGCATTCTATATATTTTTATACAGCTGAAATTTAACTTTTAATGAAGTGTACTGAAGATTAAGTGTATTGTTTTCCACACTACCTGTGCATAGAATGTTAGATTTTATTGGGGAAAAAATATATCACCCTTAATTTTGTTGGAGCACAACAACAAAATTTTGTTGGTTACAAATCAAATGTTTCATCCACAATTTCTTGATACCAAGAAAGATTATTATGGAAAAAGAACAGCATCAGTAGGGTAGAACGAACCAATCCATGGGTCTAAGCACTGGGTAGGGAAAGTTAAACAAATTTTATATTAGCTATCTGTATATCATCAGGGTTCTCCAGAAAAAAACAGAACTGACAGAGATATATATGTAAATATTAAGAAATTTATTATAAGAATTGGCTTATATAATCATGGTGATTGATCAGTCAAAATTCCATAGAGCAGGCTGCAAGCTGGAAACTTTAAGAAGGTGAAGTTGAATTCTCCAGGAGAAGCCATAGCTTGGAAACTCCAACAAAGATCATATTATATTCCCCAGGAGAAGCCAGCTGGCTGAAGTAGAGAGAAATTCTTCTTTCTGATTGCTGAAATCCTTAGTTCTTTCTTTAAGGCCTCAAACTTATTGGATGAGACTCCTTTCATTGATGAAGGAAATCTCTGTTGTTGATTGTAGATGTAATCAGCCATAGATGCAATTAGCTAATGATTTAAATCCATCTATGAATTAACGTCACTGAAATAATCATGCCAGTGCTTGCTTGACCAAACAACTGCATAACATAACTAGACAAGTTGACACATGGAATTAAGCATCACAGTCCACCCCTTGTCAACTTGGCACCCATACACATCTCCTTAAGCCATATTTAATCTCTAAATAAAGGCAATAACATTGTCATACTTTCACCTGACATAATTCAACTGCCCTTCATACAACCATAAACACAATTACCCTTTCCCCAGAAGAGAATGCAAGTCCTTGGGTGGTATTCACTGATTCTTGATAGCATGTAACTAAAGACTATGACATAAATTTAGTACAACTGATGTTACAGGATAAGAGGATAAGAGATGGAAGAAAACAAAGATATTTGCTTTATGTATATATACAAACATATTAGGAACAAAACAATGAAGAACTATGCATACCTATTGCAGTCTTCATTTCTGAAACTGGTCATGTGGTCATAGCTAGTATTTATAACGACCTTTTTCCATTACCTGTTCCATACTCCTTTTACCTTCAGCAAGCACCTCAGCTGGTCTTGATTCTTTGCCTGGTTGGGTAACCCAAACTTCATTCCTGAAGGGTCTGCGGCACTAGTAGTCCTGCCTGGATTGGGTAGTTATATTTTTCCATTGATTTTTAAAAAATATATGTTTTATTAGAGAAGTTGTGAACTTACAAAAGAGTCATATACATGTATGGAATTCCCGTACAACAGCCCTGCACCAACACATTATTGTGGAACATTTGTTACAGGATATGAGATAATATCATCAGACTATGATTTATAGTGTACATTTGGTATATTTTTCCATACCCATCTATTATTAACATGGTACATCTTCGGCATTGATGCAAGAATATTACAGTATTGCTATTATCTATAGTGCATAGCTTACACTAATTGTATTTTTCTCATGCTTCTCCACATTCTTACCATCTTGGAATAGTGATGTACATTTGTTCTAGTTCATAAAAGGATATTCTTATATTTGTACTATTAACCACAATTTTCATCCACCTCTGGGTTCACTGTGTTATTCAGTTCCTAGATTATTCTCTAGCTTTCTTTCTATTGACATTTACACTCCTAGACTACTCTTTTCAGCCACAATCCCATGTATACACCAGCTGCATTAGTTATACTCACTATAATGTGTTACCATCAACTCTACCCATTTCCAACTTTCACAGTCAAGTTAATTAAAACTTCTACATACATTAAGTATTAGTACACTTTCTCAGCCCTCCTCTTATCTCCTAATAACCTATATTCTAGGTTTTAACTACATGCATTTATTCTTCATATTTAGTTCATATTAGTGAGAACATGCAATATTTGTTCTTTTGTGTCTGGCTTATTTCACTTAGCATACTATCTTCCAGGTTCATCCAGTTATCATGTGTTCCAATGTCATTTCTTCTTACAGCAGCATAGTATTCCATCATATGTGTATACTACATTTTGTTTATCCATTCATCAGTTTATGGACACTTGGGTCCTTTCCATCTTTTGGCAACTGTGGATAACACCGTTATGAACATTGGTGTGCAAATGTCTGTTCGAGTTGCAGTTTTCAGTTCTTCTGGATATGTTCCTAGTAGAGGAATTGCTGAATCATATGGCAGTTCTATATTTAGCTTCCGGAGGAACCGCCAAACTGCCTTCCACAGAGTATGCACCATTTTACATCCCTTCCAACAATGAATGATGGTTTCTATTTCTCCACATCCTCTCCAGCACTAGTTTTCTGTTTTTTAATAATGGCCTTTCAATGCAATGTGAGATGATATCTTGTCATTTTGATTTGGATTTCCCTAATAGGTAGTAATATTGAACCCTTTTTCATGTGCTTTTTGGCCCTTGTATTTCCTCTTTGGAGAAATTTCTATTTAAGTCTTTTGCCCATTTTTTAATTGGATTGCTTGCCGTTTATCATTGAGTTGTGTGATGTCTTTATATAACATAGAAATCAAACCCTTATCGGAAATGTGATTTCCAAATATTTTCTCCCTTTGAGTGGGTTGCCTTTTCACTTTCTTGTCAAAGTCCTTTGAAGCACAAAAGTGTTTAAGTTTGAGGAGGTCCCATTTATCTGTTTACTAATATGTCAACTCGACCAGGTAATTGTGTCCAGGTGTTAGGTCCAGGAAGCACTGGGCTAATTGTAATACAAGAGCATTTATGGACTTCGATCACCAGTGAGTTTACTGCATGGATGGCTAATTGCATCAAATCAGGGAGATTGCATCAGCAATGGGTGATGCTTTTATCCAATCAGTTGAATGCCTTAAAAGGGGAAGTGATTTCAACATTCAGAGAGAATTTACCAGCTCGTCTTTGGACAGCCAACTTCTCCCAGAAGCTCATCAAGGACCTTTCATTGGACTTTCATCGGAGCCCCTGGCTTGCAGCCTGCCTGCAGAACCTGGACTTGTGCATCCCCACAGTCACATGAGAAACTCTTATAAAATCTCATATTATTGACAGATATCTCCTGTTGATTCTGTTTCCCGAGAGAACCCTGACTAATACAGGGGTCTTCTTTCTTTCTTTGAGATATGGATATCTAGCTTTCCTAGCACCACTGGTTGAATAGACTGTTCTGCCCCAGCTGGGTGTGTTTGACAGGCATCAAAAATCACTTGACCGGGAAATGGATGTGGCTCAAGCAATTGGGCTCCTGTCTACCATATTGGAGGTCCAGGGTCTGATTCCCAGGGCCTCCTGGTGAAAGGCAAGCTGGCCCACACTGAGTGCTGGCCTGCGCAGGAGTGCTGGTCCACGCGGAGAGCTGGCGCAGCAAGATGACGCAACAAAAAGAGACACAGAAAGACAAGAGATACAGCAGACCTGGGAGCCGAGGTGTCGCAAGAGATTGAGCACCTCTCTCCCACTCCTGAAGGTGCCAGAATCAATACCCAGTGCTGCCTAAAGAGAAGACAAGCAGACACAGAAGAACACACAGAGAGCAGACAGGGAGCATAAAACAATGGGGGGGAGGGTATTTATTTATATATAAATTTTTTTTAAAAACCACTTGACCATAGATGTGAGGGTCTGTTTCTGAACTATCAACTCAATTCCATTGGTCTTTGTGTCTATCTTTATGCCAGTACTATGCTGTTTTTACCACTGTAGCTAGGATTTTTGTTCTTTGATTTATTAATGTGGTGCATTATGCTGATTGATTTTCTTGTGTTGAACCACTCTTGCATGCCTGGTATAAAACCTACTTGATAATGACGAATAATTCTTTTAATGTGCTGTTGAAATTGATTAGCAAGTATTTTGTTGAGAAAATTTGCATCTGTATTCATTAAGGAAATGGGTCTGTAATTTTCTTTTTTCATAATATCTTTATTTGGCTTTGGTATTAGGGTGATATTGGCTTCATAGAATGAGTTTGGTAGCATTCCTTCTTGTTCAATTGTTTGGAAGGGTTTGAGTAAGATTGGTATTAAATCTTCTTTGAATGCTTGGTAGAACTCACCTGGAAAGCCATCTGGTCCTGGGCTTTTCATTTTGGGAAGTTGTTTGATGACTATTTCAATCTCTTTACTTGTAATTGGTTTGTTGAGGTGTTCTATTTCTTCTAGGGTCAGTGTAAGTTGTTCATATATTCCTAGGAATTTTTTCATTTCATCTACATTGTCTAGTTTGTTAGTGTACAGTCTTATGCTCTCTTTTATTTCTGTAGGGTGAGTAGTAATGTCTCCATTTTCATATTTGCTTTTATTTCTTAGTATCTTCTCTCTTTTTTTCTTTGTCAGTCTAGCTAAGGATTTGTCGATTTTGTTAATATTCTCAAAGAACCAACTTTTGGTTTTGTTAAATCTCTCTATTGTTTTTTTTTCTTCTCAATTTCATTTATTTCTGCTCTGATCTTAGTTATTTCATTCTGTCTGCTTGCTTTGGGAATTGTTTGCTGTTCTTTTTCTAGTTCCTCTAGCTGTGCAGTTAGGTCATTGATTTTAGTTCTTTCTTCTTTTTTAATGTAAGCATTGAGGGCTATAAATTTCCCTTTCAGCACTGCCATTGCTGCATCTCATCAGTTTTGATATATTGTGTTCTTGTTTTCCCTCATCTTGAGATATTTATTGATTTCTCTCACAATTTCTTCTTTAACCCACTGGTTATTTAAGAGTATGTTATTTCATCTCCATATTTGTGAATTTTCTCTTTTTCTGCCTGTTGTTGATTTCCAGCTTTATTCCATTATGATCAGAGAAAGTGCTTTGTATAATTTTGATCTTTGAATTTATTGAGATCTGCTTTGTGACCCATCATATGGTCTATCCTGGAGAAATATCCATAAGCACTTGAGAAGAAAGTGTATCCTGCTGTTTGGGGGTGCAATGTTCTGTATATGTCTATTAGGTTTAGTCCATTTATCATATTAGTCAAGCTCTCTTTTTCTTTATTGATCCTCTGCCCAGATGTTCTATCCAATTATGAGAGTGGTATATTGAAGTCTCCAACTATTATTGTAGAGACATCTATTTCTCCCTTCAGTTTTGCCCGTATTTGCCTCATGTAATTTGAGAAATCCTGGTTAGGTGCACATACATTTATTATTGTTATTTCTTCTTTATGAATTGTCCCTTTCTTGTCTCTAATAAGAGTTTTGCTTTTAGTTTTCCATTGATTTTAAACCCAGGGCTAAGAGACACCCTACAGGATCTCCTGTATTCTAGGCATACTCTTTTTTACCTCCATTTTGTAATAGCAGCCCAATTGACCCTTGATAATCAGGATCAATCACTCTGGTCAGTACAGTAACTCCCTTCTTAGCCTGTTGATTCAGAGTCATGAGGAGTCCAAAGTGGCCAGGAGCAATCTTAACTTCCAGTTCAATGGAATCATTGTTATGTCTGCTGGTACAAGCACTCTTCCTTTAGAAACTAAAACCTATAGACCAGCAGAGCATCAATTCATGGAGACAGGAAGCAAAAAAAATTGGGGGAATTGTTTGGGGCAATAGTGAGTGGTGCCGCTTCCATTTTGTACTCTTGATTTCTTCTGGGCCCATAAATCCTGACTATGGGAGAAACAGCACCATATATTAGATGCTGATTTAGAGCATAAACTGCCTCCTGGAGAACATTCCTCCAGCCCTGCAAGGTATTGCAACCCCAGTGGGCACCATAATTGAAAATTCAGAAGGCCATTTCAGGGGGAAATTGTGGGAAAATGGCATCAGATAGGCAGGCAGGGCTCACCTCTATAATAAAAACAATAGAAAGAGCCAAAAGCTGTCTGAGGGATCTGATTTGGGGTTCAGCAGACCATGACAGTGCTTCACAACACCCAGGAGGGTCAGGGACAGAGAGAAGAATCAGAAATAACAAATGTGAGTTACCAAACCCCCACAGTGGCCAGGAAGGGGTATGCCCAAGATATTAAGCTTGGGGTAAACCCCTGGCTCACTGCAGCTGACTGAGAGAGGAATATACTTCTTCCTCTCTGTCAGCTGTTACAGGGGAAAATGGAGTAGGAGTCAGGGGCTTTTCTTCAGTAAATTTGGCCAGCAGTCCTCTTTGAATCTTGGCCAGACCAAAACACAGGAAAACAGAGACTGAAAGAAACAGCTCTGTGGAAAAGTGTGCTGATGAGCACCATCTACTGGCTAATCTGGAAATTGCATGGACAAAAACTGCTTTGGGTTCTCTCTGTACTCCTGGGGAAAATATCTGCACCCCATTAGTGAGTCCCTGGCATGATTTTGACAACTTAAGCTAGGCAATTTAAACTTGGAATAAGTTAAACCAAATATCAAAGAACAGCTGAGGAGAAAAACAAACAAACAAACAGCAGGCAAGAGAGAGAAATTGTCCATCAGGGTAAATTCACAAACATATTCAGATGCTTAGACATCAGCAAAAAATTACAAGCCATACTAGAAAACAGGAAGTGATGGCCCAGCCAAAGGAACAAACCAAATATCCTCAAGAGATACAGAATTTAAGACAATTAATCAATGATAATCACATTACGCTCCTAAATCAATTTAAAGACTTGAAAGAAAAAATATGACTAAAGAGATAAAGGACATTTAGAAGACACTGGGTGAGCATAAAGAACAATTTGAAAGCCTGCAAAGAAAAGTAACCTTATGGTAACGAAAGTCATGATAGATGAGATTAAAAAAATACACTAGAGGCACATAAAAGCAGATTTGAATTGATCAAAGATAGAATTAGTGATTTTGAAGGCAGAACATCTGAACTGGAAAAGACAGGAGAACAGAAAGAGAAAAGAATGAAAAAAAAAACCGAACAGGTTCTCAGGGAATTGAATGACAATGTGAAAAGTACAAACATACACCTTATCGGTGTCCCAAAAGGAAAAGAGACTGGAAAAGGGGCAGAGAGAATATTTGAGGAAATAACTGAAAACTTCCCAACCCTTATGAAAAACATACATATCAATATGCAAGAAGGACAATACACCCCAACTAGAATAAATCTGAATAAAACTACCCCCATACACCTACTATTCAGAATGACAAATATCAGCGATAGAGGATTCTGAAAGCAGCAAGAGAAAAGTAAAGCATCACATACAAGGGAGCCTCAATAAGATTAAGTGCTGAACTCTCATCAGAAACCATGGAGGAGAGAAGAAAATAGTATGATGTATTTAAGGTACTGAAAGAGAGAAACTGCCAGCCAAGAATTCTGTACCCAGGAAAGCTGTCATTCAAAATTGAGGGTGAGTTGAAAATCTTCACAGGCAAACAAAAACTGATAGAATATGTTACCAAAAGACCAGAATTACAAGAGATACTAAAGGTGGTGCTGCAGCCTTAAAGGAAAAAATAAGGACAAGAGATTTGGAGATGAGTGTAGAAATAAAGATTATTAGGAAGAGTAAATTAAAGGGTAAAAGGATAGTAGTATGATATGAGAACAGAAAGCCAAAGGACAAAATGGATGAAGTAAGTAATGCCTTCCAAGTAATAACATTGAATGTTAATGGCTTGAACTCCCCAATCAAAAGACAGACTGATAGAATGGTGGAAAAAAATATGAATCAACTATATGTTGTCTATGAGAGACTCACCTAAGATGTAAGGCAACAAACAAGTTCAAAGTGCAAGATTGGAAAAAGATATTCTATGCAAATAGTAACAAAAAATAGCTGGAGTAGCAATACTAATATCAGAAAAATAGATTTTAAATGCAAAACTGTTATAAGGGATAAAGAAGACCATTAAATATTGATAAAGGGGTAATTCACCAAAAAGAAATAACTATACTAAACATTTATGCACCTAACCTGAGTGCCCCAAGATACATGAGGCACACACTGGCAAAGCTGAAGGGAGAAACAGATGTCTCTACAATAATAGTTGGAGACTTCAATACTCCACTCTCAGTATTGGATAGAACATCTGGACATAGTATAAATAAAGAAACAGAGAGCTTGAATAATATGATAAATTAACTAGGCCTAACAGACATCTATAGAACATTGCACCCCAAAACAGCAGGATATATATTCTTTTCAAGTGGCCATGGATCCTTCTCCAAGATAGACCATAAGTTGGGTAACAAGACAAGTCTCAATAAATTTAAAAAGATTGAAATCATATAAAATACTTTTCTGATAATAACAGAATGAAGCTAGAATTCAATAATGGATGGAAAAAGGGAAAATTCTTAAATATATGGAGATTAAACAACACACTCTTAAATAATCAGTGGGTTAAAGAAGAAATTGCAAGAGAATTCAGCAAATATCTTGAGATGAATGAAAATGAGAACACAACATATCAAAACCTATGGGACACCGCAAAGGCAGTGCTGAAAGGGAAATCTATAGCCCTCAATGCTTACATTACAAAAGAAGAAAGAGCTAAAACTGAAGACCTAACTGCACACCTAGAGGAACTAGAAAAAGAGCAGCAAACTAATCCCAAACCAAGCTGAAGGAAAGAAATAGTAAAGATCAGAACAGAAATAAATGAAATCAAGAACAATAACAAAAAAAAATAGAATCAACAAAACCAAAAGTTGGTTCTTTGAGAAGATCAACCAAATCGACAAACCCTTAGTTAGACTGACAAAGAAAAAAAGCGAGAAGACAGAAATAAAATCAGAAATGAGAGGGGGGATATTACCACTGACCCCACAGAAATAAGAACGATCATAAGAGGATACTATGAACAACTGTATGCCAAAAAACTAGATAATGTAGAGGAGATGGACAAATTCCTAGAAACACACAAACCACCTTCACTGACCCTAGAAGACATAGAAGACCTCAACAAACCAATTACAAATGAAGAGATTGAAACAGTCATCAAAAGCCTCCCAAAGATGAAAATCCTGGATCCAGATGGCTTCACAGCTAAATTCTAGCAATCATTCAAAGATAATCTAATACCGATCTTGCTCAAGGTCTAAAAAAATTGAAGAGGAAAGAATGCTACCAAACTCATTCTATGAAGCCAATATCACCCTAATACCAAAACCAGATAAAGTTACTATGAAAAAAGAAAATTACAGACTAATAACTCTAATGAATATAGATGCAAAAATCCTCAACAAAATTCTTGCAAAATGAATGCAAAAGCACATTAAAAGTATTTTACACCATGATCAAGGGGGAGTGGGTTTTATCCCAGGTATGCAAGGGTGATTCAACACAAGTAAAATGAAATAGTGTAATAAACCACATCGATTAATTGAAGAAGAAAAATCATATGATCCTTTCTATTGATGCAGAAAAGTCATTTGACAAAATATAGCACCATTTCTTGATTTTAAACAACACTCCAAAAAATAGGAATAGAAGGAAGCTTTCTCAATATTGTTGTCAGATTTTCTCTAGGTTCTTGGCTAAGCTATGAGAAATGAATTTCAAGAGCAAGCCAGGTTAGTTAGGCCAGTAATTTATTAAGGAAGAGAAATGGGATCATGGGTCCCAGGTAGGGAGGAAGGGGCTGAAAAGTGATAAAGAGGGCTGATTTAGAGATTACAAATTACAGATTACAAATCCCCATGTCTACTTGTGTATTGAACCAGGCCACAGGGAGAAGGCAAGAGCAAGGGGCAGAAAGCAAGAACAGAGGCCGGTTTGGCCTTTGCACTTGCTTTATCAGCCATTAATTATTCCACCCCTTTGCTAATGACAGGAGAGGAGTCCCAGTTGTTTGCTATTTTGATTGATTACTCTGCCCATCCCCCTGGAGGGCCCAATGATAAGGCCCCTGGAGAATATCCGGGGGTTCTCCTGGGTTCTGGAAGAAATCGTGTTCTGAATGCGGTTCTCGCAAGTTCTTCCCGCAGCCATCCTGGGGGTACTGATGTCCACATGGGCTTTTTGCCAGGTTCCAGATCCATCTGTTGATTCCCTCTTTTACTAGCCTGCCTCAATATGGTAAAGTGCATATATGAAAAAACTACAGCTAGCATTGTACTCAATGGTGAAAAACTGAAAGCTTTCCTACTGAGATTAGGAACAAGACAAAGATGCCTACTGTCACCATTATTATTCAGTATTGTGCTGGAAGTTCTAGCTAGAGCAATTAGGCTAGATAAAGAAATAAAAGGCACCCAAATAGGAAAGGAAGAAGTAAAACTTGCACTATTCACTGATGACATGATTCTATATCTAGAAAATCCAGAAAAATCCACAAAAAAGGCACTAGAATTAATAGACAAGTTAAGCAAAGTGGCGGGATATAAGATTAATATGCAAAAATCAATAGCTTTTCTATACGTTACTGGTGTGCAATCTGAGGAGGAAATCAGAAAAAAAATTCAATTTATAATAGCAACTAAAACAATCAAATATTTAGGAATAAACTTAACCAAGGACATAAAGGACCTCTATTCAGAAAACTACAAAACATTGCCTAAAGAAACCGATGAAGATTTAAATAAATGGAAGGACATTCCGTGTTCACGGATTGGAAGACTAAACATTGTTAAGATGTCAATTCTATCCAAACTGATTTATAGATTCAACATAATCCCAATAAAAATCCCAACAGCTTTTTTTTGCAGAAATCGAAAAGCCAATAATCAAATCTATTTGGAAAGATAAGGGGCCCCTAATAGCCAAAAATTTCTTTAAAAAGAAGAATGAAGTTGGAGGACTCTCACTTCCTGACTTTAAAGCATATTACTTAGCTACAGTGGTAAAACAGCATGGTACTGGCATAAAGACAGGACCAATGGAACTGAATCGAAAACTCCAAAATAGACCCTCATATCTACAGTCAGGTGATTTTTGACAAGGCTGTTAAGCCCACCCAGCTGGGCCAGAACAGTCTATTCAACAAAAGTGCTGGGAGAACTGAAAGAGAAAGAAAGAGGTCCCCTATCTCACACCTTATTCAAAATTTAACTCAGAATGGATTGAGGACCTAAATATAATAGTGACAACCATAAAACTCCTAGAAGAAAATGTAGGAAAACATCTTCAAGATCTTGTGGTAGGTGGTAGTTTCTTAAACCTTGCATTTGTTGCATGAGCAACAAAAGAAAAAATAGATAAATGGGACCTCCTCAAAATTAAACACTTTTGCACTTCAAAGGACTTTGTCAAAAGGATGAAAAGGCAGCTGACTCAATGGGAGAAAATATTTGGCAATCACATATCCAATAAGAGTTTAATATCCATTATATATAAAGAGATCATACAACTCAACAATAAAAAGACAAACTACCTGATTAAAAAATGGGCAAAAGACTTGGAAAGACAATTGTCCAAAGAAGAAATACAAATGGAGAAGAAACACATGAAAAAAATCGCTAGCAAATAGGGAAGTACAAATCAAAACTACATTGAGATATCATTTCACACCCATTAGACTGCCACTTTTAAAAAGTTAGAAAACTGTAACGGAGAGGATATGGAGAGATAGGAATACTTATTCAGTGTTGGTGGGAATGTTGAATGGTACAGCCACTGTGGAGGACTGTTTAGCAGTTCCTAAGGAAATTGAACATAGACTTGCCATGGGACCTAGCAATACCATTGCTAGGTATATACCCAGAAGAACTGATAGCAGGGACACGATTAGATATCTACACATTGATTTTTATAGTGGCATTATTCATGGTAGCCAAACGTTGGAAACAACCCACATGTCCATCAACTGATGAATACATAAACAAATTGTGTTGTATACACATGACAGAATATTATGCAGCATTAGGAAGAAACAAAGTAAAAAAAAGAAGAAATGAAGTAGTGAAGCATATGACAACATGGATGAAGCTGGAGGACATTATGTCGAGGGAAGTAAGCCAGACACAAAAGGATAATTACTTTATGATTGTGCTATTATAAACTAAATATATTATGTAAAGTCATGAAATTAATAATTAGAATATAGGTCACCGGAAAATAGAATGAGGGTAGAGAATGCAAAGTTCATGGTTAATCTGTACAGAATTGGTTAAAAGGTTGTTTGTAAATCTTTGAAATTAATGGAAATGGTGAGAGCACATATGACAGTGGTTGAAAGGGAAGCCTAAGGGCATTTATATTACTAGAAGGAAAGTTAAAAAATGTAACATGGGACTGTATAGTGAAACCTCACGTAAAATACCAATATGGGTGATATTGCATATATAAGACTGTTTTTACAAAATATAAATACAAATAAACTAGAGAGAAGGAAACAGAATAGCAGCTATGTACAGCAGGTGAAGCATAGAGAGATTGAGAGGTGATGAGTTTGGTTGGTTTTGTTTATTATTATTATTACTGGAACAATGAAAATGCTCTAAAAATGACTGACGTGATGAATGCACAACTATGAATTATACTGAATACCATTGATAATACATTTTGGATGGATTTATGCTTTATTAATATGTATCAATTAATTGGTTTAAAAAAAGGCCATTCTACCAATCTATCAATCCAGCTTCTTCAGGATTATGGGGATCATGTTTAGCCCAGTGAACTCCATTGCTCTCATACTCTTTCAGCCTGAACAACTTTTAACATTTTCTGCAGTTCAGGTCTGCTGCCAGTGAAAAAAAATTGTCATTTTGCCTTCATTTTGTAAGATATTGTTGCTGGTATAGAATTCTGGGTTGATAGTATTTTTTTCTTCCAGAACTTTAAAGATGCACTCCCTTGTCTTCTTGCTTTCTTAGTTTCTGACAAAGAAGTATACTGTAATCTTATCTCTGTCCCTGTGTATGTAATGTATCATTTTTCTTTGGTCATCTTCAAGAGTTTCTCCTTAACCTTGATTTTCATTAATTTTGGAAAATCCTCAGCTTTATATTTCTTTTATATTTCCATTGCCCCATTCTTTCTCTCTTCTCCTACTGGAACTCCAATTACTTATTGTTAAAACCACTTGATATTGTCTCACGCTTTTTGGATCTTCCCTCCCTTCCTCTCTTCCTTCCTTCCTTCTTTTTTTCTTCATGTTTCAGGAATTTTCCATCTATGTTAATGTTTTTTTTTTAATTTCTAGCATTTCCATTTCACATTTTAAATATAGTTTCCATGTCTCTTCTGAAATTGCCTGCTTGTTCATCCATGTTTTCTGCCTTTTCCACTAGATCCTTCAACATATAGTGCTTATGTGAGGCCTAGGATGTTGGAGGTTTTTCTCACTGTCCCTCAGCTTTCAGGAGTCCTTTTATGCCTGGGTAACATAGGGATAACCCACACTCTTTTTCTTCCTCAGCAGTAGACTGATGTCACTTGTTACTGGTGCTCGGCTTGTGGTGGGGGTAGGGAGTTCTTCATAAGCCTGGGCCATCCTGAATCTCAGACAGGCCCTGTTGCAGTTGGGCAGTTTGATGTAATTATGAATTCCAAAAATATAATTGGATTATGCTTGTAAACTGGTATGCTAATTTGGACATGATTAAGTTATGATTAGGGCATTGATTGGGCCATGTTGGTAGGGTGTTGAGCCCCACCCCTTGGTGGGTGGGGGAATCAAATATAAAAGGCAAGGCAAAGGACAGAGGCAGCAGTTTTGAGTAGCAGTTCTGAAGTTGGAGTTTGGATGTTGGAGAGAAGGCCCGGGGATAGAGATGAGCCATTCGCTTGAGAGTTCACAGCTGGTCTTGTGGAGAGAAGAAAAGCCTAGAGAGCCTAATAGTCTACAGCTGACCTTGTGAAGGAAACAGAGGCGCTAAGCCCGGAGAAAAAAGGAGCCCCGGGAAGGGAGGAACCGTGGCAAACGTCGGCAGCTGTCTTGCTCCAACACATGGCAATGGACTTTGGTGAGGGAAGAAACTTATGCTTTATGGCCTGGTAACTGTGGACTTCTACCCCAAATAAATACCCTTTATAAAAACCAACCCATTTCTGGTATACTGCATTAGCACCCCTCTATCTGACTAATACAGGCCCCATGCCCATAAGGCTTGGAGATGGAGCTTTTTCAGTATTCCTGCCCCCTCTTCCTCATTGCAGCCAAATCCTACTTTGTATCTGCGGTTTGTCTTGGGTGACAGAGTTTCCCAGCAGCAGCAAACCTCTATTTTGTAGAGGAGACTAAGCCTGAGTGTTTCCTGTAGCTCCCCCAGAGGTTTTGTGTTTCTGTGCCTCCCCCAGAAACAGTGGCTCTTTGATAGAGCCCTGTTATGGGAGTGTTTCTGCCCGTCCCCCATTGGCTTAAGTTTTGCTAGGAAATAAAGGTTCTGGGAATTGGGGTGGGGCTTTATGATTGTTTTCCAGTGGCAACCTATCACCTCCTAATACTCTTATCTCTAGAAAAATAAATATTGCTATGCCATAGAGAGGAACATGGTGTTTCAATTTAGCTTCTTTACTAAGTATCTACTGCATGTATAGTACATTATCGATTACTCTAATTTGGTACACTGCCACTTGCCTTTTTATTCTTTTACCAGATACAGCTGCAGGAAAACAGATTTGTTATTTGAGAATCCACCTGTTTCTTTTAGCCACTTTCCATGGTGCCATCCAAAATTGAACTAAATCAAAATCAATGTTGATACCTCAAAGTTAGGACCAAACAAGATGCAAGTACACGTCTCAATTGGATCAAGGGCTCAGCCCTTTTTCTGGAGACAGTCTGCAGGGATCAGACTATGGTGGGGGTTCTAGTAATGATGGTTTATTTGTAAAAATCATTCCTCTAAGGAGTTCCTTAAAAGACATTTCTGAATTTTCTAAAAGCCACACATTGGGTGTGAACAGGGTACCAGGAGTTTGAGAGCTGTTGGTTAAATTCTCCTTTGGGGCCAAGGAATACTTTTAGGGGGCTCTATTCAGACTTTTAGGAAAAACGGTTTGAACTAATGTTAGAGGACAATCTCTGTCACAATTGGGTTCCCTCGGGTACCTCAGCAGAAGACCAGAATTAGAGAAGAGGAAATAACAGTTTGTCCTAGTAACTGTGAAGAATGGGATATGGAATCGCATTAATGGCTACTCAGGATCTGAGGAGGGTCTTTCCTTCTTCTTTAAAGTGCAGTACTGTTTTTTCAAGGCTGTAAATTCTATACTAATTATTAGCATTAAAGTACACCCACACAGAGTGTATAAACACAATCTAATTTTAGAGGATTCTGAGGGAACCTTTTACAGCCTCTTCATACCCGGAAATGTAGTGTGTTTGTGAGCTTTGACATGCAAATCAACGTTACTTGGTCAACCAAATTTCCCATTTGTTATTGGTTGTCACTAACAAAAAAAAAAAAAAAAAGGAAAAGCGCAGAAAGTAAAAAATAAAGACACGGACTTTCATTTATATAAACGGTGTGGGGGATGGTTGCTGACGGCCTTCCTGTTCATAGGGTGTCACTGATGAGAGCTCTGAGAACAGACCCCAAAACTCCACAGGTCACAGGTCAGGCAAGTTTTGGGCAAACTTCTGAGCGTTCCCGCCCCTCCTCCACTCTCCGGCCACCTAAGGCGGTGGGACGTTTCCGAACTGCCCAGGAAAGGAGGGCGAGGCCGAGAGGCCCAGAGGCCTCGCAGGAGGAAGCCGGCGACCGCCAGGGGAGATGTGCCCGCCCGGGGGGGCGCGACCCCGCGGCCGCGGGCGGAGTCAGCAGCGTTGGCGCAAGCCCCGCCTCCGCCTCAGGGAGGCAGGGCCTCCGCCTTTCCCCGGTGCGGGTCTCACCGCCCCCTCAGCCCCCTCCTCCGCCCCGCGCCGTGTGCGCTGCTCTCGGCCAAGCCGCTTCCCCTCCCCCACCCGGAGGGGCTGGGGTCGCGGCCCTGCCGCGCCGAGCCGGCCCCTAGGTGGGATGCGGACGCCTTCGGGGCCATGGTGGCTGCTGCACTGGCTACGGCTTCTGGCCACACTGTCTGCAGGCGCGGTGCGCGGGGACGCAGCGGCGCTGTCAGGTAACCCGGGCACCCGCGGCGGGGGCGCCCTCGTCGTCTCCCCGGCCGCTGCGAGGGCGCGCCCTCTGCTCGGGGCGGGGAGGTGGGTGGGCGCTTCCCTTCCGGGTGAGGGTCACTCCGCGATCGCGGCCCGCACCGGAACAAGCCTGGTCCTCCCTTCCCGCAGTTTTGGGCGTTGTCTCTGTGCTAGCCTTTGGGCATTTTATGATTGTAAGACTTAGAAGCACCACAGAGTTCAAGGCTGGCTCGATTTCCTTGTTTTACAGAAGAAGCAACCAGAGCTCAGAGATGTTAAGATTTGTGCACGGTCACACAGCTGGTCACTGGCACAGCTGACTCTAAAATTTAGGCCTTCCGACTTTCAGCACAGGGCTTTTTGTACATCAGTTTGTATTGAGAACCTCATTGTTTCTCTGTCTAGCTATTCCTTCGGACTCAAGACTAGAGATGGTAAGAACTTTCGTTTTAGAATCAGACCGTTATTCCACAGCCCTGACTAGCTGTATGAGTGAGTCACCTGACTAGACACTTGTAAAACACTGATAATATCTCCTGGAATTATTGTGACGTTTAAGGTGTGTACAATGTCTGGTAGGAAACGAGTGGTCGCTGCTCCTAGTTTTGTTACAGGCTATCCATGGAGTACCCTCAAGATCTTGGCACAGAAGGGAAGGCAGGAAACTAGTTCTAACTCCAGAATTGCTACTAATATGCCTTAAGCTTAACATCACCGTGTTTCAATTTTTCCCATAAAATATTTAAAAATTGGATTTCCTGGATATATCCTTCAACTTCCTTTCATCTCACTGGCGACCCCTGGTTTTAAGAGAAGCTGCCTAACTTCTCTTTTAGCTGGGTGTGTGTCCCTCCTGCAATGAAATCAGGTTCCTTGTCTAAGGATGCTGGTTTGTAATTTTCAAACTCTGCCACAGCTGCCAACCCAAGGGATTCCTGCAGTGAGTTACACCTTGGGGAGCCTTTCTCTACCAGTTTTGCTTGAACAGACATTTGTTTAGTGTTCACTACATGCCAGGCAGGGTTAAAAATGCTTTAAATGCATTTATTTAATATGCATGTTAGCACTAAGGGAGAAGATACTGTTAACATACCCCTTTTACAGATGAGGAAATGAAGGCTTAGAGTACAAAATGTGGTCAGGATGTACTGATGAAAAAATAAAACACAGAATTGTCTAGAGAGGGTGAGTATGGACATGGCAGCAGCCAGAAATTTTGAAAATTAGAAGTAGAGCCTTGGGTTCTAGTTAAGTCATTACATTCAGCCACTCACTTGTAGTATAACCTTGGTCCAGGCACATAATCTTTATGGATTATAGTTTCTTCATCAATAAAATAGAGATATTCTATTGACTGGTTTCTAATATTTACCTCGCGAGGAAACCCTTTTTGATTTGCCCTAACAAGTGCCTTGCTTTTCAACTTTTTGTTTTACCACCTTTAGTGGTAACAGTTCCCTTCTCTATTTTGTTAATCAAAGACATTTATAAATGCTTATCAGAGCTTCCATTCTGCCTGAGACATGCAGGATGCCCACTGAGTTAATAAAATTCTCTTCTACAGCTAAGAAAAATGGCAGCCTCTGTGGCCTTATAGCAACACTACCATTTCACATTGGCTTTACAACGCTGACTGAAGTATCCAGGATCTTGTGGTGTGCTGATGACACTATTTTGGAACCTCTGGAATCATGGCTGCTGTAAAAGTCTGTGGTTTTATGAGGAACCCTGAGATGACGATCTGGTACTTCCTTTCCTAAAATAGGGTTTGTCTATAGTGTAAGAGGCTTGAATTGGATACTTCATGTTCTAAAATACCATGGAATGTAGAACATTCAGACCAAGCCCAGCTCTCTGCCACTCTGTTTAGAGGAAAGACAGAAGCAGTTGACACTGGATGGGCAGGTAATTGTCTGGTGAGTGGAAGAGAGACTTCAAACCAAGAGTCCTCCATAGTTTGCAACCAGTGGGTGAGGTTTCTAGAAACCATGTGATGTTCTGAGAGGAAGTTCAGGCCACTGAAGTGATTTCCCAGGCTTAAACCATAAAAATAGACTGTTTGAAACAGATTTCAAATTCATCAGTGGAAAAGAATAATCTGTGTTTGAAGTTAAAATCAACACTGAATGTGCAATAGCGTGTACTAATTTCAGTTTCGTTTTTTATGCATGGGCTTGGAGAAATGAAAACCAAGATTTATGTTGAGGTCAAGTTTTAAAAAACTGAGGTTAATAGAATAGTGAAGTTACTTTTTAACTTGTGTGCTACATGCTAACTCCTTTGAAAATGAGAATTTACACACACACACACACACACACACAACAAGAAAAATCCTTCCTCCATTTGAAGTCTCAAACTCTCACAAGTATGATTTGTTGTTTTTTTCCTTCTCTTCTCTCTCCCCTTTTGTTGCTCTAAAGGAAAGTTACAGATCACATAGGGGAAATGGCTCCATTAGTAAGTGATTAAAGTATTCTGTTATAGTTTCATCTGAAGATAATCTTTTATTATCTTCATATGAGGGCCATCTAAAGTTAAGTTTTCAGGAGGAACACTGCTAAAATATTTTTATGTTGGAAGTTGTTTAAGATCTGTTAAGGTTTGAGAAGAGTTTGTGCTTTTTATTTTTAACATATTCTATAAGCTGGTTTAAGTACTACCTGCTCCTTTCTGAAGTTTTGACTGAATATTTTATGTATGACTAAACTCTTTAGCTTAAATATGTCCTTATGCATTTAGGAAATACTAATAAAGTACTTCAAAGGAGTAATTTAAATTTTATTTTATTTACTTATTTATTTTTTAGGAGGTACTGGGGATTGAACCTTGGCCCTCATACATGAAAAGGAGGTGTTCAACCACTGAGCTACACCTACTCCCCCCCCCCAAATTTAATTTATTAATTGAAGCAGGTGATATGCAGCAGTCTCTTTTTTTATATGATATGCAGTCCTAAAATTAGATTAATTGAATATTTATAAATTGAGTGGTATTTAAAATGAACTAAGGGATCAGCACTGGTTAAGGTAAACCTAACTTAGTAGCCTTTGATAGTATAAGTAGTTAATGGCTCATGTACTTGTCTTAACAGTTTGGGCACAACTGTCCAGAAATATACTGTTATCCAGAAGTCAAGTTTATTGAAAGGATCAAGAGAACTTGCTGAGGGCTGCAGGGAGTTAAGAAAGGAGATTCCCATTCCAGGGCTTGGAGGCACAGCCTTCCTATAACCATAGTGATGGTGGCGTGCAGGGTTGGTCCCACAGATACTCCTAAGTGCTTGGGAATGAGGCAGAGCTGGGATGAGCTACACTTCCAGGTCTTTCTCCTGATCTGAGTCAGTATTGAGGAAGTGAATAGCTAGGTTATGGGGCACCTTACATGGTGGAAGCAGTAACTCTCTCTAGGCAGTATCCTTGTCTTCTGACCAAATGAATGATTTTACATCTTTAAAAATTCCTGGAAAGTCTGCTTCATTTTCTTCATTGCATCCTAAGAGATTGTTGATGTGATATATTTGTGTCTGCCTACATCCAGCAGAAGTTCCATCCTAGCAGAAGTAACCAGCCAAGACTAGAGCAGCAGGAATAGCGGTCACTGTTAGGGGTAAATCAGGTGATAGATTTGCAAATAAGCCAGTTGGTGACAGTTCTTATTTTCCACCCTCAGGTAGAGAAGGAGGAGGTAAAAAGTGAATATGCCTCTGGAAGCAGATTGTTCAAGGGAGGAGAGGCCTAGGAAAGACATAACCTTTAAAATCAGTCTGAGGTGAAAAGATCTCGTTTTCCCTAGGAAGGCAGTAGGCCAGGCACGGTAACAGCCTTGGTTGTCATAAGTCGCTGTGTCTTGCCTAGTCTAACTAGCCCATGGTTCAAGGTTCACCTGAACCCATTTGGAGCAAGGCTTGTAGCTTCTTATGGCTGACTGAGCTTCTCGTCCCTTAGGTATTTAAGAATTCTTGTGTGTGTTGATGGAGGTGCATTTGCCTCAGGAGCGATAAGGATGGAGGACAGCAGGAGGACACCACAAAATGCTGACACCTTGTCTGTGTCTGTGCTCTCACATACTGTGTAAATTCTACATCAGCTTCACCTCAAAAGCCACAGGCCACTTTGGAGAGTTCCAGGGGGGAACACTGTTTGCAACATGTTTTTCGGAACATATCATTAGTTAGGGCAACTTATTCCAACTGTACTTCCTTTAATCTGGTTGAAGACCGAGGTGAAATCCTGGAGGTCCCTTATACAGAATACACTGATAACTATATCTAAGTAAAACAAAAACACCTTTTTTCCATGTTTTGCTTTCCCCTGCCCCCCTCTCCTGCTGAAAGAAAAGGGAGGGTTCCTAGCCCAACAGGTATAACTGGTGGTCACAGCTCTCAACGCTCTAGTGAAAGATACACTGATGTCGGGGTCAGGGGGATGTGCCTGTAGCCTGTGAGTTCCTGAGTAGCCCTTGTTCTGTCACAGCTTGTTTAGGTGGGATGGTGCAGACTGGAAAGAGTGTCCAATTACATCAGGATGTCTCAAGGGGAGGGCGAGAGGGCACTTACCTTTATAGTACTAACTGGCACTAGCAGGGCTTATGAAGATTGGCCAGACTTTCACTGGCTAGGCTACACATGCCCAAATAACCCACTAGTCCTCTCAAATTACAATACACACACATACACACACACACACACAGGACAAATATTTAATTCAGAGCAGAGAACTCTGACTTCATGGGGAGACAGAGTATAAATAAATAAATGCATATATAATATGAAGAAAAAATAAAGCCAAGTAAGTTTAAGAAAGAGAGTGAAAATGGTTAGTGTGTGCTATTTTAGACAGTAGGGTCAGAGAAGGTCTTTCTGAAAAGGTGACATTTAAGCAAAGGCACAAATTATTGGAAGGAGCAAGCTTGGCCAAGATCTAGGGCAGTGTGAAAACTTGAGGAGGTGGGTGGGATTGGCATCTTGAGAAGCAGGAGGGTGGGTATGGCTGGAGCGGGTAGAGCAAGAAGGGAAGTGTAGGGGGAGGCCAGTGAGGTATTCAGGAATCCTTGGAAGGGAGGGTAGATTTTATTATGGGTGCAAGGGAAAGTCATTGCAGGGTTTTGAGCAGATAAATGATGTGCTCCTATTGATGTTTTTAAAAGATCTATGTGCTAAATGGAGAATATGTTGTAGAGGGTAATCATGGAGGATTTCAGTAAGTAGGGAGATAAGCTAGAAGGCTATTACAGTAATCCACATGCAAGATGGTGGTGGCTTGGACAGCAGAGAAGCATTGACTCCTAACATCAAACTGTACTTAAATTAACTGGGACATCAAAGGGCTAGCAGTTAGTTGTACAAATTAACTGCTCAGTACTTAAGTTGCTCCTAATGATTTAGGAGGCAGTTTTGGAACCAAATGGAGAAAACCTCATATGGAGGCAGCATTTGTTTGCAAAGCTCAGGACCCAATAACTTTAGAGTAGTCCACTGTTCTGGCAATTGATTCAGGCCCTTGAAGCAGAACCTACTAGGAGAGGGATTACATTGAGGGGCCCTGGAGGTGCTGACGAGAACAGCCATTACCAGAGCATTGCACACTCTTAGGAGTAACCCTAAAGAAAAGCTGACTGTAAAAAAAGTTCTTATGAAGGCCTGGGGCTGTTGGACCCTGTAGCCCACACAATCTGCACCTGCCTTGCCCAGTGGAATGTATTCTTTCCACTGGTAGGTGGGAATTCCTCTCCCATATCCAGAACTCCCAGTATAAAGTTCTCAGCTCTAGCCACTTGTTTTTGCCCTGGTTCCTCCTCTTAGACCCCAGAGGAAGCCTGTGAAGGCAGAATATGGTATAAAGGGAGGCGGGTCAGGAGATCTCGTTCTAATCCCACCTCAGCTGCTCACTAGCTGAGGGCTTTTAATGTGCTTTAAGATATTCTCATTCCAGTTTACTCAGGCTTTCCAGGTCTACAGTACCTTTTTTGATATTCATCTTTTTATATAGCTAGCCACCAGCCCGTTGATGTCCCAGAGTGCCCTTATCCTTTGGGTAGTCTTGGCCAAGAATTGTTTGCATCTCAGATATACCCAAGACTGTACCTCAGTGTTGGTTGCTTTGCAATTCTGCATTTTCTTATGGGCTCTTGTTTATAGACAAACCATCCCGGAATGCATTAGTAATTTTTAGAATTATATTTTTAACAAAGATCTTCTAAGAGCTCCCTCCTCATATCTTATTTTTTCCTTTGATATATATTTTTTATTAGAGGACTGGTTGTGAGCTTACAAAACAATCATGCATAACTTGCAGAATTCCCATACATCAGCCCTCCACCAACACCTTGCATTTTTGTGGAACATTTGTTACAGTTTATGAAAGAACATTACCAAAATATTACTAACTACCGACTGTAGCTTACATTTGATATATTTTTTCATACCCCCTCCTTTTTTTAAAAAGATTTATTTAATTTATTTATTCCCCCACCCCTCATTGTTTGCGCTCGCTGTCTGCTTGTCTTCTCTTTAGGAGGCACTGGGAACCGAACCTGGGACCTCCCATGTGGGAGAGAGGCACTCAATCGCTTGAGCCATCTCAGCTCCCCGGTTTGTTGTGTCTCTCGTTGTCTTTCTTCCTTGTGTCTCTTTGTTGCATCAGCTTGTCGCGGCTGCCCATCGCGCCAGTCGCCTTCTCCAGGAGGCCCCAGGAACCAAACCCGGGACCTCCCATGTGGTAGGTGGGAGCTCAATTGCTTGAGCCACATCCATATTAGGATTGTACTTTTGCTATAGTTCATGAGAGAACATGCTCATATTTTACTCTTAAACCGCAGTATGTTATCCACCACATGGTTCACTGAATTAGACTGTCCCATGCCTTGTACAGTCCATCCAAGTGTACACTCAGTTGCTCACACTTTCATCATAAAGTTGTGCAGCCATTGCCCCAGTAAATTTTTGAATGTTTTCTTTAGTCTAAAAGAAAAAAATCCTCAAACCCCCTATTGACCTGTAAGCATTGATATAGTACCTTCTTTGCCATTGCTGTAAGAATATTACAATATTGCTGTTAACTATAGTTCATGAGTTACCTTAATTGTATTTTTCCCATGCATCACTATATTCTTACCACCTTATAATAGTGACATACATTTGTTCTAATTCATAGAAGAACATTCTTGTATTTGTACTATTAACCACAATCCTCATCTACCACTGGATTAACTATGCTATACAGTTCCAATGTTATTCTCTAGCTTTCTTTCAATTGACATTTATGTCCCTATACTACCCCATTCAGCCACAATCCCATTTATAAATCAGCTGTGTTAGTTATACTCACTATAATGTGTTGCCTCAATTCTATCCATTTCTACACTTTTACAGTCAAGCTAATGAAAAATTCTATGTACATTAAGCATTGGTATGCCTTCTCAGCCTTCATCCTATCTCCTAGTAACCTATCGTCTAGGTTTTAACTCCATGCGTTTATTCTTCATATTTAGTTCATATTAGTGAGACCATGCAATATTTGTCCTTTTGTGTCTGGCTTCTTTCACTCAGCATAATGTCCTCAAGGTTCATCCATGTTGTCATGTGCCCCAATTTCATTTCTTTTTATAGCAGCATATTATTCCATTGTATGATATACCACATTTTATTTATTCATTCATTGGTTGATGGACACTTGGGTTGTTTCCATTCTATGGCAATTGTGAATAATGTCACTATGAACATGGGTGTGCAAATGTCTGTTTGTGTCCTGTTTTCAGTTCTTCTGGATATGTTCCTAGTAGAAGGGTTGCTGGATCATATGGCAGTTCTTTATTTAGCTTCCTGAGGAACTACCACACTGTCTTCCACAGAGGCTGCACCATTTTACCTTCCCACCAGTAGTGAAGGAGTGTTCCTATTTCTCCACATCCTCTCCAGCACTTGTTGTTTTCTGTTTTTTTAATAATGGCCATTCTATGAGGTGTGAGATGATCTCTCATTGTAGATTTGATTTGCATTTCCCTAATAGCTAGTGAGAGTGAACACTTTTTCTGTGCTTTTTGACCATTTGTATATCCTCTTTGGAAAAATATCTATTTAAGTCTTTTGCCCATTTTTAAATTGGATTGCTTACCCTTTTATCGTTGAGTTGTATGATCTCTTTACATAGCATGGAAATCAAACCCTTATTGGTTTTCAAATATTTTCTTCCATTGAATAAGCAGCCATTTCACATTCTTGACAACGTCCTTTGAAGCCCAAAAGTGTTTAAGTTTGAGGAGGTCTCGTTTATCCATTTTTTTCTTTCATTGCTAGTGCTTTGGGTCTAAAGTTTAAAAAATAACCACCTACCAGCAAATCTTGGAGATGTTTGCCTACATTTTCTTCTAGAAGTTTTATGGTTCTATATTTTATATTTAGGTCTTTTATCCATTTTGAGTTAATTTTTGTATAAGGTGTGAGATAGGGGTCCTCTTTCTTTTTTTTAGATATGAATATCCAGTTCTGCCAGCATCATTTGTTGAATATACTATTCTGCCACAGCTGTTTTATGTTTACTGGCATAAAGATATGTCTATCTTTATGCCAGTACCATGCTGTTTTTACCACTGTAGCTGGGTAATATGATTTAACGTCCAGAAGTGAGAGTCTTACAACTTTGTTCTTCCTTTTTGAGATGTTTCTGGCTATTCAGGGCCCCTTACCTTCCAAGTAAATTTGATAATTGGCTTTTCCATTTCTTTAAAAGATACTGGTGGAATTTTTATTCAAGATTCATTGAATCTGTAAATCAATTTGGGTAGAATTGACATCTTAATATTTAGTCTTCCAATCCATGAACACGGTATGTCCTTCCATTTATTTAGGTCTGCTTTGATTTCTTTTAGCAGTGCATTGTAGTTTTCTGTGTACAGGTCCTTTACATCCTTGGTTAAGTTTATTTCTAAATATTTGATTCTTTAATTGCTATTGTAAATGGAATTTTTCCCCCTGACTTCCCCCTCAGATTGATCATTACTAGTTGTATTTTTTGCATATTAATTTTTCCATTTCATCTACATTGTCTAGTTTGTTGGCTTACAGTTGTTCTTGGTATCTTCTTATGATCTTTTATCTTTCTGTGAGGTCAGTAGAAAAGTCCCTGCTGTAATTGCTGATTTTATTTATTTGCATCTTCTCTCTTTTTTGCTTTGTCAGTCTAGCTAAGGGTTTGTCAATATTTTTGATCTTCTTGAAGAACCAACTTTTGGTTTTGTTAATTCTATTTTTTTGTTCTCAATTTCATTTATTTCTCCCCTGATCTTTGTTATTTTGTTCCTTCTGCTTGTGTTGGGAATAATTTTCTATTCTTTTTCTAGTTTTTCCAGCTGTGTAGTTAAGTATTGATTTTAGCTCTTTCTTCTTTTTTAATATAAACATTGAGGGCTATAAATTTTATTCTCAGCACTGCCTTTGTTGCATCCCATAGATTTTGATTTCATATCTTTTTGAAACTGCCTTTTAACCTGGATTCTTGTATTTGCATCTCAGACTCTTAAATTTTGCAAGTTTGTTTGTATATTTAAACACTTAGGCATTTCCTCACAATGTTAAGAGTAAAGATAAAATGATTTGACAGTGTCACAGTGGAATATAACCAGGTCCTCATGTAACTTACCTGCTTTATGTAGCCACCCGAAGACCCTGATTTTTTTGCAGTTTCTTAAATTTCAGGAGGTGGTGAGCATTCATATCATCTTTTCCCCAATCCTATCCTTGCTTTTCCCCCACTGTATTAGTCTGCCAAAGGGCTGCTGATGCAAAGTGCCAGAAATCTGCTGGCTTTTATAAAGGGTATTTATCTGATGTAAAACCTTACAGTTACAAGTCTGTAAAGAGTCCGGCTTAAGGTTGCTTTCTCACTAAAGCCAGTTGCCACGTGTTGAAGCAAGATGGTCACTGATCCCTGCCTGGTCTCTCCTTTCCCTCCAGGCTTCCAGTCCTCTCTCCTGGCATAGGGCTTGTTTCTCAGGGCTTCTCTCTCCTGGCATAGGCCTAGTTTCTTTCCAGACTTTCTATATCAATCTTGGCTCTCTTCCCAACAGTCTCTGTAAGCTCTCAGGCAAATGGCTTATCTCTCCCCGGGGCCACAGGATCAAAAATGACAAAGTTCTCTCCTCTTCCGTGTGTCTTGAGGGAGTGTCCATTTATATTGACCCACCAAGGGGGCAGAGACTCAACCTGAGTCGAATCAAAGCCCTAATCTTAACAGGTAGTTTAATCATGGGGCCCTCAACTGAATCCAGTATAATCAAAGGGTATCACACCCAGAAGAAGAGATTAGTTTACAAACATAATCTTTCTCTTTTGGGGATTCATAAATAATCTCAAACTGCCATACCTGCTTAATGCTAAGGATAATCCTAGTTAGCACAGGGACCTAGCTGGGCTTATTCAATATTATTCCCTAGATGCATGAAATTATTGACAAGTTATTACTGGTTACCCAGTCCTTCCCCAACTGTAGTGAGCAGGTTGTTCTAGCTTTGTTTCAGGTTTTTCTGTAGAAACAGCTGACCACACTTTACTTAGAGGAGGCAGGGGTTGGGCATAATGTCCATTTCAGTGGTGCCCATAAGTGTCCCTGTTCCTGTTATCTGTTTGACAGATGTAGTGATGGCACCCACCCTGGTTCCAGAATAACTTAGGGCTTTCATCCTGCTTCATTTCAAATTCAACTATACCAATGGCCATAGAATAATACAAATTCCATTACTTTATAGTTTTCTTGTGGCATTTACCACAACTCCCCTCTGGACTATAGCACCTCTCTCTGTATATTATATTGTGCTGTAGTATTTTATATATTATTTATATATTACATGTAACGCACACATGTATTTGTACATACACATATTTATTTATCTGTATCTCTCTCTAGCCAAATTTCTCCTGTGCTGAGACCTGTCCGATATTCACTTAGTCCCACCAACCAAAACTCATTTTGCCCAAAATTGAACTCATCTCCCCTTTGCTTTCACAACTTGCTGCTTCTCCATTATTTCTTATCTGGGCAAAGGGCCTTGTCCCCTCACCAGAAACCTTCATGTCATCTTGTTCTCCCTCATCTAGTGAATCTCCAAAGACTATTCTACTTCCTCAGTGGTCTTTGATCTGTTCCTTCTCCCTCTTTAGTTCATTTCTTGCTTAGATTCTTCAGTATCCTCCTTAGTAGTTCTTGCTTTTAGTCTTCTTCCCCTCTGATACTTTCACATTGCTAATAGAATGTTCTTTCTAAAAGACAAATGTACTCTGTTGCAGTTTGATATTGTTTATGAATTCCAAAAATAGATATTGGATTATATTTGTAAACTGGTCTTTTTCTCTGGGCATATTAGATTATATTGGATTCAGAGGTTTTACTTTTACTTGACTAAATAATGATTAAGGCTTTGATTGGGCCATGTCAGTAGGACATTGCAAGGGGTTGAGGACACACAGAGAAACCGCACTGCAAAGAAGGGAGTTTGGAGTTTTAATGCTGGAGCCCGGGAAGTAAGCACACAGAGGAGCAGGCTTGATTAGACATTGCAGAGGCCCTAAGAGTCTACAGCTGGCCTTGTGGAGAAAGCAGAGCAGCTAGCCCAGAGAGAAACAAGCCCCGGGAAGAGAGGAACCCAGGAAGCCTGAACCCTTGGCAGACATCAGCAGCCATCTTGCTCTAACACATGGCAACAGATTTTGGTGAAGGAAGTAACTTATGCTTTATGACCTGGTAACTGTAAGCTTCTTATTTTTATAAATACCCTTTCTAAAAGCCAACAGATTTCTGGTATTCTGCATCATCATCCCTTTGGCTAATTACTACATGCTCCTATCACTTCCATGCTGATCTTGTTATTCTGTGTTCCCACAGATCCATTATCAGCCCTTCTCTTTCCTGCTCTGTGCCTGAAAGCTGATCTCTATGGACTGCATCACCTGGGCTTCTTTACCCTCAAAGAAGCTACCCTTGGGTTTGGCCAATTGGAAGCATGGCAAGAGGGCAAGAGAGAGAGGTTGAGGTACCTGTACCCTCACCCTGCCGTTTCACTGAAATTCTGGCAGTGACAGTGTTCCATTAGACTGCCATTTGCTTAGCTCCACTAGCTCCAAGGACATAAGGACCTCCTATTGCTGGTTCGAGCCTAGGGTTGATAAAGGTTCCCTACTATTGCTGGTTCCTGGGAACCTCACATTGCCTTATTAGTTTCCTTAACCTTGCCCACATCTTCTCTGAACTGTTTTCAGTTAAACCCTTTTGAGTGTCTATAGTTTCCTTCTGGGACTCATACTTCTGATCCTTCAGTGCTTTGCTTTCAGGATGAAGCCCAAATTCCTTAATGTAGTAGTGTCCACTGCTAGCATCCCTAGTTCCTGGTGTTGAAATGTTCTTATATATTCTTTACACTCCATCCTTGTGATTTGCTGTATCACTTACCTGATTTTTCTTCATGATAGTATGCATACTTGCCCCTCATGCCTCCCAACTTCCATCTTGTTACCTTCTACTTATCCTTTAGTGTGCCAGTCACGTGTCTTCTCTTCTGGAAAGCTGCCCTCAGTTCTTTCCCTCTGCTCCAGGATGGAAAAAGTGCCTGTTCTCTGTGGTCTTATAGGTCCCTTTGTATGTCATACGAATATTGATACAAGACTGTAATTTTTATCTATATCCTGCTATACTGGAAGGGCTGAAGTACCATGTAGAAACTTTGTTGGTCATAGAATGTTAAAACTGTAAGCATTATCCCTGTGGGGGGTTGAAGGGAAGATTTTTAAAAAGGTAAGATTCTGGACAATTAAATATTTAGAAAATATATTTCCTTTTTCATCTCTCAGTTCCAAGGTGTAAACCTTTGAAGGAAATGGATTTAATTAGAAGTTCTGAGTCAGACTGTTACTGCTATAATCAAAATACCCAAATGGAATGGAAATATATGTGGTCAACTGTGCAGGTAAGGGCCTACTTTTTTTTATTTTAATACCATTTTATTGAAGTATATCATTCATACATGAACATACATAAATAATAATTGTATAATAAAACTTGTGAATTTACAAATTAAAAATGCATATCATCATACAATGCTCCCATACATCTCCCTACCACCAACACCTTGCATTATTGCGAAACGTTTGTTAAAACAATGAAAGAGCATTGTCAAAATAGTACTACTAATTACAGCCCATGTCTAATAGTTGGTGTATCTTTCCCCCAGTCCACCCAATTATTAACACCCTATAATAGTATTAAATATTTCTTATCATTCAGGAGAAAATGTTCTCATATTTGTCCTGTTAACCACAGTCTATCATCCACCACTGGATTCCCTGTATTATATAGTCCCATGCTTTATACAGTCCATTCAAAGTGTACACTCAGTGGCTCTCATTTTCATCACAGAGTTGTGCTGTCATCACCTCCATTTTAGAACATTTTCATTACTCCAAAAGGAAAAATTCTGTACTCCTTTATACCCCTCTATTATTGTCCTTAAGTATTGAAAAAATATCTTCTTGCCATTGCCACAAAATATTTCAATATTACTGTTAACTATCATCCATAAGTTACATTTGTTGTAATTTTCCTGTGTATCACCATATTCTAGCGCTTTGTAAAAGAAAAGCATTCTTATAGTTATACTATTACTCACAATCTTCATCCACCACTGAAATCACTATATTATACATACCTTGGATTATTCTCTAGTTTCCTTTGGATTGATATTTACGTCCATAGACTACCCCTTTCAACTACAATCACATTTATAAATCAGCAATGTTACTTTATACCCACTATAATGCATTACTCTCAACTGTTCATTTCCACACTTTTACAATTAACCTTATTAATAATGCTACATAAATTAAGCATCAGCTCCCATTCTCAGCTCACCTTCCATTTCCTAGTAACCTATACTCTAGAATTTACCTCTGTGAGTTTACTCATTGTATTTAGTTCATATTAGTGAGAACATAACAATATTTGTCCTTTTTTGTATGGCTTATCTCACTCAAGATAATATCCTCTAGGTTCATCCATGTTGTCATATGCATTCCGATTTCATTTTTTCTTGCAGCTGACTAGTAGTCCATTGTGTATATATATCACATTTTGTTAATCCATTCATCTGTTGATGGACACTTGGGCTGTATCCATATTTTAGCAATTGTAAATAATGCTGCTATGAACATCAGTGTACAAATGTAAGTTCGCATCCTTGCTTTCAGTTCTTTTGAATATATTCCTAGTAACAGGATTGCTGGATTATATGGCAGTGCTATATTCACCTTCTTGAGGTACTGCCAAGGGGCCTACTTTTAAGTCATGTCTTAGGAATGGGGAATTAAAATGTACCATTTCAAGAATTGAAAATAGGTTTATTATGATACAGAGCTGTGTATCAGTTTGAAAGTGGACTTGGGCATCACAAGCAGTAGTTCCAAGGGGAAGTGGTATGGAAGGAGCATGAATTCCTCCATACTTTTTATCAGCTTCTCCTAAGCCACTTCAAATAAATATACCATCCAAGGGAATACTTTGCTTGCTGTTCAAGCACAGTTCAAGACAACACCCACTCTTCTAAAATAATTGCTATCCCAGGTCCCTCCCATATAGAAATTCTATAGAAATATAGGATGTACAAGATAACAGTTGCTTTCAGTAGCCTTTTCTTCATTTAAAATTCAACAAATACTTATTGAGCACATATTATAAGAAGCAGGAAGTATTCTAGGTTTTTGGAATTCATCAGTCAACAAACCAGATCCCTGCCCGTCTGGGTGTTTACATTTGGGGGCAAGTGAGGAGGGACAGACAATAAGCCATAAATGTAATAGAGAAGAAGATTATAAAACTAATAAGTGCTACAAAAGAAGAAAATGTAGAGTAAGATAAGTGGGATTGAGACATGGGGAGTGGGGGACAAGTAGTATTGTCAATAAGAATGGTCATGGTAATTCTTATTGAGAAGATGAGATTTGAGAACGATTTCAAGGATGTGAGCAAGGTACCCAAGAGAATATGGAGGGAGAGAATATTCTAGGCTGAGGGAATAGCTGGAGCATTGGATCAGGAGGCACATGATGTTTATTTGTAACATTACCAATGATTCAAACTTTGATCACTTGGCTAAGATAATATCTGCCGGTTTTTCCACTGTAAATTACTATTTTATCCTTTTTAATGAATAGTGTTTTAAGGAGATAATTTGACACTGTATAGATGTCCTGTTCCTGATCAAACTTTCATCCATTAGTTTTATCATCCAATGGTGATGCTTGTCTGAATCAATTATCATGATGTTTGTCAAATGGTGTTTTTCTAACACTGTTATTTCTTCTGCATTCATTTGTTGGCATTCAACTATAAGCAATAGTTTTATTTATTTGTTTATTTATATCCACATAGTCTTAGGTATTGCTAATCCATTCAGTAGACTACAAGCCCTTACTCTCATTATTTATTTTGATACTCAGATAGTCCCATATTTGGCCAGTAGGAGCCCCTTCAAACCACCTATATCTTTTTAACTTGTCCCTATCATTTTTTTTTTTAACGCTTCTTTACTTTCTTGCAAATAAGATGTTCCTATCTCATCTTGTGCTTTCCTAGCCCAACTTTTTTCCTGGACCCAACTTATACTTTTCCTAGACCCAGCTTTTTTCAAAGAACATTCAGTGTTAGGTGTTTAATTTCTATTGGGTTATCATTGTCATCTGTGTGTACACACAAGCATCCACACCCATACACGTATACATGTATCTATTTCTAACACCTTTCTTTCTAACTATCAAAATCCAAGAGTTTTGATATCTCTGATATCACCATCACCAAGTTCATTCTATCTCCCCCCTTTCCATATTCGTAACTCCTTTCCCTGATAGTGCGAAACCTTTTTCCATTAGCCTCAATATATTTATTTGCTTAATCCTAGAATATGCTGAAAGTAGTTCCAGAATTATTAAGCCATACCACTGTGACAAACAAACCTAGTAACTGGAATTCAGTATTTGTTTACTGTACTTTTTATCTGTAGGTTGAAAGTATATAATCTAAATACTGTGCTCAAGAGTTACTTAGGTAACTTGGTTACTTAGTTCCCACCAACTGCCCGCCTGCAGTGTGATTATTTTATTCATATGAAACATAGTTAGGTTTGTATTCAATTTCAAGGGTTTTCTCTATCATGGTTGATTTTATTGTCATTATTTTGAGTATGTACAGCACTAACATTGCTGAAAAGTGAAAACTTACACGAAGGTTGTTGTTTGTTTTTTTTACTCCCCCTCATCCCTTCTACCAGTTCCTACCCGATCTATTTTTAGATAATCGTTCTTACTAATTTCTGGTGTATCTCTCCCTTTTGCAAAAGTAAAGAGCAATGTATATTAACATAGATGGCACTTGATGACATGAAACTTGATGAACTCACTAAGGAGTGGAGTACCAATAACTGAGCCTGGGTCAGACTGATGATATTAAGAGGTCAGGGAGAAAGAAAGAGGCAGTAGAGGAGAGAGAAGGCTCAATAGTGAAAAAGGAAGAAAACCAAGAAAGTGTGATGTGCTGGAAGCCCAGGGAAGAAAATGTAACAAAGAAAAGAAATGCCAGATGCTGTTGATGGGTCAAATAAGAGGACTGAGAATTGATTGACCATTAAATTTAGCAACATGGCTGTAACTGGTGACCTTGTCAAAGGCAGTTTTGGTGAAGCTTGTTGGGGATGAAAGCCTGTTTGGAGTGGGTGGAAGAGAGAGTGGGAAAAGAGGAATTGAAGACTGCAGATAAAAAATTTCTTAAAGGAATTTTATTGCAACAAGAAGCAAAGAAATGGGATGGTAGCAGGAGGGGCAAGTGAGATTAATAGAATGCTTTTATTTCTGTTTTTAATGGGAAAAATATCAATTATTTTTTTATATTTTTTAAATAATCATACTACACATTAAAAAAAAATAGACCTAGTAGAGAGTGAAGAGAGAGAGAAAAGTGCTGGTGGGATGTCTTTGAGTAGGCAGAGGGAGATAGAATTCAGTGCCCAGTTTTGGGGCTTGCCTTTAGAACAGAACATGCAAATTTCCTCTATGGAAACAGGCAGGAAGCAGAGCACTTACCTGCAGGTGCTCACAGGTGGGTGCACGTGGGGTTAGCAGCTAGTGGACATTCTCTTCTGATTCCTTCCATTATTATAAGTGAAGTAGGAAGGTAGACTGAGAGCTGAGAGTAAAGGTGGGGAGCAGCTGTTGAGGTATTGAGGAAGGAGAGTTTTGAAATCATTGTTGAAGAGAGTGGAAGAGTGAATGGGCAGCAGTGTGTAGTATGATTGCCTTCACTTTCAGGGTCCACTTAAGGTTCGAGTCATGGATTTGAAGTGAAACCAGTGTGTGTTTCTCTAGCACATTCAGTGGCACAAATGCAAGAGTGGAGAAGGTGAAGAGTTGGATTTAACCAAGGTACAGTTTTGTAGGTGAGTTTGACACATCAAGAGATGTGCAAAGGAGTCGAATGTACATGCAGCAGAGTCCTTTATAATGCTTCATCATGAAATTTAGCTTGGAAAGAATGGGCTGAGGACATCAAGTGGTGAGGAGCAGTAGAGAGATAATTGGATTGATGGTGAGATCAAAGGCTTGCTGGGTCAGGATGCTAGAGGGAGCAGCTGGAAAGATAGGAGGTGGTGCTTAGCCAGTGTGGTGCATGAAATCCAGCACATGGAGGGGCTGCCGTTTTGGTACTAACAAGGCCTAGAGTATGACCAGGGAATGATTAGCAGAGGCAGGGTGGAGGATGAGAGCATAAAAGGAGAAGAGTTCAAGGAACTGAGAGGCCAGGGTATTGGAAGGAGTTTTGGTGTTGTATATTGTATATATCAAAATCCTCAAGAAGTAAGGCAGGACATAGTAGTGGAGAGAAAGCAACAGTGAGCCAGGAGTTAAAATCAAAGAGAAATGAGGGGAGTGACCCGGGGCTGGTAGATGGATAGTGGGTGATATTGACTGATGCCTGAGATTCAAAGCTGGTGCGCTCACTTCTCTTTATATAGAGAGAGGCAGGCAAGGGCAGCAGCTGAGTTGTCATGTAATGATCTGTGGGTTGTCCCCATCTGCTTGCCATTGTAAATTGGTCCTTGTTATAAGGTTTGAATAGGATGCAAGGTTGGGTTCTGGTCCGTCTTCAGCAGAAATAGTGAGAGAAGCATGAATTAGATGTACTTAGCTGATACAGAAGAAGGAAGCACGTTTACTTAATCATGGTGAGCTCTGCTTTATAGAAAAGGGTGACGATATAAACCCTGATCTCATTATGTTTACAATCAAAGAGTTTGTATCTATTGCTTTCTGTCTCATCCTTTTGTGGATATCCCTTAGCCACAGTAACTTGCTAGAAGAGGGAGTTAAGTCAACCACAATCCAGGAGCAGAAACATTCACTTTCAAAACTGTGTGTGTTCTGGGGTGTGTTTGGTACTTAACACAGCTCTGATTCCTGGGCTCAGACTGTGCTCACGTGTATCTGAGTGCTCTTTACTCAGCCAATTCTGGGTTCTCTTTACTCCTCTGCTCATGTTTTTAAGAAGCTTTTGATTCTGTCTTTATGGATTTATTTGTTTATGTTTTACAGGTGAAAATTACCAGTTCAGACCTGTTCAGTATTGTACATATCACAGAAAGACATAAATGCCAGTATCCAGAAACCATTATAACTTTTATCAAATGTATGATTCATAACTTTTGGATACCAAAGGAATATAATGAAATAACCATAATTGTCAATCCATATGGGGAGACTGTGTGTTTCTCTGTGAAGCCTGTCAGGAATATATTTAACTATACAGTGAAAGTGAATCGAAACAGTAAGTCTGTTTTGTTTTGTTTTTTATTCTTGACTTTCTGGGTTCAGTTTCTCAGGTGACATTTCAATAAATTGATGTTTCTCTTCTTTCCCTAAGACTACATTGACATAAAATCCTTATGTTTGTTCTGTTTTTTTTTTTTCACCCCAGCCATGGATTTCAAACTCTTCCTTGTGTTTGTGGCAGGTGTTTTCCTCTTCTTTTATGCAAAGACATTGAGTCAGTAAGTACTAATTTTAACTTTCTTAATTTTTGTAAATCAAAAAAGTATAGGGCATTTTTGACCCTATAAGTATTTCCACGTTAGTGTGCTTTTGTAGTTCTTGTTTGCAACTTCTTGCCTTAGGTTTTGTGAACAATAGGTCTGAAGATAGTGTTGCAAGGCCTTTAAAAACAGGAACAGATATTTGTATAGCATGATATGTATATGTTATAAAACGCTTTCACATTCATTCTTTTATATAGTAACATACATTTTTAATTTGATTTGATCCTCATGACAATTATGTGAGGTCTGCATTATTGTTCTTATTTTATTGGATAAGAAAACCAATAGCCATCATCACACAACTAGTTCTTGCCTGGGCCAAGATTTATACTCAGGTTTCTTGATGCCAGGTGCTTGCTCTCTGAAGTCAAGTACATTAGAGATTCCTCCTAGTTTTGTGGCTCTGATGGAGAAGGTTAAATTTAACTAATACCTGACTCTTGGATAAACATTACTTTGATACATTGTTTCTTACCATTTCTCTCATGAAACAGAGAATCTCTTTTCTAATAATACTTTACTTCTTAGCTTACTTCTTTGCTAGTTAGGACCAAATATTTGTTAACTAGTCTTAATATTGTTCATTTTTGGCTTTTCCTTATAGTGTAATCAAGTGTGTTTAATGTCATCCACGGTCTTTATAAACCATGTGATGCAAACATAGCATGAAGAGTAAAGCTTGGACTCAGAGGAGCTGGGCTGAAATCCTGAATCCTCCACTTAGCAGATACTGTCTTTGGAAAGGTGTTTTAACTTCTTGGTGCTTTGGTTTCGCCTTCTGTAAAATTAAAACAGGGATAGCTGTCTCACAGGGTGGCTGTGCATGCATATAAAGATCTTAGCTGAGGGCATGCAACATAAGAGGTGCTCAGTAATTACTGTTGAATCAGACTGAGTATAGATGGTAACTCAGACCTTCCGTTTGGAGTTAGCGGCAAGCTATTTACCAAAATTTTCAACTACTGATTTCATATTTTAAAACTTTTTAATTAGAGAAGTTGTAGGTTTATGGAAAAGTCATGGCAAAAAATACAGAGTTCCCATATACCACCCTTTAATTAACATCATACGTTAGTGTGGTACATTTGTTACAATTCATGAAATAACATTTTTGTAATTATATTGCTAACTATAGTCTGTGGTTTACTTTAGGGTTCACTGTTTGTGTTATACAGGCCTATGTTTTTGTTTTTTCATTTTTGCTTTTTATTCTAATAACATATATACAACCAAAAATGTCCCTTTTTAGCCATATTCAAATATATAATTCAGTGCTAACTACGTTCACAGTGTTGTGCTACCTTCACCAACATCCATTACCAAAATTTTTTCATCGTTCCAAATAGAAACTTTGTACAATTTAGGCATTAACTCCCCATTCTCTAACCCTACCCCCACCCCTCCCGGTAATCTTTATTCTCATTTCTGACTCCATGAATTTACTTATTCTAATCATTTTATATCAGTGAGATCATACAATATTTGTCCTTTTGTGTCTGGCTTATTTCATTTAACATGATATCCTTCAAGGTTCATCCATGTTGTTGCATGTATCAACTTCATTCCTTTTTATGGCTGAATAATATTTCACTCTATGTATATACCACATTTTATCCATTCATTGGTTGGTGGAAACTTGGGTTGTTTCTATCTTTTGACAATTGTGAATAATGTCAATATGAACATTGTTGTGCAAATATCTATTTGCATAACTGCTTTCAATAATTGGGGGTATATACCTAGAAGTGGGAGTGCCTGGTTATATGGTAATTCTATACCTAACTTTCTGAAGGATTGCCAAACTGTCTCTACAGTGGCTATATCATATTACATACCCACCAGCAAAGAATGGATGTTCCTGTTTCTCCACATCCTCCCCAACACTTTAAATTTTCTGGTTGTTTTTTTTTTAATAGCAGCTATTCTACTGGGCTTGAAATGGTACCTCATAGTGGTTTGATTTGCAGTTCTCTAATGGCTGATGATGTTGAACATCTTTTAATGTGTGTATTATTAGTCAGCCAAGGGGGTGCTGATGCAAAGTACCAGAAATCTGTTGGCTTTTATAAGGGGTATTTATTTGGGGTAGAAGCTTACAGCCACAAGTCCCTAAAGAGTCCAACTCAAGGCACCATAAGAGGTACTTTCTCACCCAAAGTCTGTTGCTACATGTTGACGCAAGATGGCGGTTGATGTCTGTAAGGGTTCAACCTTCCTTCTTCTTCTTAAGGCTCTGTGGTCTTAGCCTCTTCCAATTTCAGCTGTAGGTTGGCATAAGGCTCATCTCTCTCCCTGGGGCTCATTTCTTTCTGGGCTCAGCTGCTCTATTCTCTTCACAAGGTCAGCTGTAGACTATCAGGCTCATCTCTCTTCCCGGGGCCTCTGCTATGTCTAATGAGCTATCTCTCTTCCTCTATGTTCTTCTCTGTGTATCTGTGTCTGTGTGAGAGTCTGCTTTATCAGCCCACCAAGGGTGCTGGGACTCAATCCTGAGGCACACTCTAATGGCTTGGTTGAATCAAAGCCCTAATCTTAACACAAATCGAGATGTCTCAGTCTAATACAATCGAAGGGTTATCACGCCCAGAGGAACAGACCGGTTTACAAACATAATCTCTCTTTTTGGAATTCATAAATAATCTCAAACTGCTACGCTATGCTTTCTGGCTATTTGTATATCTTCTTTGGAGAAATGTCTATACAAGTCTTTTGCCCATTTTTTAATTGGGTTGTTGAGTTGTAGGATTTCTTTATATATTCTGTATTTTAAACCCTTATGTGGTTTCCAAATATTTTCTCCCATTGCATAGGTTGTTGTTTTACTTTCATGATAAAAATCTTTGCACAAAAGTTTTTATTTTTGATGAGGTCCCATTAATCTATTTTTTCTTTTGTTGCTTGTGCTTTGGGTATAAAGTCTAAGAAACTATTATCTAACACAAGGTCCTGAAAATGCTTCCCTATGTTTTTCTTTATAGTTGTGGTTCCGATTTGGTCCATTTTGAGTTGATTTTTGTTTATGGTGTGAGGTATGGAGATACCTTCATTCTTTTGCATATGGGCATCTAGTTTACCCAGTGTATTTGTTGAAGAGACTATTCTTTCCCAGTTGAATGGGCTTGTTAACTTTGCCAAAAATCAGATGGCCGTAAATGTGAGGATTGATTTCTGAACTCTCAGTTAGATTCCATTGGTCTATCTGTCTGTCCTTGTGCCAGTACCATGCCATTTTGATAACTGTGGCTTTGTAACAAGTTTTAAGATCGGGAAATGTGAGTTCTCCAGTTTTTCTTTTTTTCAAGATGGCTTTAGCTATTCCAGGCCTCTTAGCCTTCCATATAAATTTGATGATTGTCTTTTCCATTTCTGAAAAGAAGGCTGTTGAAGTTTTGATTGAGATTGCACTGAATCTGTAAAATCACTTTGTGGAGAATCAGCATTTTAACAATATTTAATATTCTAATCCATGAATGTGGAATGTTTTTCCATTTATTTAGATCTTTGATTTCTTTTAGCAATGTTTTGTAGTTTTCTGTGTACAAGTCCTTTATAATTTTGGTTAAATTTATTCCAAGATACTTGATTTTTTTTAAAGTTGCTATTGTAAATGATTTCTTCTTCAGATTGTTCATTACTAGTATATAGAAACATTACTAATACCTGGCACATAGTAGGGTCTCATAGCTGTGAATAATGAGGCAAAAGATGCATAATACCTTTATTACTTAACAAGGGAAAAAATGTCTTCAAGTTACGATATGCAGAGAACAGAAGTTGTAAAATATTTTTGTTGTAAAAATGGAGTCAGTAGAGGTTGACAATGCAAATGTTATTTCAGAATATTTCCCTTGGTTTCTGTATTTGCTGGGTTCCTGTGTATCAGCAAGTCTCCATTAGCACTTCTCAAGTCATGGTCCTTTTCAGATATGTTGATGGATTATATGTATATATTACTTAGAAAAGTCCATATGATATTTTTAAATAACAAAACAAACACAGTTAAAAACTATCCTATGTGAAATGCCACTCTTTCACATTTCCTATAGGGAAATATGTATATCGCAAATGCTTTCAAAATTTAACATAAAGTAAAATTAATGCCTTAACCAAACAGTAAGATACCAAAGAATCCTCCATCTCAAGTTATTGAGTAAAATCTCTCATGACATTTGCAATATATCCAGAATTAAAGATTAAAAAAAAAAAGAATTTAGAATTTAATACAAACTTTGGACTGCTGATTTTTAGTGTTTGAAAGACTGTAGTTGTTTGTAGCATACAAATAAAGTAGTGCACAATGCATCAAGTTTTATATAATAAATGTACTTTCAACCTAGTGGTTTCTCAAAAGCAAAGAGTAAAAACTTACCATTTTTTAAAAGCAATCTAAACTGACTCAACAAGGTTCACAATTTAGAAATACCAATTGCTATATTTCCATAGATTATAAAAAGATTTCAGAAGCAGCTTAAACATAAAATTATTTTTCAAAAATAGAAATATCGCTCAGGACTTTACAAAACTATACAAATATAACAGTGTATTTGTAAATTCAAGATAGTTTCACACTGAAATAGTCAATACTTCTGCAGATATGAAACTAAAGACATTTTCTACCTTTACTATTCTTATACATTATTTCTTCCAAATCTTCAAGCCTAAGTATATCCTGTGTTACATCATGGGATTATTTTTTTAAAGAGATTGTTTATTTTCAAGGGTTTTACAAGAAAACTTTTCATTCTAGAAATGTTAAAGCAGATTAATTTATATCTAAAAATGTCTTACTAAAATTAGAAGCTAATGCAGTATAACATTTCAAAATTATTTTATAAATTTCAAACCAAATTCCTAAGAATGACAACCTATTACTAATTTAAAATATATATATTTGACATTTATAATTTAGTACCTAGAAAATGTAAAAAAAATAAACTCAACTATTTTATAGAAAAATATTTATTCATACAGAATGAAGATATCTTTCAATTTAGTTATTGATAGCTGTCAGATGAGAAGTATTTCTTAATTACACACATTCATAAACATTCATTTTATCACCACAAAGAGCACCAGCATATTTTTAAAACAAGCCAGAATATGAAAAGGTAGGGGTTTATTTCATGAAACAGTGCTATTATTACAAAGCTCCTTATAAGGTATTTGGTATATGAAAATGCCAAACAAAGTATTTACATATCATGTATTTTTGTTACTGGTGTCTTAGCCATTAGATGGGATGGTTAAGAAAAAAGCTAATGTTATTAATTAACCACATTATACTCCCTTTTTTCACCATTCTTTGCTTTTAGTTTTTCCATATAATAGAAACAAAACAACACTGTGGTACATGATCTGTTAAACGTCTTATCCTGATCTTCCAAGAAAATAATCTAGAAATAAACAAAAATAAGAAACCGAAAATTCATGTGATTTATTTACAGTACTCTCTCTTCTTCTTTTAATGTGCTGTTGGGTTTGGTTTGGTAGTATTTTGTTGAGGACTTTTACATCTATATTCGTAAGAGCTATTGATCTATAATTTTCTTTTCTTGTGGCATCTTTATCTGGCTTTGGTGTGAGGGTGATGTTAGCCTCATAGAATGAATTTGGGACTGTTTCCTCCTTTTCAGTTTTTTGGAAGAATTTGAACAATATTGGTGTCAATTCTTCTTGGAATATTTGGTAGAATTCACAAGTGACACCATCTGGTCTTGGGCTTTTCTTTGTTGGGAGGTTTTTGATAACTGATTCAACCTCTTGTTATTGGTCTGTTGTGATTTTCTATTACTTCTTGAATCAATGTAGGTAGTTTTTGTGCTTCTAGAAACTTGTCCATTTCATCTAGGTCATCTGATTTTTTGGGGTACAGTTGTTCAGAGGATTCTTAAAATCCTTTTTATTCTATGGGGTTGGCAGTAATGTGCCCACAATACATTTCTGATTTTAAGATTTTAATTATTTGTGTCCCTTCTGTTTTTTGTTTGTTTGTTTTCTTTGTCAGTCTAGCTAAAAAGGTTTGTCAATTTTATTGATCTTTTCAAAGAACCAACTTTTGGTTTTGTTGATTTTCTCTATTGTTATTTTATTCTCTATTTTATTTGTCTCCACTTTAATCTTTATTTTTTCCTTCCTTCCTTTTTTTTTTTTCTTTGGATTTAGTTTGTTCTTTTTCTAGATCCTCCAGTTTTGAGGTTAGGTCTCTTATTTGAGCTCTTTCTTCTTTTATAATGTAAGCATTTAGAGTTAAAATTTTTCTCTCAGCACTGCCTTTGCTGTACCCATAGGTTTAGGTGTGTTGTGTTTTCATTTTTCTTTGCCTCAATTTCCCTAATTTCTCTTGTGAGCTCTTCTTTGACCTTTTATTTTTGTAAAATTATTTAATTTCATATATTTGTGAATTTCCCATTTTTCCCTCAGTTACTGTTTTCTAGCTTCATTCCATCGTGGTCGGAGAAGATACATTGTATAATTTCAGTATTTTTTAATCTATTGAGACTTGTTTTGTGACCTACCATATGGTTTATCCTGGAGAATGATGCACGTGCACTAGAGAAGAATGTGTATTCTCTTGATGTTGGGTGAAGTATTTATATGTCTCCTAGGATTGGCTGATTTAGAGTATTGTTCAAGTCTTCTATTTCCTTACTGATCTTCTGTCTAGATATTCTATCCATTATTGAAAGTGATGTTTTGACTGTTCAGCAGCTTATACATACACTGCTCCCATATTCTTCAGTGCCTCCTTCTTTTTTTGTCCTTGTTACAAACTATTTCTTTGTACATTGTATGTACAAAACCATTTATTTATCATTAATTTTTTATGCATTTGCATTTTAACACATGGAAGAAGAAGAAATTGGAGCTACATAACAAAAAATACAATAGTACTAGTGTCCTTTATCTAGTCTGAAGAACTCCCTTTAGCAGTGCTTGTAGGGCAGGTCTAGTAATGAACTCCCTCAGCTTTTGTTTATCTGGAGATGTCTTAATCTCACCTTCATTTTTAAAAGAAAGTGGATATAAAATTCTTGGTTGGCAGTTGTTTTCTTTCAGCACTTTAAAAATTTGTTCTGTGGCCTTCTTGCCTCCATGATTTCTAATGAGAAATTGGCACTTAATCTTATTGGGATTTCCTTGTACATGACTTGTTGCTTTTCTCTTACAGCTTTCAGAATTTTATCCTTTTCTTTGGCATTGGGCAATTTGATTACTTTGTTTCTGGGCATGTTTCTTTTTGAGTTTACCTGTTTGGAGTTCATTTGGTTTCTTGAATGTGCATATTTGTGTCTTTCATTAAATTTGGGGAGTTTTCTGCCATTATTTCTTCCTTCTGCCCCCTTTTCTCTTTGTTTTCCTTCTGGGACTCCTATAATGCATATACTGCTATGCTTCATGGTGTCCTACAGGTCTCTTAGGCTCTGTTAGTTCTTATTCTTTTTTCTGTCTGCTCCTTAGCATGAATCATTTCAGTTGCCTTGTCTTTGAGATCACTGATTCTTTCTTCTGCCACCTCCAATCTACGATCAGAACCATCTAGGGAATTATGTTTTTCAACTCCAGTATTTCTGTTTGGTTCCTATTGAGAATCTCAAAACATTCCCATTCATTGTTTCCCTCATATCCTTTGGTTTTTTTCTCTGTGTTTTCCTATAAAGGAAATGCTCCATGAACATATAGAGGATCTTTTTTTTTTTCTTTTTTCTTTTAAGTCTAGTAAGTCCAAAGTCTGGTCCTCTTGGTTGATGGTTTCTAGATTTTTATCTTGTTCCTTTGGATAAACCATCATTTCCTGTTTTTGTTTGTTTGTTTGTTTGTCTTGTAATCTTTTGTTGCACACTGTACATTTTATTATTTTAAAGCATTAACTCTGGGATTTAGTCCCTAAGCTTTCTGTTCCTTAATTTTGTATCCAGCTAGTGATATGACAGAGATTTTCTTGAATGCCAGGAGTGAATCAAAACAAACAAACCAAAGCAAAAAGCACCTCTCAGTGTCTTTGCAAATTGGCTCTACTTTGGCTGGTGGTCTCCTTTGAAGCTTAGTGCTCCTATCAAGATCAGCCCAAGGCAAATGGGAAGTATAGGTTCCTCTCTGTCTTATCTAAGTCTGCCTGGAGCTGGAGCCATGGAGCCTTAGGAGCTTCCTTTCCAGGGCTTGTGCTTGCTAGAGGCCTTAGGAATTCCCAGTTTACAGTTTATAGTAGTTGATTGGTTTTTCTATTCCCTTTGAAATAGAACTCCTCTCCTTCTGACTTAATGCAGGTAGTCCCTTGCCCAGGCCATTTCAACTTAATAGTGTCTCTTTCCTAGCTGTCTGCAAACCCCTTTTCTTCCCTCAGGATGGCAAGCTGCATATGTTCCCCAGCTCAGTCTCTCAGACTTCCACTTGGAGATTGGCACTGACATACATACGCCCTCTATGCACACAGGGGCCACTCTCCTCACTCTGGAGCAGGGCCAGGGATTTGCAATGGTAACTCTAGCTGGCTTCACCACCACCCCCACCCCGCATTGTGGAAGGTGTGGGGGAGGGGCCAGCAAGTGCTCCAGGACCTTGTTCTTTGGCTTTTGAAGCATTATTTTCTTGATTCAGCCCTTTCCCAGTTAATGCAGCAACTGTTTTACATCATTTTGAGGAATGTTACTGTTTTTAGGATTCTTCTGCTGCCTTTGCCTGAGGGGTTTGGAACAATTGTTACCCTCAGAGCTGGACCTCCAGAAATCTGAAGCAGCTGATGAAAAGTAGATATAATATGATCAGACCACACCCCTCTAGGTCTTTATGTCCCACCCTGGCTCAAGCTCCCGTCCCCACTCCTGCCAGCCACCAGGAGAGTGAAACATACCAGTGTTTATCACAGTTTACCAGCCTCTTCCTCCCACTACTTTCTGAATGCTGCACAGTGTTCCACTAAACTCTGGAGTTTCAAAATAGTTGATTCAGACAGTTACTACCAGTTTGATATTTGTTTTGGTAGAGGAACTGATTCCTGGAGCTTCTTATTCTGCCATCTTCCCAAAATCCTCTCCTGATTTCATTTTTTAAAGAGTATAGGATATAATTAGAGCTGCTGTCTGAGTTTTCCTTTCTTTAGTATCTTTTATGGCTACTGTGTCAGGTTAACATGTTTTTAATACTTAAAGTGCTACATGGTATTTACATAGGTTTTTATCTGCTTGTCTTGACAGAAGCTCTATTTTCTATTACTCTTCCGGGACTGTGCTAGGTATTCTGATGACATTAGTCTTTGTCCTGCTGTTGGTGAAAAATCGCATTCCAAAGGTAGGCATATTATGTGCAAATGAATAACAAATGGAAATCATGTGATATCAGAGACATGAAAAAGAGTTCAAAATTGATTCACATTGATTGTTACAGTTCCTATTCCAACTCACTGTATAAACTGACTTTATTTTATTTTTTTCTCTTCAGGGAATAAATCCCAGAGTAAGCATTTTATTTTGTTATTATTATTTTTAAAGATTTATTTTATTTTAGTTTATCCATTTTAACCCCTCCCCCACCCCCCACCCCCACCTGCCATTTGTGTCCATTCACTGGGCGATTCTCTGTGTCTGTTTCTTTTTTTTTTTTTTTCCATTTAAAAACAATTTATTGAAGTATATCATTCATACATGAACAAACATAAACAATAAGTGTTTAGTAAACATTGTGAACTTACAAAACAAACATGCATAACATCACACAGGGCTCCCATATATCACCCCACCACAAATAATTTACACTGTTGTGAAACATTTGTTAACAAACCAAAAAAGAGCATCGTCAAATATTACTACTAACTATAGTCTGTATCTTACTCCCTTATATATATTTTTTTAAGGATTTATTTATTTATTTACATTTATCCATTTTTACCACCCCACCCCACCCCCCGTTTTTGCTGTTTTTGTGTCCATTCACTGGGCAACTCTCTGTGTCCATTTCCTGCCCTCTCTTTTCATCCTTCTCCTCCTGTCTTCACTGGTATTTGATCCTCGGAACCTCCAATGTGGGAGAGAGGCGTCCTACTGCCTGCGTCACCTTAGTTCCTGGTTTTTCAGCGCATCTTGTCTTGGCTCTCCCTTGTGTCATTCTCCTGTTACATCATCTTGCTGTGTGGCTTGGCGGGGCCTGACGGTGCACCTGTGGGGCCTGGTGGCCCGCGTGCCCTCTATATTTTTCTTTTTATATTTTTACTGGTAGGTCCCGGGGATTGAACCCAGGTCCCTCCATATGGGAGATGGACACCCAACCATTTGAGCCACATCCGTCCCCCTGCTATATCTCTTAAGGTTGACCAAAGATACCTACAGCCTTTTCCCATACAGGATGGTCATATAATAAATCAGGCTTCGTTTATCACCAGCATTCTAAAACCCAGACCTAGGGAGAAAAACTAGGTCTAGGGACACATGCATGGTTTCTAATATAGCGAATGTTTAGCCTTTCCTGATTATCACAGGATCAGGACAGCGAGAATATTCGCACTAAACTGGCTTTAAAATGTATCTTTTTCCAGGGACTTTGTTTTATGTGTTTATATATATGCTCTATATATAGGCTTAACTAAGTTTAAGTTTTGGTGATCATTTTTTTGTGTGTGTGTGACCCTTTTATTTTCTAGATAATGCACTTTTGCTTAAGAGTGACAGGGTCTGATTCTACCCTGAGTGAAAACTTCTCTTATCTTGATAGTTTAAGAATTGCATGACACTGACCCATCAGGGCCTTAGTTGAGTGAGAATGAATAATAATTCATGACGATAATGTTGCTGTTACTCTGATTAAGGCTTGCATTATTTTGAGATAAATTTATTCTTTAGAGCAGTGCTGGGCCAGCTTTACTACCCATGCAAGTCACCTGGGGATCTTGTTAAAGTGCAGTTTCTGATATAGCAGATTTGGGGTGGGCTTGAGATACTTCATTTCCAACAAGCTTCCACGCGCTGCTGCTGCTGCTCTGTGGACCACAGTGGGAGTAGTGAGAGTCTAGAGAGTGTCTGAATTGAGTTAATCAATTCAGTTTAGTGTAGGAGTTTCTAATACAAAGGGTTTATTTATTTCTATTTTTATGAAAATAAATGCACCAAAAAATGTCATTAATTTTCTTCCATACACAGTATAGCACGTTTTGGGCTCTAATGATTGGTTGTTGGTTTGCTTCAGTTTACATTGTGTGCCAATTGATGGAAGATCTGAAGTGGCTGTGGTATGAAAACAGAATACTTATTTTGGGTAGGTAAATTTTTTTTAAAAAGTTATCTTATTGGTAAAGCTGAAAAGTACAACTAGAGTTCTTTTGATATATATTTCTCTCCAGCTTCCAAATTTCCATTTTGAACTAAAGAGAAAGTGCTTTTGAAAATAATACTTTATTTTATTCCCATAGTTGATTTCAGTTCATGTAGATCTCAGTTTAGATTATTTCCCCATTTCATTCTTAGTTTTCTATACTAATGATCAAAAGACCAAAAAATTATTTGTCCCTTTTGACTACATATACTTCTGAATTATGGTTAAACTCTAACCACATCTAACATGTAATATAAAAAATTCTCTAAAATGTGGCTCTTCCTTTTTTTTCTTAATGTATTCAGTATGAAAAGTGAGAAATCCTAAATATAAATGACAAATAAAAATTTAACTTCAGAAACCGAAGCTTTTAAGAGACAACTCACTTTTCTTGTTTCATATTACAAAAGCAAGATATCTTTTTGACTATTGGTTCGTTTTAACTGGGAAATAATGGAGAAAGGGAGAATGGATTTTCTTTTAACACTTAGCCCCAAACTTCTCACAATAAGCCCTACCCAAAGCAAAAGCAATTAAATTTTTGTTTTACTTGAGGATTTTATATTTTTAGCTTATTTTTCTTTTCATGCTAAAGTATTTTTTATTACAGATATCATGGTGTTGTTCTCCCCTAAATACTTCACTCTGCATCTCTAAAGAACAAGAGAATTTTCCTATATAGTTTTTAAAAACTATCAAATCTAACAATTAATAATTCTTTAAAATCTTCTATTACCTAGGTCATGTTCAAATTTCCCAAGAAAGGGAAACTCAAAAAACGTTTGCCTGGATATGGCCCGTACAGCTCTTTTAATCCATAATGGTTCCTTTTTTTCTTCCCAGTGATATGCTGAGGATATCCTTCACAGCATAGTTGGTCTATAGAATGTCCCACTTTCAGGAATTCTCTGATTACTCCTTTGTAGTATAATTTAACTTATTCCTCCCTCCCCTGTATTTCCTGTAAAGTGGATATTAGATTTTGGGTTTTGCTTAGATACAAATTCAACTCTTCTGGAGGAATACATAGGAGATAGTGTTTTGTACTTTACATTGGATCACTACAGGAGACACAGAACATTAGTGACCTTGAGAGCACTGCACTGGGAGTGACAGCCAAATCCCTCAGCTGTAAAACTGCATTTTCCTTTTGTGACTAGAAAGTAAAAATAAAAAGTAAGCTTGTAGCTGACAGTGACATACACTGAGACTTATTCCTAGCCAAAGCAGTCATGATAACATTTGCCCATAGAAGACACTGGACTAAAAACCAGATAGGCTTATATATCATAATAATGTATAATTATATATCCTAAATTATTAGAGGTCAACCCAGTAACTCACATGGTAAGAATAAATAGCTCTCTGTCCATTTTTCAACTTTATTTCACTGGAAAAAGAAGCAAATATTAAGGTTTTCTGATATGTTTAGGTCAAGGCTCTGCCAAATTTTTCACATAACTTTTCAAGTTCAAATTTACATTATTTTATATTCCCCTTCTTATTTATAGGCTATGTCTTGATAGTTGGATTTTTCAGCTTTGCTGTTTGTTACAAACGTGGACCCCTCGTTGACAAAAGGAGCATAGATCTTCTGACATGGACGCTGTGGTTCCTCTCCCTGGTCCTGATCTATTCTGGTGTCAACATGCCTCAATTCGCATACGCAGTTATGATCCTCATCACATCCTCCAGAAGTCTGTGCTACCCACTGAAAGCATTCTCTTATATGAGCTGGTGTGTATCTTTTTTTCCTTTGTAAATGGACATTTTAGGCTCTGGTTTTGTTTATTGCTTTGGAAAACTTTCTGGAGCCATCATAATCTCCTAAATACATTTTATCTGGAGATTTCACTATGAGAGAGGGGGAGGAGAGAGAACTTAAAGCATCTGATCCCATCCCCATTTTTGGTCTTCATTAATCTTTCAGAGGTGCATCACCAGTTACCAGGGACTTACACATGCTCAAAATTTACTAAAATCAGTGGCAAAATTACTTGGGCTCTGGGTTGCCTAAAATTTCTACTTTCATTCTGCATTTTCTTCATTAAGAGCCAAAGCTGCTTTAGCGATACTGATTGTGCTTATGAGATAAGAGTTAGGAGACAGAGATGAATCATAAATGATTGAAAGGTATTATTTATATTCAGGACTCTTATTTTTTAGGTGTTTAGTTAAGGCTTAAGCTCTGTCAAACTATAGCAAGACAGGGTAACTTCTTTTGTCACAGTCATTGAGTCTGAGCACCTGTTTTGGTGTCAGGTGCACAGATGAAGGATAGTCCATGCTGTTGAGATACACTTGTTGATACATTTCTGTATCTTTTAAGTACTAAAATAGAGGGTTCCCCAGGAGCTAAGGGCATATAGAGGAAGTTCAGGAAAGTGTTCCTGGAGGATTTGCTGCAGGGTTGAATCTTTAAGGATGAATCCAAATATCCAGATGAATAAATAGGGGAAGGGCGTTCCTGATGGGGAAAACCCAGTTTGGTACCGTCATGAGGCAGGCAGTGCTGTTGATGCAGCTAGTGAGGTGGGCATGGGCCAGACCGTGGAGGCTTCGCAGGCCATGCTAAGGCATTTAGTCTGACCCTGTACACAGTGGAGGTTAAGCATTATGCATTTGAGTTCGCTCTCTCTGACGGCTACCTCGAGAGGAATTCTAAATTCAAATGCTTAGAGCCCAGGAAGGTACTGTAATGAGCGATACTGACCATGAGGATGATGGGAAATACTTTAGTGCAGCCTCATCTGAAAGGATGCAGTTCCCATGTAGCTTGAGCAGATTGTTGCCATATGGGCCCTATGTTGCCAAACCTTCTGGTTTTCTAGAAAAGCCAGAAATGTGGACTAGAATGTGAATTCATATGATTTTTAAATGCTGGCAACTAATCCAATTGAAAATAATAATACATTCATTAAGCAAAAATCAAAGCAGATACCATGAGCACTTATCAGCCGGCAGCATGTAGCATGTCCGTCTTCTGACACAGAGAATGGATTTAAGGGGAGGGTCCAGGGCTAGAGACCAGTCATCAGGCATTGCAGTTATCCAGGCAAGAGATGATGAGGGCCTGGAGATGGGCAGTGGAACCAAGGGCTGGAAGAGGGAGTTAGTACATTTGAAGAGGTGAGATGGACTGGCTCTGAGGAAGCAGGAGACTCTGTGGTACCTCGGAGTTTATGGCTCTGGTGACTGTGCATGTGGTAGTGTCACAGGGTTAAAAATATACCAGTAACAGAACAGGCCCCTATCCAGAGGATTTTGGAAGAGGCTGAAGTGCAGCAGGGCAGGCCTGGAGGGTCGATGCTGACCGGTTCCCCCTTTGCCCCATCCACCAGAGGTGGCAGTGATTGGGATTTACCCAGAGTTTCCTCCCACAGAAAGACGCTGGCCATTTTGCATCCTACAACCTCTGGCCCATTGCCAAGCTTGTGGCCTGTAGAACCTAGGATAGGATTCCTTCCTCCTTCCGTTTAACTGTCTAGCTGCCCTGCCAAGACCAAAGTGTGTTCTGTCACCTGCACAGTGATTCTTTTATGCTTTGTATTCTGTTAACATTCAAGTAATTATCACATTCAAGTGAACCATGATTTGCTCAGCTTTTCATTTTGCTACTGAAGATTATATGAAAAGCTAGGGGATAAAACAGGAACTTTGTGGTTAAGTAATAAACTGGAGAAATAATACCTTGATTTTGTATAGTACTTTCTAGTTTTCATATATTTTAATAATATATGGTAGCTACTGTTTTGATAATACTTATTGAACACTTACTATAGGCTGTTCAATATCTCATTTGATCTCTACAGCAACACTATGAGGTAGAAATTATTGCTTTCATTTTTTCAAATGAAATCCCAGAACTGTTAAGGAATTGCCTAATTTCAGACAGTAAACCTCAAATCTAGGACTTTGTCCTATGCTTCTGGCTCAGAGGCCAGGGATTTTCCACTCTAGAGAAATCATGGGTAGGATTCAGAAAAGGAGAAGAAAGTCATGTCAGCAATTCCCAAATCTAGTTTATCAATCACCAGATAAGCTTTAAAAGATAAAATACAGATTTTTCAGGTCCCAACCCTCAAGGAAAAAAATAAAAAATAAAAATAAATATATATATATATATTTAAATTACTGATATTATGATGCTTATTCAGATTTTGGAATTTCTGGTTCAATTAAGTTTAAAATCATCCAGAAACATTTTTTATAAACTCATCGGTAAATATAAATTTTTAAACCTTATCATCATTACTGTTTTTATGAGATTTAGGACTTTCCTGGTTATAAAAACAATACTCCAATTAGTCCCTCAGCATGTGGCAAGGGAAAAATTATAAATTATTGTACATACAAAACACTTGTGCAGTATTTATTCCCTCTCTGGGATTAGTCAGTATCACCACCACTAGGTGGAGGCGATATCTCACAAATCCTCCCAGCTTTTCAGTATAGGGAGTAAATGGTGTGTGATTCCACTGGGTCTCCAAAAAAAGACATCTCAAAGGCTTGCTTCTTTTAATGTCCTAGGATATAAGCAAGCCAAGCATAAAGAAGCCAGACGTTAATTTTGTGATTAGAAATTATCATGGAAGAAAAATACAATTAACATCTCTATTATTAATTGATTCTCAAATGCCTGAGGACATCATTTAGGATAGTCTAAGAAGAGAGAGCATGTACTATTAGACCCAAACGATACATTTTATATACCTCAGTCATAATAACAACAGTAAAAAAAAGTACAGATATTATATAAAGAAAGTTTAATAAGTATTGCAGTTACTATTTAAGAAGTGCATTGTTATAATTATTAGGATTGAATTGAGCAATCAAATATAGCCAGGAGTCTAGCAACCAAATGCCACGTTTCAGGAAAGTGAAGAAATGGTTTACATCAGAAAAGCCAGTGGTTAAATATCTTACTGAAGAAGAATACAGAGAACAAGCTGATGCTGAAACGGCCAGCGCTCTGGAAGGACTGCGCCAAGCCTGCCGCAAAGCCGACTTCCCATCTTGGCAAGCTGTCTCCAGACTCCAGGCTCCTAAAAAGTAAGCGAGCATTTAATTATTCAAAAGCCCTGCTCAGTTGCTTGGACCATAGTGTGGGTTAGAATTATTTTGAAAATAATATGGTGGTTTGGTACAGATATTTGAGATTAGAAAAAGGTGACTTTCCTGGACAACAGAGTATGTGGACATCATCAGCAGTTCCTCTTTTCTCTTCATTCCTCTGAATTGGACACTAAAAAAGCTGATATTAGATTCAATAGTGATCTGATCTCTTTTGTTGGGAAAGTTATAAAGATAACCTACGCCTTCTAGGAGCGTGGGATAAGTTACCGGCTTCTTCAACTGGTGTGGAATAAATTATTAAGTTAACCAAGAAAGACATGTCTTCCTAACATCTTCCCTTACTGCTTTCCCTTCTTCATAACTTAATCCAAATTACAGTGCCCTCAAATTGAAGATCAAAGGGGAAAGTATTGACGGTTTTAAAAAAAAAAAAAAAAAGCAAAACAAATCAAAACTAATAAAAAATAAAGAAGCAAAGGAATTAGAAAACAGGAGAGAGTACATTTGGCTGCACTCAGTGCTTATAAGTCTGCCTACGTCCCTACCTTTTCTTGAATAGCTATTTCTAGAAGATCACATAAGCCATTCTCATTTTTACACCCACTGTGTAAAAGCCATCCTCTACTGATGCAAAGTCAAATTTAATTAAAGGGGATAAGTACTAAGGGAACATGTTATCTTCCAAATAAACCTTCCTATGATAACATTAACTTTATTTAAAACAAAGAAAAAATTATTAGATTTGCAGACTTTGTTCTTGGAGCAAGTCATTTGTCACCTGAAGAAATTCATCTGCATGAAGAACAATATGGCCTTGGAGGTGCCTTCTTGGAAGAACAGCTGTTTAACCTAAGGACTGCCTGACAGTGCTACCTGTGAGTTCACTTCATTCTGGACAAGGAAATGGGTAAAGGGTAGGAACCCTATAAAAGTTGGCAGAACTAGGAAACAATGACACAAACATTTGCTATAGAGAAAAATCATAATGGAAAGGAAAATTAAACTGTATTGAAGATAACATTCTTGGCAAGTTCTACTGCTTACTCTACTCTAGGTGGTCATCAGGATCCTGTGACAGAGCCATTCCCACTTTCCTTGAATGAAGACTTTCATTAGGAACAAGGGAATTTTGTTGAATTCTTCAAGGGGCCATTCAGCATGAACAGGTGCCTTGTCAGCACCAGGTTATTAAATCATCTGTTAATCCCCAGAATCTGTATCAAAAGACTGCATTGCTCTTCCTACATTTCATCAATGTAAGTGCTGGAAGAGACCGGAAATGTGCTGGACAAGTGTTTTCCAAAGTATAGTCTACGGGTGTTAATAGGTGCTAGTCAGTAAAGGGATTCTGAGGTCAACTTAGTTTGATACAAAGTTAAACAAATGTATTGCAGGACTTCTCAGAGCCTTTAATAATGCTAACACACATTGTGAATCTCCCTAGAGAAGGGATATTGTGTGTAGTAGTTACCAGTTTAATTTCATCACAATACCCTTTTTCAAAAATTAATATTCCTTGGAGCACAAATGCTAATATATTTCCACTCCTCTATTTTACTAATGGAGGAATTGAGGTTTGGGGAGGTTAAATAACTTGTCCAAGACCACAAAGCCATTTAAAGGCAGCACTGGGACTAGAACTCCAGCCCCAGCATGTGCTGTGGCTCAGGCAGAAGTAGAGACATTTATAGGCAAAAAAGGGGCCATTTCCTAGAGCTTTGGATCTCACAACAGTGGTGACTTTTTTGTTTTTATTTTTTAATAATGAGAAACTAGCTATTTGATAACTAATAAGGAGAAACATTTCTTAAGATCATTTTTTAAAGTTTTGATACGATTTTTATAGAAATTTGTAAGGATTAGAAATTAGAAGTACTTTGTTTTGTTTTTTATGAAATTGAAGGCATTTAACCTCTTGTGACATTTTGAGTTGACAGGTTCACTTATTTAAATGGTTTGAGTATATACATTTGTAAGAATTTCCTACAAAACAGAATTGTGATCTATCTTATGGAGAACAAATCCTTTTTCCTTGATTCATGATGTTCAACTTCAGAATGAACTTAGTGCTTTCACCATTGAAGAAAGGGGGCCATGGCAAAATAATCTTGAGTTAAGCTGTTGCTAAATTGATTCCCTTTCATACTCAAACTCAGGCTTTTTCTGCTCTGATGGGATCATAAAGAAGAGAGGCATTCCTGAGGAATCCCCTTTTAGCAAAAGGGTTATGGGTAGTGGCATAAAGAGAATTAAAGACTGTTTCTCTCCTGAGCCAAATTTAGTAGAGTTTTTCTAAACTACTGAATATAAGAGCATGGCTACCACAATTTGGAACTTTCAAAGATTGATTTTCAAATGCTATTTTCTTTTTAAAGCAGAATGTTAATGGTTTGTAAGTCTCTTTTGGTCAGTACCTTTTAATTTTAGGAGCTTTGCTCTCTTTTTTTAAAATGCACTTAATTTAGTCTGGGCCTTTACATAGACTTTGATTTTTAAAAAGTCAAAGTTCCATTCAGACTTACGATGATGATGACTGTTTTATCTGTTCAAATAGAAGTAGAGCTCTAACATTTTTGTTATAGTTTAATCTGATTTTTATTTTTTCTAAATATATTTATTGGTGATATAATATAAAAGTATCAAATATATCAGTGCTGTGTTCACCAAGTTTACCTCCCAAGAGGCACTTTGACTACGATGAAATGCGTGTGTAAATACAGGAGAACAGGCTGTGGGAGCTCCCGGGGGACATGCAGCCCAAGGCGGCATCTGGGCCTCACCTGTGCAGGAGGCGCTGCTGATGGAAGGACGCAGCTCCTAGTGGCCAGCAGCTGGGTGCAGCCATCTCAGTAGAAACACCTGAAGAAAGAGAAAAAGAGCAACAGTCTTCCAGGGTCTTGTTTCTCATGTTTATTTTTAGAGGAGATCGTGGATTGTCAATTTTTGTTATGTGTGAACTATGAGAGCTAAACAATTAAAAGCATCATTTTCATGATTTGAGGTGTGTGTGTATTTATATTGAGTTTATTTTATTTGGGATATATTATAGGATGGGAATATAGATATGTGGATCTATAGATCACAGCTCTAATTCTCACCAAACCGTGATAACTCTTTTTTTTTTTTTTAAAGATTTATTTACCCCCCTGCCCCAACTCCCTTATTTATGCTCGCTGTCTGCTATGTCTGCTCGTCTTCTTTCTAGGAGGCATCAAGAACCGAACCCAGGGCCTCCGATGGGGGAGGTAGGCACCTAATCGCTTGAGCCACCTCCACTCCCATGATAGCTCTTGAAGAGATCTTTTTTCTTCCCTTTCTCTTCTAAAAGCTTTTAAACTGTTTAAACTGTAAAATGGCTCTGCCCTTCCTAAGTAGTTGGAAGTTGACTTCATGCTTCATACCGCCATAGGTGTGCAATTACTGAGCATAACAGAACCCTTTGTTGTGTTATTGCTTACACTAGTGCCTCACAAAAGCTTACTGTTAGCATTACTTTACTATTCAACACCAAATTGTGTGGGTGAGATTTAGTGTGGGTGGCCATGCTAAAACAATCCTATCATTCAAATGTTATTTTAAAAGGTTTTAAAACACATTTTACTTATTTCAAAAAAATTCTTTGTGCACTAAAAGAGTTTGCCAGTAACAGTTGGGCTGAATTACAGGGGAGTGTCCATCTGACATTTAGGGAATATGTGAATTTATAACTTTTTTTTTTAATCCGGAAAATTAAATGATTTTAGATTTTAAGAGATTTAGGATAGATGATGGGTTATATCAATATATCTTAATATGTGGCTAAATTAAGAACCTGAAATGAAATCAAGAAAAGGAATAGAATCTCTAATTATTCTATTTGTAACTATTTCCCAGAGTTAGAGATGTATAATTTTTAAAATCAGCTCTTTTTGTCCATCTGATAGAAGGATCCTATGCATAGATAGCATAATGGATGTGGAATTTTGAAGAAGCCTGCAGTAAAACGGAGGTATTTTTAGATGATCCCAGGAGCAAACTGTCTTCCCGAGGCCTCACTGGGTGGCATGACATGGATGAGTTACCATTCGTGTGGGATCTGGTCCTTATTGACTCAACCCGGATTTTTGTCAATGCACCATTAGAATACCTGTCTCACATTTCCCGATTCACAGAGCCTGTCCGTTTAATGATTCACAGCAAAAAACATAACTGTCATAAGGTTAAAAATACTTGAACTGATATAACCAACAGATTCTGTCTTGGAAGATGGATCTTTGAGGTCAAATTATAAGGCGGCGGCTACCTGGTGAATAGATACAGAACAAAGGGGGTTGTTATATAATCTACATGTTTAATGTCATCATGCCAAAGAGTCTAAGGGATCCACTTCTATTAGGGATAGCCTTGATAATGTTATGTGATACCCAGCCTGTTGACAAAGACCACCCTTCCTTAATAGAGACCCTCCTCTCTGTGACCTTTTTTTCCTAATCTTTTGTTAGTTTTTTATTCAGATATTTTATACCTTTCTCTGGTTGGAGACACTAGTTGTCTTTTTAAGATAACTTTGCATATTTTTGCTGTGATCCCGAATGTGATACCTTAATAGGTTATTGGAAATTTGGATGAGTATATTTTTACCAGGATAATTCTTGGAAGATGTGCTCAGTGGTGTAGTTGCTCTTTATTGTTTATATAATTTGGGAGATCCATTTGTTTTTTAGATTTGGTTCATTTTCCAAAAGGGTAGGGATTGCAAGGGAAAAGAGGAAGAGTACCAGCATGTATTGGAGATCCATCAGGCACTATCCTAGGCACTTCCTCTGCCTCATTTGAATCTCAAAACCACTCTATAAAATGTGTTCGTTTTATTTCTACTTTATAGTTGAGGACAGACTCAGAGACAGTAAGAGAAGGTTGGTGAAGGACATGTACCTAAAATGGTAGACTCAGAATTTGAGCCCAAGTGTATTTCCTGCCAGGACTTATGTTCTTTCTACTTCCCTTTTTGCCACCTAACAAAAAAATTAACCAAGGAAATGGCCCTATGGGGGTAATCCATTCAAGAGATAACTCCTTCTGCTGACACTGTACATTGTAGCTATGTATACTATAGATTGTGATTTGTAGACATTATGCATATGTATACTGTAGCTATGTATACTGTAGACCAAGGGCCCTTAACCCCAAGGGGTCCGTGGGAAGATTTCAGGGGGTCCATGAGCTTGAATTGAAAAGAATCAACTAGATTAGATGTCCAACATAATGAGTATTGCTTTGTTAAATACTACACCACAGTTTAATGTTCTTATTCAAGATAAAAAAGTCTGCACATTGACATATCTTTTAAAAATAAAATTTAACTTTAACTTTCCTATATTTTTAATGTGTTGGATTATTATTCAATGTGTTAAGAAAGAAGCACATATGTATAGTATTATATAATTTTTTTATTTTAGTAACTATTTCGATATATGTAACGGATTTCCTTTGTAATTTTATTTTATGCATTTAAAAATATTCTTGTGGGAACATGTTGGTGCAGGTGTGATATATTTATTAAATAATACACAGTATAGTGTATACTTAGTATGATTTTTATTTTGATGTAGCGTGTTCTGAGTGCAGTGGATAACTGCTTGCAAAAAGGTTGGTAAGGAGGGCAGAGATGGTTTTATGATGGTGTGGGAAAACTCGAGTTTTTAAATGTTTGCTGAAATGACCGTTTGAACAAATGTTGAACTGTGTTAGGTTATCAGGTATTGAAATTATGGGAAAGTTGTAAAATATAATTTTAAATAATCCTAAAATTTAATTTGAGTGTCATAAAACTATCTGCCGCTATATTCTGAGAAGGGGTCTGTGGTTTTCACCTAACTGGCAAAGGGGTTCTGTGGAACAAAAACGGTTAAGAACCCCTGCTGTAGACAGTGCTTCTCAAATTGGGGCCAATGTACCAGACTCCCCTCCTCCAATCCAGTACAGAGCAATACTTTTGTAAAATACAATGAATTATTGGGAAAATGAAATATTTTTTATAAAAGACATAAAATATAAGCCCAAGAATCATGTGCTAGATGTCATGTCATATCAAATTGCCTTAAATGTTTCAAAATGCTTAATTTCTGCCTTGTCACAGACGAATAATAGCTTATGGACAGCGCCAGTCAATGACTACACTCTGAGTAGCAATGGTCTAGGTATTATTTTTCTGAGACCATATTGATCTTTTTAAGGGAATAAGTTTACAGTTTAAAAGAACAGTATCCTCAGTTGTCTCCAGGAAAGAACACAGCATTTAATTTGTTAAATTATTATAAAGTTCTTGTTTTACATTTGTTAACACCTCTTAGAAGAAAAAGAAAAGTTGAAATTGTGGAACAAATGTCTTAAAACATGTCTATTAACTAACTCATATCTCCAACCACTTAAATGTTGGAAATGAATGTTTTCTAGTACAGGTTATTAGGTAAACATATTTAGTATGGTGCTGTAGTTTGGAGGAATGGAATATAACTATAGATTTTAAACATCAACAAAATCCTAAGAATCAATGGTGAGGTCCTGATTGGGAAAATGAGAAAGAATCCTGCCCCTGAGCCATAAAACAATAACAGTGGGAAGCGGATGTGGCTCAAGCAATTGGGCTCCCGTCTACCATATAGGAGGTCCAGGGTTCAATTCCTGGGGCTTCCTGGTGAAAAGCAAGCTGGCCCGTGGGGTGAGCTGGCCTGTACAGGAGTGCTGGCCCGTGCAGGAGTGCTGGCATAGCAAGATGATGTTACAAAAAGACACAGAAGAGACAATAAGAGACTCAGCAGACCAGGGAGCTGAGGTGGTGCAAGAGATTGAGCGCCTCTCTCCACTCTGGAAGGTCTCAGGATCGGTTCCCAGTGCCGCCTAAAGAGAAGACAAGCAGACACAGAAGAGCACACAGCAGACAGCAAGCGCAAAACAGGGCAGCGGCGGTGGTGGTGGTGATGAATAATCTTAAAAAAAAAAAAATAATGGCACGTGCACTGTGTCAGGTATCTCATTTAAACAACAAAACAACTGAAAAGGTAGATACTATAAACACCTCATTTTGAGGAACCTGAGACCAGAGAGGTTGTGTGTATATGTAAGTTCTCACAGGGAGAGATGGGACTCAACATCCACAGTGTCTGACTCCAGAGCCTCTACTCCTAACCCCGGCACTGTCAGCTCCCAAGTTGCCACCTAAAAACCAGTATCTTGGACCTACAGTGGGGCAAGTGTCCCACACTAGCGGCGGTGAGAGTTAGGTACCCACCTGCACTAGCTCACTTCTTCCCCGACCTCTTCATTAGCAGGTTTCCAGTTAGTTACTCCCTTATCCAAGGCCACAGTTTGTCCTGGCCTGAGGTAAACCACTCTTGATTTGAGAAACCACTCTCCCTTCCCCTTTCCCTACCTCTTTATTCTCTCCCTATCCTAGCACCAACTTCTCTCCAATCTGCTTGATAGTTTTGGATTCTTTTTTTTTTTTAATTTATTTTTTATTGTGGGTAAAAATCAAAATTTTCACAATACATACCAATATTTGTAAAATGATATATAAATATATATGCATATATGTGCATTTGCTTACAAAAATGTTATTTATATATATATAAATATATTTTAAGAGGTGCTTAGATTACCTAAAATATTACACGGAACCCACTGGGATTCCCATGTTGAGCTGGGTATTTCTGGTTCTTTGCTGAAATAGCACAGGAGTGGTTTGGGAGCCTCAGAAGTAGCCTGGACCTCATTGCCATCCACAAAGGGCAGAACAACTTCTGAGTGGAAAAGCACCTTCTACTTCCCTACAGTCAGCTCTTTTACAGACATACCCTCATCTTCACAGAGCTACTGAGTTTTAGAGTCCAGCCTCACGGTAAAAAAGCTGTGAGGCCCAGAAAACCTGCAGTAAAGGTGCTCTCTTCCTCTGTACCTGTGCTGTCCAATATGGCCACAAGCTGTACCTGTTAACATTTAACTAAAAGTAAATAAAATTAGAATCCACTTCTAAAGATTTCAAGTGCTTAAAAGTCACATGTGACTGACTACTCCAATACTGGACAGTGCAATACAGAAAATGTTTCCATTGTCACAAAGTTCTCGGGCAGTGCTACTCTGTACAATGCCGTGACCTGGGGATAAGCTGTGGAAGTGTCTCCCTGCCCCTCCTGACCCCTTTGGTACTGGTGTTCAGAAGCCTTCTGGATTTTCTCTGCAGGATGGCCAAACTAGCCACATCACCTCCAGGAGTTAAGGGAGCTGGCCCTCTTCCATAATTAATAAAGCATCAGAATTGTCTTTAAAGGGGTTACATTTCTAGGTATCTGGAAATATCTAGAAATCCTAAATGAAAATACAACCACACACATAAATATATTGGCAGGCACAAGAGGTAGTGGTTCAGGCCAGGGCTGCTTTATGTCTTGTTCTACCACAGCAGAAGCAGAGAATGGCTGCCCTACCTCCTGGGGTGCAGGGAGGTACTGAGCAGACCTGGGCTGTGTCTGCAGGCAGATTTGGGTTTGAATCTTACTTTGTGACACCTTGGTTGTGTTACCTTCAGAGTCCTTATATTTAAAGTGGGTATAGTGAAATGTACCTCATGAGGTTGTTGTAAGGATAGAATGATAATAACAAGTACCCAATAACTTTGGGTATGATTCCCCATCTCCCAGATTCTCTGCTTAACTTTTACATCAGCTTAGAGGAATACTGCTTAAGGGATGGTTACCATCACCCCAGCAGAACTGGAAGGAACTGTGAATCAGGGAAGCTCTTTGTCAGCTATCTGCTTCATGTGGACTGTGGTGGGATAATAAGCTAGCTTTTTTTTTTTTTTTTCAGGAGCATTGCTCTTCCTATGAATTCTTTAGGCTTTCTAACAAGGTTTACTGGCTGTTTGATGATATAATTATCTATTATCCTATTTAAAGCTTTGAGGAATAGTTTAATAATTAGCATTTAACCTCTTTGGATCCACAGAAGCTCAGAACTCTGGGATAATTTACTTTTTCCTCAATTATAGAGGAAACAGTATGAAATGTCATTAAGGCACTCATTACCAGCGTGGGCTTTGCGACACCCTTGAGTATTTCCAGGGATCTCAAGAAGGGTTATAAAATTCTCAAGTCAAAATTTAATTTGAATTCACCTTAATATTTTTTAAAATGGTATATGACATTTTGAGGACAGGAAGAAAATATCACGAGGTCCACAAACCTATGAGCATGTCAGCTCCAAAATAAGGCTGGAAATTACTGTATTATTGAATAAGCTCTCACAGTAAACATTTCATTACAAAGGCCTGTTGAATTTGGTCTCGTTCATTGCAGAGGAAATAACTTTTATTTGTTTGGTCACAACTTTTATCATTTAAGAAATATTTAAAAATGATATTTATATTTATTTCAACATATCAACAGTACATTTCCAAAACAGCAGGCTTTTCAAAAGAATAAATCAGAACTGTAAACACAAGATACAGAATAAGTTTTTTACTTCCTACAGTCAGTTTCACAAATCCACTACTATACATTCATAAGTGGGGTTCAGCTTGTCACCCAGTTCTTTATTTCTGTAATTATATAAGCATAATAAATACATCTGACTTTAAAGGTCACTTAAAATGAGTCATGAGAATTTACAATACAGTACGTTTCAGTTCAAGTGCAAAAATAACTTTGCTTAATTCTCTTTCAGTTATTTTATTTTTAAGCTGTGTTTTGTGGTGAAGCTAGACATCCAAGTTAGAATTTCTTTCTCCCAGATGAAGCACTGGGCAGAACTATGGTGTCATGAAGGAGCCCTCACTTTACAGTCGAGCCCGTCTAATCGGGGCCAGAGTCAGGTGAGCTCCTCATGTCTACGCTGTCTATTCTTTCCTCCTGCCTCAGCCTCTCCACAGCTGTTATAAAGACCGTAACTGACCTTCAGCTAAAGCAGTGTTCCCTGCTCCACAGGCCTTCCCCAAGGCTTCCCGTTAACCTCAGCTTTCATTTTTAGCAGCAAGCTATGTGCGTGATGTGCAGCCATGGTTCTGGCCACAGCTGGAATCGTCAGTGTTGCATACCCACATCTGAACAGTCCAGTGTCTGACTCCACCTTCATGGGAAAGAATGCACTGAGATTTGTTTCTTTTGTAGCTCGAAATGATAGTTCTTCTTTTCCTTTAAATTCCTGTTTTCCTATTCACCACCCTCTCCCCTCAACAAAACCAAAACAAAGACTGACCCATTATGTAACTTAAAAAAAAATTGTATCCCTCCCACAGGCACTTAAGTCTTATACTGTTATTTGTAAATAGTGCTATTTAATTAAATAAACCCTTAGGAATACAGTGATTTTCTTGCTGTTTTATTCCATCAGCTAATCAGAGCCCAAATCACTATAAAATGGTAAATAGTGATAAAGACTATGTACAGTATCAGTATATTTAATAAACCCTTGTCTAACAAGCCACAGGATACTGAGTTGGTTTATTTGAAATATTCCCTCATTTCTGGTCCTTCTTTTAGTCCTGCATTTTAGAATTCAGCTTAGCTTGCAGTAGTCATTAACAGCTCTGCTGCTCAAAGAATCAACTATTTTCATTATATACCATATACATATAAAAATATATTTGCTAGAGATACGCAGTTTCTAATGAAACTTTTTCCCTTTTTTTTTTTTTTTTTTTTTTTAAAACAAGCATATATGCTGCTAACTTTTATCTGGTTATTTTTAAAATACGTCATAATTTTTTTAATGAGTCTTCTCAAGGGAAACAAAATTACAGATGCATTCTATTTCTTCCCAGTTTAAGAACCAAATAACTCGAAAAAGTAATCAGAAGAGGGAAATTATATCAGCATTCACCATGAAATACTTTCCCTACACTTAGTAACTGCTGGTTTCAACTCTTCCTACACTGGCAGAGAAACCTCGTAGCACTTTAACCTAAGCAACAAAAACCGAAAGTCCTCGTAGAACCCTATTTTCCCTTCTGTAATTCCAGTGGGATTAGGAAAGTTTACCTATTCCTGCCAATACGTACTGTAGCTCCTGTGTGAGTGTGTTCCATGTTAATGAGTTTAGATACTTAGAAGCGTATGCGGTGCTATGATCCTCAAGGGGAGATGTGTCCTGGGTTTGGGGCGCCTCTTCCCCTGTGTCCTGGCAGAAGAGCCCAGTTCCATGCAGGGTGTTTGATGAGCAGTATCGCCTCAGTGTCTGGCCGCTGCAGGCTGCGCCTGCTGGGCCCAGCTCTCCTCCACGTGCTGAGCCACATTAGGGTGCGCGAGGCTGGTCTGGGTGTGGGATGCTGCTGCCTGAAGGGCTGGCTGACACTTAGGTGGGTCAGGGTGAGTCTCAGGTGGGACAGGCTGGGCTTCATCAACTGGAGAACTGTCTCGATTCTCACTGGCCGCCTGGGTGGGAGAAACAGTAGATGTCCATGGTCGGTGACAGCAAATATATCCAACATTTTTTATATCCTCCCAAGTCAGGTATAGGAAACATGGGGGAATCATCCTGAAGTACCCACTTCAGGGACAACTAGAAGAAGAATAAAGATAGAATGTCTTACCTTTCATCTCTTTCCCTATGTGCAACTGCCAAAGCCGCATGAAAAACACAAACACTATAAGTAGATGTATCTTGTGGACAAAGGAACATTACTACCAAAATACCAGTTACGAATAGGAAAACAATTTACATCAGCAAGTATGTACTGAGACCCCACCAGCCATGGTGGCAAGTCGCTGAACAAATGAAATTCAGGCCACATGTTGGACCACAGAATTCAGGAGCCGGAAAATGCATTGTCTAACAGTGAATAAGTAGGGCATTCTCTGCCTCAAAGACAGAGCCAGGAAAAGCATGTTATATAGTGAAGAATCCTAGTGTGTATTTGAGATTTTAAAGTTTACCTTAAAAGTTAAATAGGAATGTCCACATTGGGGGGTGGGGGTAAACAAGCAGTTATGTAACCAAATGTAAGTAACTGTGAGTACATACTTGCTGCAGTGGATCACCTGCAGCAATTTCTATAAAATGCAATCATGGTTTTTACAAGCCAGGAAACATGTTTTTAAAAACAGGGTTCTTCCTCTGAATTAGTACTCATTGCCTCAAGTAGCTGGGCACCAAAGGAAAACAAAAAAAAATCATTTTTGTGATTGATTCTAAAATATAAAAAAATCTTAGTATGACAACTTCTTCATAAGGATATGCCATATCTGACAGTTCTGCTTAATCTTAAATGACCAGAAAAAAGACCCATTTAAAATTTTAAGTCTAATGTACTTCTTGAAAATAAGGATGAGTACCCAAATTAATGAAAACATTGCTATTCAAGCAGCAGATACCACCCTTCTGCCTGTTCCACCTCCCTGCTTCAAGATATTAAAGTCTTTCACATGCTTTTCCCACCTCGATATTCCAGTTCTTGACTAGAATCATTTGAGTTTATTATCTTGATAGAAAATAAGTAAATTAATAAATAGGATCATGCATGAACCCCCATTATGGTTATCACTGAAGAATCAGATTGGTTGAAATTATGCAAAGATCAGTTTACAGATTCATGATAAATTTAATTAAGGTTATTCAAACAAATTTCCCCAAAAGGAAATTAACCAAATCACCCTTTAAGTTTTTCTCCTTTAATATTTTTCTTATGAATCCTCTGAAGCTACTCTACTCTAGAGCTTACATGACTTACAAATGATACAAGTAAAAGGGAGTGATTTAACATAAAAAGGATAAAGTGGACTCATTACTTTGGCCAAACTGTTCACAGAGTTCACACTTATTCATTTTCCACAGTCAGGATATAGCTTTAATTATACAACTGCCTACACTATTTTATCAGCCTAATTTGACTTTACTAAGGAGAGAACACACCTTTGAGGACAAGAAAAATGACACTCTTTAATTGATTTTTCAAGTGAGGTCACCAAAACTATACTTCCACTGAGTCAGGTGTTCTATCAGATCCATACAGAGGCTCAAATTATTGACTCCATTTTAATTAATTCAAAAGATATTTATTGAGGTCCTATTTTATATAACAACCCAACACTAGGTTTTGGAATTACAGAAATGAATAAATATGGTACCCCAAGGCAAGGACCATATATTCTCACTGCCACTGGCATCACCCAGCACTGAAATGTTAAATATACAAAATAAGAATGGATTTATTTTATTTCTTTCAAAAAATATTGTCTCCTCTGTGAAGTCTTTCTGTGCCCCATAAGGCAGAATTTTTCCATCTGTGGGACCTGGTGTATACCTCTAAATTGCACTTATCACAGTACTCAAACTATTTGTTGCATCTCTATCTCCCCATCAGACCTTCAATCTTGTTGAATGAATAACTGAAAAACAAACAACTGAGCCCGCTTAAGTTCTCCTCGGTGATGGGTACTATTGCTAGCAGAGGAAGTTTACCTGTAAAGGCTGTATCTCAGAAGCACGGTTTTCTCTTGTTAGTTGCATCATTTCTTTAATTTGGTAAAGTGCATAGACAAAGGTCACCCAGGGAGAAGAGCTGACTCCCCAGGCTGGCTTGTTCACATCTTCCTGTTCTTCCTGGTGCTTGGTTTTCTTGGGTGGAAGTCTGGGCTCAACGCGTGGCATGACATCTTCTGTCTGCTGCTGTACCAAGTCGATGGTTGCGATGGGAACAGGACTAGAGGGAACAGGAATCCTTTCCGCCAACATTGTCTTGTCTGGAAAGAAAATAAAGTTTAAATCATTTTTCAGAGTTTTTCTTCACATTTAAACAAAGCCAAAAAAATAATCAAATAAATGCACTATACCATAAGTATTCTAGTGTGCTTAGCAATATTAATAAATTGCTGTTTTCTGGGGACTTTTTTAGTTGGTGCAAGTACTGAATAAATAAACGTGACGTTTATCTTTCAGGGTCTCCTTATAGGGCTTATAAATTATATTAACTTATGAAATCTATTTTATATTAAGTTACATTTACTTAAGAAATATGTTATTCATTTAACTTAGATATAACATCAATAGGGTGGTTAGAGTGGATGTTTCTTTAGGCCCATTTATAAGATTGTGATTTTAAAGATAAACATCAAAACAGGAAAAGCCATGTGATAGTTGTTTTATTGACCTTTTAAGGAAGGCATGGACCATTCCATAAAAGAAATATGATCCAGTTAGGATTATAAAAGAGTAAGCATAAGAAAAACCAGTTTGACGTTGCCTTCTGAGTTACTCATTGGAATTCAAATCTGTCTCTGGAGTTTCTGCAACATGGTTGTTTTTCTCTTAACTGAAGCACTTCAGGTACTTGAGGCAAAGGTTCCTCAAAGGTTAGAACAACCAAAGAAGATAAACCCTGTTCTGGCATTCAAGACTATTTCTGCTCTACTAGTTGGCATTCTTCATTTTAAAAAGTTGATTCAATTTATTCTCATTTACACTTTATATTTGATATAACCTCTGTAGCAGTTTGGCAGTTTGATATAGTTATGAATTCCAAAAACAGATATTGGATTATGCTTATAAACTGTTCTGTTAATCTGGGCATGATTAAGTTATGATTAGGGTGTTGACTGGGCCACATCAGTAGGGCGTTGAGTCCCACCCCTTGGTGGGTGGGGAATCAAATATAAAAGGCATGGCAAAGGACAGAGTTGTAGTAGTTCTGATGTTGGAGTCTTGAGCTGGAGCCCCGGGAAGCAAGAGAGCTGGGTCGTGAGAAAGGAGAGTAGGCCCCAGGAAAAGACATGAGCCGTTTGCCTAACAGACTACAGCTGACCTTGTGGAGGAAACAGAAGAGTTGAGCCCGGAGAGAAACGGAGCCCTGGGAAGAGAGGAACCCAAGGAGCCTGAACCATGGCAAACCTCAGCATGCTCTAACATGTGATAAGGAACTTTGATGAGGGAAGAAACTTATACTTTATGGCCTGGTAACTGTGGACTTCTACCCCAAAGAATGGTAACTGTGGACTTATACCCCAAAGAAATACCCTTTATAAAGACCAACCGATTTCTGGTATTTTGCATCAGCACCCCTTTGGCTAATACAACTTCTTTGTATAGCAGTTTTAATAAAGGTCAACCGTAGTTCAGGAAAAATTTCAAATGAAGGAATGGGCATACAGATTAATACCATTCCCTTTCCCCACTAGAAAAATTATTTCATAGCCTTATGTATATTTAAATTTGAAATCCCTTTAAAGTACCAGAAAAAATTTAAAACCATTACATCCCTATTACCCTGTACCATAAGACAAAATAAAAATGAGAAAATCCTAAACTACTCAAAATAACCAATATTCTTTTCAACGTAGTAGACGGCTTCTCTCCAGCAATGGTCTATGAGTTCACTGATACAACACTGAGGAAATCTAACCTAAACAGAACTATTGTACACTGTTACCACTTCTGGGTTTCTGCACTGTACGTGTGGAATTCCCGGTGGCTTGAGCCTTTAGAAACATCAAGAATGGGAAGATTTACCTTCTTCCTCGTGTGGCACTGCCAGCCACTGGATCAGGGCAAAGAGTAGGAGGATGACCAGGCAGGCCATGCCAATTCCTCGGAAGGTTGCAGCAGCCCCTGTGGAAACAGCACGCTCTAAAATAATTCCAGGAAATGCAGACAGCTCTCATCTCAACCTGTCAATGTTCTAAAGTTCAGGGCAAAGGTAGCAGAGCTTGGGATGAACCAGAGAAAAGCTGCCCATTAGTTTGATATAGTAGAAAAATGCAGGGCTGGGTAGATGTCAGGATCTGTTGCTGATTAATTAACTACTTTTATAAAAGATTGTCTCTGAATGCCTTTCACCATAAAATTCAGTGGTGTTCACCTCTTCATAAAGACCATTTACCCAGCTGTTAACACAAACAGCTCTATTAATCTGTAGTTGAACAGCAGAGCACAAATGGTGCTATAAATTCAGACATCACTGGGCCCACCTTACACAGATGTCTGAACAGTTGAGATCCCTGCAGCAGAAATGACCTTCCTGTGTGCTGAAAAACAACACGGAGAAAGGGATTTATGTGGCATTGTTACAGCTCTCGCATTTAGGAAATCCTGTAGGAATAACTAGTACACATTTTGTAGAAAATAAACTGACAATGGAGGTCCAAGAGGATTGTTTTTCTGCCCCCATCCAAGGATTTAAGTAGCGTGGGTTTAGCTTACTCATAATGGTGATTATAAATGATTTGATACTCTATACTCTAGAATGCAAAATTTATTTTTTGTAAATTGTACGGATGAAACATTTTTCTTTCTCATTCTTGTTTCAGCTTATAGGATCAATAATTTTACATTTCACAAAGTTTCTAAGATGATCTGAACATAGATCTATGTTCTCTAGCAAAGGTTAGAGATTCAAATGAGATAGTTCAGCAGGTCAATTTAACATTTTCAGAAAGTACATAATTTTAATTCTCACACAGATCACTAAGATAGATTCCTTCATTAAAAGTCTATTAAGAGTTAGAAGGAATTTATTAAACAAATTATCAATATTTCAGGGCACTGCTAAAAAGCAAATTAAAACAAAGCTAAAATAGCACAGGAAAAATATAGTTCATGATTAAAAATGAATTTCTATTTGACACTGAGTTGTACCAATGGCTAATTATTTCTCAAATATTTCAGTTTGGACTCTTAATATCTTTTACATCATGAACTATCTAATAGTCTATGGTTTTTATCCAGTACTATTTTGTGTCATGTGTTTTTCCTTTTAAGAAAGAAAACATGCATAACTTCATACTGACTTTCTACTGGATACTTCACAAATGTAAACTACCACAAATTATATTTAAAAAGCAAACACTTTTCTTTCACTTGGCAGCCACAGTAAGACTCCTGATGACCAGTACTTCAGTTTATATTTGTATTTTGGTTTATGATATTAGGTGGGTGGTCTATGTTTGTAATAAAATGCTCCCTAAAATACTAGGGGGAATAATCCCCAACAGCAGAATAATCTTCATTTCCACCCTATATTTCCAATGAGGTTGACCTGACAAGGCAGTCAAGACTGTGTTATCATAGATGTACTGACATTACCAAATCCAGCATATAGTTACATTGTTCTGGTTCAAAACCTCCTGACTGAATAACAATGATGAATTTTCTTGCCCCTAGCATTATCGGCAGCAGGTTTAGGCTACCTTACTTCGCACCAAAAGCATATGTACTCATTCATGTGTTTGGTGTCTTTGAGGTATCTGTAGCATCTCATTGAGCAGCGTGCCAGAGGGGCACCTACAGTTACAGGCTGGCTCTAATGGTGCTCACCACCTGAGCACACCGCTTTACAATAGGACTATCATGAAATCTAGAAAGAGAGTATGAACACTGGAGTTTATTTTCTGCAGTCTTCAGGAATAATTTGAGTGTTTAGTGAAGTATTGCTGAAAATCCTAAGTTTTCATCAAAGAAGAAAGGAAAAAAGAGAAAGTCAATCTTACCAAAATAATTGACTAGCACGCCTCCAATCATGGCACCACAGCCTCGTCCCAAACCCAGGTGAAGGCCCTGCAGGATGCCCTGAGCAGATGTCCTCAGCTCAGGGGGCACCGCTGCACTGAGGTAAGAGATGCATGCCGCCCAGATGGCCGCATGAGTCACTCCTAGAGGGGCAGAGGAACGGTACCTGGTTACTTTTTTGAAATGTGAATTCTATTATTTATTAAACCAGGCACTAATTTGTTAACATTAAGATTATTTTTAATTTTTTTCTCATGATTAGCACCATGGTTAATGTTTTTGGTGATACAGCTTTTTATATACCTTAGATTATTTACATAGGCTGGAATTCTACAACGATAGAACAATTGTTATCCCTTTGAATATAAAGTTCCAATTTGTTTTCCAAAAGAGTATGGTGATAATTTATAATCACTTCATTACCAGTTTCATCATAGCTTCACCATATAAGGGGTAGGGGCTAGGGTGGTGGTGGATGGAGATGAGAGGTGAGAATTTTTGGTCATTATTTTAATATACAGTAATTGTGCATTGTCCAAATTAAAATTTTATTAAGCCACTGCTTTAAGTATAATAGATACTGTTGCAACAGATTTGGTAGCCAGATTGTGATAGGCATGCCCCTTTAAAAATATTCTTATTTGGAGACAATATCATCAGAAACTCTTAACTTATGTTTTGGAAATTTAAACTAAAAGATTAACATTCATTTGAGATTTGATCTGAGATAAGTCTGCTTTTGGCCAAAATGGAATATCAGGGATTGAACTTATCCTCCTTCCTGAAACAACTAAAATCCAGACAAAATATTTGAAACAATGACTCCCAATACAATAGACATCAGTCAACAAAGACAGTGATCCCTGAGAGAGAGAAAACAAGAAGCCCCAGGTTACTGCTGGGTAGACTTTCCAGGTCACCAGGAAGGGAAGGGGAACTACTGAGTTGTGGAGAGAGAGTGAGAGTCTGGGGAGACCGAGGTGGGTGGGGTTCACAGGGCACAGAACCAGAAAGGAGAGCATCTGACAGAGAATCCCCAAGAGCAGCAGAGGAGCCCTCAAGTCTTCAGCTGAGTATTGGTCAGCACCTGCATGTGAGGAAGCTACCAGAAGCACCTGAAAGGACTGGAGGGAAAATCTACAAAGCTTACACAGACACTGCATGAGCTGGAAAAAGAGAAACGCCCTGTTTTTCCTCCCTCCTGCTCTTCCACCAGTGCCTCTCATTAGCGCAGTGATTACCAGTCCTGGCTGCGTACTGGAATCTACTGGGGAACTTTAAATGGCACAAATGCCTGTGTACACCCCTAGAGATTCTGATATAATTAGTCTGGGGTGCAGCCTGGGCTTTAAGAGTTCTAAAAGCTCTCTTGGTGAGTCTAATGGTTGAGAACCTCTGCATTAGCTGTACTGAACCCGGCCAGGAGACCAGATCTAGAGAAACACTGTCTGCAGTAATCTGCCTACCACCAGATAGGGGAGGAGAGGATCTGAGATCCAGCAGATACAGGATCAGCAAAGATGGCTGTGGCAGTTTGATGTAATTATGAATTCCAAAAATATAATTGAATCATGTTTGTAAACTGATCTGTTAATCTGGGCATGATTAGGTTAGGATTAGGGTGTTGAGCCCCACCCCTTGGTGGGTGGGGAATTGAATATAAAAGGCAGGGCAAAGAACAGAGTTGAAGCAGTCTTTTGAGAAGCAGTTTTGATATTGGAAAGAAGGCCCCAGGAGAAGAGAAGCAAGCCGTTTGCCTGATTGTCTACAGCTGACCTTGTGGAGGAAACAGGAGCCAGCTGACCTTGTGAAGGAAACAGGAGCTAAGCCCGGAGAGAAATGCAGCCCCGGGAAGAGAGGAACCCCAGAAGCCTGAACCCTGGCAAACGCCGGCAACTGTCTTGCTCTAATACGTGGCAATGGACTGTGGTGAGAGAAGAAACTTAACGCTTTATGGCCTGGTATCTGTGGATTTCTACCCCAAATAAATACCCTTTATAGAGACCAACCCATTTTTGGTATTTCACATTAGCACCCCTTTGGCTGATAATACAATGGCATACAGAAGTGAAGGATGAGAAATAAGTAAGTAAATAAATAAATAGACATGATCTCCAAATCCTTCAGTGTTTAGCTCAAAGTCTGCTTCCTCTGAGAAGCCTTCCCTGATCACCCCAGCTGCATGCTTCCTCTTGCATATGAAGAAACTACCCAAAGCCAGGGAAAGAACCACCCAAAGGATTACAAGGGTTAGTGTTCAGAACCCATTCAAGTACTATTCCCACCAGCCAGACTGGTAGAACTCATTATTCACGGGCCATTGGTAGTGTACTCAAAAGGGTCTTGTATCAGTAGGATGAAATAATTCACCCTATGCTAAACACTGCTTTGGTCCCACTTAAGTACTCTTAAAAGCAAGATTCAAAAGGATCATACTGTTTCCAGGTAATTTAACTGTGTCCCAGGACAAAGCTCAGGAATATTTATAGCAATATAAAAATTCCCAGCACCCAACAAAGTAAAATGCACAGCATTTGGCATCCAATCCAAAATCACCAGGCATGATATTGCTTAAGTAGATTCTTAATGGCATAAACAGTATTTTTACTTAGTAGTTTAGATTATATGCCTTGTTATTGTCAGTTCTGAAAAACATCAAAATAAGTGTTTCTGGGGAGTGGGTGTAGCTCAGTGGTTGAGCACCTGCTTCCCATGTATGAGCTCCCAGGTTCAATCTCTGGTACCTTCTTAAAAAGAAAAACAAGTGTTTTCTTAGGCCTTATATATGTTTCAGTCATCATTTCAACTAGGTTATTTTTTAACTAGAAAGATGGATTAGATGATTAGAGCTAGTATGCACACTTAATTATTTTCCAGAGAAGTCAAATAAAGTACTTGATTTTTTTCTAGTTAAACAACTGCAATACCGTAGATAATGCTAGCTTTTTCAACTGAATAATGCCTGGGTAGAGTCTTAATTATGAGTGCTGACACAGTAGTACACAATGGAAATATTTTTAAATAATTTCATTTATATTATAAAAGATGCTGCTAACTCCATTTCTTTTCAGATATGAGTATTTTTCCATTAACAACACTAAAAAGTACTCTAAGAAATAAAATTAATTTATTCAGAATTAATTAGATCAATAGTCAAATCCAACATAAGTTTCTGAAAGATGGATCATCTAAGAACTGAAACCATATCAAATGTTTTTTTTTTTTTTTTTTTTTAAGATTTTATTTATTTATTCATTTATCCCCCCCTTGCTGCTTGTGCTCGCTGGGTCAGCTAACCACGCCGTGCGGGCGGGCTTGCCTTCACCAGGAGGCCCCGGGAACCGAACCCGGGGCCTCGCATATGGTAAACAGGAGCCCTACTGATTGAGCCACAGCCGCTTCCCTCAAATGGTTTTAATAGTGATTCCAAATCTCTTGTTATGTCTGTGTCTGAACAATCAATTGCAGGATTTAGAAGACAAAGATGGGCCTATGTATTTAAGTGATCAAAACATTAAAACACATTGTTGCTATAATTCTAGATCAAACACTAGCAGTTATTCTCTTAATGAAGGTTTGGACACATACAAAATATTCCAATAATAGGGTTTCTTTCTCCCTCCCCTCAAATTCTAAGTGTTCTCTAAAATTTTGAGTCTTCTAAGATAATTAAAACATTTTCCAGCAAGATGACTAAGTCAGGATGCTTTTAAACTATTCTTAGAATTTGTTGGCTGATTTTAAGTGGCAGTTGTAAAAGATTCTCTACAGTTAGATTTCTAGAATTTCCTTATTGCTTTTTGAGACTAATGAGATAATTGGGAATTATATTATTTAAAGCAACTCAGGGCCTTAACTGAAGGAAAAAATAATAAAGCATACAGTAAAAAAATTTCTCTGGTACTAAACGCAGAATAATGAAAGCCACTCTGCTTGTGTGCTCCAACATTTGCCAGTGTAGATATAGGATTAAAATTGATCTCTCTGAAACAACTTATTGTGAAATATCATGTAAATGGAAGAATCTGTTAAATCATCCTACTCCTAGAAAAGCAATTAGCAAAAGGAAACAATTCATAAGAGGCGATGGAGTTGGTCACATCATCTTTGTTTACAAAAGACAGTTGTTCTTGTTTTTAAATTTGCTTATGCAATTTTCTAGTAACCTTATTAATATTCTGAAATTCTTGCCAATGAGTTTCTTACTAAAGGTGTGTCCTGGTCCTCTAATTTTAAAATTACAATTCTAAAATCCCTCCACCATTTTCCATATTTATAAGAGAAGAAAGGAAATTTTGGTAACTGTGCCACTGAAAAAAACTTTCCATTAAAATTTAGGGAGTAAAAGATACAAGTTGGGAAAAGAAAATGCTTCTACTTTCTTTACTTCTTAGAGAAGTAAGAAATAGTAGATGCTTATTCTCTAGGTAATGAAATAAATATCCACTTTTATTCAGTGCACAGGTAAATGTGTATACGTGAGAGCCACAAAGTTTTAAACCTTTTAGTGTGGGAGAACTAGGGTGGTCAACCAAACAGTAAGACTGAAAAGATGTTAACCCCTGACTGATAATAGTAACAAAAGCACACTGATAGATTTTCTTTGCAGTAGGTTGTTAACCCTTCCCTGTGTCACAAAACTACTGATATACCTTGAGTGGCAATTCAACACCAACTCACATAATAGAGGCTTAATAAATATGTTGACTGGCAAAAAAAAAGTGACGCTTCAAGATCAAATAGGTCACAGAAACTTAGCTTTTCAATCCTTCCTTACTTTTACTAGGGTGACTCAGGATCTTCTGAAAAATCATCTCAAAATAGCTAACCCCACAGAAAATGGATATTCTTATTACCTTCTTCCCTTCCTCCCTAAAAAGCCGACATATCATACAACATTTATCGAGTTTTTATATGCTCCAGAAAACTCTTTACCTTATAATATTCAACACTGGCAACTGATTCTGCAACATGTATTTCAAAATTGTTCAGTCTTGTCCCATAAGAATGCTCTATTGCAATAAAAGTCATGTGAACACAGGAGGAAAAAAAAAACTTTTTCCTGAGTAGATAGCTGCTCTTTATAAAATGCTACAGGCTTGGGGAAATGACATCATAATGACTGGAAGAGGTGAGAACTTACCATCAAAGTATTGGAGAACTCAGATTTTTTTTGTTTTATTTTTCTTGCTTTTGCCACTGACTTGGGCTCACTGAACAAAACATAAGTATCCCTTTAGCACTAGCATTCTGAATCAGCTGTGACAAACTTTTTCCACTGATAGATTAAAGCATACTTTTCAATTAATTCAATGCAGCCCTTAAGTGCTGGAATAAAAAATAAAAAAAAAAAAAAGCTTCTGAAAGATCAGTCTGGTGAAATATCAGTAAGAGGCTGTTCTTTCTTTAAAAAAAAAAGCCTCCACTAGGCAGGAAATAAAAGGGAATATAGGTTGGTTAAGGTAATGCTAGCTGTTGTAACTGATAAACCTCAGAACCCTAGTGCCTTTACACATTAGATTTCTTTTTTTTTTTTAATTTCTAACATAAAGTCCAATGGGCAGGGGACACGAAGACTGGCAGCTCTGCTCCACACAGTCATTCAGGGACTAAGGCTGCAGAGATTCTGCCATCTTCATACATGGCTTCCAAGGTTAACCTGGATGTCAGTCTCTAGCTGGCAGAGGAGGGAAGAGAGAATGGCACATGGAAGATTTTATGGGCCAGGTTAAGAAGTGACACACCTAACTGTGCCCATATTCCACTGGCCCAGAATCAGTCACATGGTCATACCCAACTGCAAAGGAGGCTGGGAAATAGAGTGTAAATGTGTATACAGGAAGAAGAGGAAACAGCAACAGCAATGGTCCTTCAAAGGGGCAGAGGCTCAACAAAGCAGCGAACCTAGAAGAAGCTGCACAAATCTTGCGTGTACTACATGAAAGAGACTTTATATAAGACATACAATTATTGTTAAATTCCAGCATTACCACGTCCATCATATTAATATGCAGCACTGTAAGAAGAATCATCTTCATGCATTCATTCAACAGTATTTATTAAGCACCTATTCTCTATTCTATGTGCCAGATACTCTGCTAGGCTTTAAGAATGTGGGCCTCAGCCACAGTCTGGTGGGTGAAAGGGGACAGCATATACCTGAAGGAGGAGCAGATTGAGCTCCTAGGGGAGAAATAAATAAATAAATAAATAAATTAGCTAGTAATTCTATAATTGATGCAAGAGTGGGCTTGGGCCCCCATTAAGTGCAGGCATTATGCCCTCAGCACAACTAAAGCAGCTTTTAAGAGACTACTACCCCAAAAGGACTGCATTTAATGTCAAGATTTGGCAACACTGTTTGCTACACACGCAGTGTTTCCCCGTATGAAATCACTCATGAAAACTGCTTTTATATCAAAGCCAGGAAATTTTTCAATTTCCCAAAGATATCTTTAAGAAGAGTATGAACTGACTAGCCATGTTTCCCTTTTGTTTTGGTCACCAGGCCTTACGGCCTAATTTATGGCCAGGCTTTAATGTATGACTACAGTCTGACTTCTTGGAATAGAATTTTCCAAGATCTTATCTCCCTTCTGATTCTTATTTATTTATAATTTTTACTTCACTTTATTGTTATTTTATACCACCTAACATTTATTGGGGACTATGTACCAGGTACTGTGCTAAGTATTTTACATGGATTAGTTTATTTAATACTCAGCCTATGCTCAGGACTCTGAGGTTTCAACATTAAGCATCTTGCCCCAAGTCACAGGTGTGCAGGTAGAAGAGATGGAATTCAAACCCAAACACTGTGACTCAAGCCTAAACACTATATGGCTTCCAGATTATTGCATATTTTGGTAAGCTGTCTCAACTAATTTGTGATATGACTTGGGAGCACAAGTAAGTAAATTAAAATACACTGATACTTTTACAGATGTGCAATGGATGGTGGCATGTCAGTTTAGGAAAAGAAGTCTAGGGAAAGATTCACTTTTAAGTTTATGTTTGCAAATTTTCTTCAAATATAAGTTTTTTGAGTAAAACTGTACTACTCGAGCTTTAAAAATTAAAAAATATCAACTATAGCATATGACACAGGACGGTAAAAATCAATCAAACCACTAGCATTTATAGTACACTTTTCTATTTGCACATCCTCTTTGGGGGAAATCAAAAAGTATAAGGCATGTTTTTTGCATTCAAGGGCTTTAAACTAAGTTGGGAAGTAAAACTAAGTACAGTTGTAGAATGATTAAGGGGCAATTAAGTTCTAAACTATGTAACACAGTCCTTAAATTTGAGAACAATTCAGAAAAGGGAGAACCAAGTGTGGGATGCAGTTGCCAGAAAAGAATTCTTGAAGCAGAAAACATTTAAAAAGAACTCGAATTGGCAAAGTAATTTCTATTTTGAAGAAAATGTTACATAAAAACTTTTAGTAATTATAAAACATGGTGTAGCTGAGAATAAAATTGCTCTATTACAATAAGCCTAGGCTGATTAAAAATTAGTTTTAATATTAACACCAATGACTTTCACATGCCAATTTATCAGTTTAAATGCTAAACTTGGGGCATTTGTCTATCTTACTTTTTATGTACCAAGCTACCTTCATTTAAAGGGTTAAGGCAGCACAGAGCAGTAGAATCAGAAAACTTTGAATATAGATGACAACAGATTGGACTTTCAGTTCGGATAAGAATCTAGAATTTCCACTGTCAGATAAGGGCTGTGTAGTAATCCTCTTGTAATTTCTTTATGCTCTTCCAGAATGTAAAAGCAAGGAAAACATGGTTCTTGTTTGGCTGAATAGGCTAAATAAGACAGTAAAGCTTCATAAATGTCACACGCCCTCCTACTGGTGACATTAAAAAGCCACCAAGTGCCAACTGGCAGCTTTGTGCAGTGGCAGTATCGTAGCCAATGAGGTTTATCCGAGGCACGATTATTGCTAATTGAAAACTTTTCCCAAGTGCCAACTGGCAACACAACTGGAAAAAGACCTTGAATAAAAGGGGGAAATGGTAAAGACAAATGAGTTCAAGTGGCTAAGAGACTTCAAAGAGAGTCGGGAGGTCATCCCAGAGGTAACTCTTATGCACACCTCAGTAGGAGCTCATAGAACATCTAAGTGCCTATCACCCCACTCAGTGGGGTTCCTGAGAGCTCCGGAGACACCCTGGTCCTATATAAGGGGGGATAGCCCCAGAGACTGATGCCTTATCAGTGGGTTCTATTTTGGAATCTGTGCTCCTGAGAGTGACAGAATTAGACTCAAATAAGTCCTCCCTGCACATGGTTCACCAGTCCCTTCTATTCAAACCTACATGTGATGCTGGAGTTTCTTAGGTATACTTCCAGAGACTGGAGCCTCCCGCCTACCTATGTGCCAGGTGTGCATGAAATCTAGGTGGAGCTGCAACTCCTACCCTACAGCTCAATGGACTCATCCAAGTCACCTGGTGAGGAGACAATGATGGGAAATGGCCATCCCAGGGAATGGAGAGGGCCTGCATCTGCAGGCAGGATCATCCCACCCACCATATCCATGGGATATAAGCCCTCTCTCACTTGGAGTTGGAGTGGACATCACCATCCCAGTCGCCTCTGGATTGGGGGAAGAACTATGGACTAGAGTGGACTTGATGGTATTCTCTTGCTCACATATGGTGATTCTTGCAATGCAAGAAATTATAACAATGAGGTGGAGCCAGTGGCCACTTGACAGTTTTTGGGTAGGGAGGGGATGAGCAGTTGAAATACAGGGGCTTCTTTGGGAGTTGGAGGTTGTCCTGAGTACTGTTGTGGCAATGGATGTAGGCCATTTTAAATCAGCACACACCACTCAGAACTGAATGGGAGAGAGTGTGGTCTACAGTGTGAACTGTGGTCTATGGTTGGTGGCAAGGCTCCAGGATGTGTAAGTTCATTGAGGTTGGTGGGCCACACTGTGGGAGATGTTTGTGTGGGATGTGGTGGGAGGTGTGGGAGGTGGGCAACATGGAAATCCCAGTGGGTTC